>JAVIAB010000024.1:40325653-40803455 GCA_032433765.1 Megaustenia siamemsis | reverse complement strand
GTCGGTTGGCATCGAACCCTACCCCTTGTCCTTTGTAGTCCAGTTCACTAACCACTGAGCTATGTCGGCTCCATGTCGACTATAGCTCATTTTAATTGTTCTCTATTTGATGCCGTTCTTTGTACATCTACGAAGTCGCCCTTTCCATTTTTATCGTGTTTGTTGTCTCTCATTTGCTTCTCTATTTGCCTATTTTTTTCTGATTTTTGACTCTACCCTCAAAAACATTCTTTGCTAAACTATTGACCGTGTCCAAGAAAAAAAAATGTATTACTAACCCTATTGATCGGGAGCCGCGATAGCTCAGTGGTTAGTGAACTGGACTACAACGGACAAGAGGTAGTGTTCGATCCGAACCGACGGCACCGGTTTCACCCAGCCTTTAAAGGGTACCGAATTTTTTTCTGGGAAAGTAAAGCGGGCGTAATGTTGACCTCATTACCCCAAAATCATGTGCCGAATGTCTGTAAAATTTATGATCACTAACACCATATTACCTATACACCACTTGGCGTGACCGCCACTTGGCGTGACGGGGGTACTTTACTTTTTTTAAGCCTATTGATCGAGTCCACGAAACAAACATTTCCGATACCATACCTATTGACAATGTCCAAGAGAAACATTTCTTTGCTAAAGCTAGTGACCATGTCAACAAAAACATCTTCGTTAAACCTATTGACTATGTCCAAGAAGAAATATTCCTTTTGCTAAACCTGTTGACCGTGTCCAAGAAGGAATATTCCTTTTGTTAAACCTGTTGACCGTGTCCAAGAAGGAATATTCCTTTTGTTTATCCTGTTGACCGTGTCCAAGAAGGAATATTCCTTTTGTTTATCCTGTTGACCACGTCCAAGAAGGATATTCCTTTTCTTAAACCTGTTGACCGTGTCCAAGAAGGAATATTCCGTTTGCTAAACCTGTTGACCTTATCCAAGAAGGAATATTCCTTTTGCTAAACCTGTTGACCATATCCAAGAAGGAATATCTCTTTTTGCAAAACCTGTTGACTACGTCCAAGAAGGATTATTCCTTTTCTTAATCCTGTTGAGCGTGTCCAAGAAGGAATATTCCGTTTGCTAAACCTATTGACCATGTCAAAGAAGGAATATTCCTTTCGCTAAACCTGTTGACTATGTCCAAGAAGAAATATCCCTTTTGCTAAACTTGTTGAGCGTGTTCAAGAAAGAATATTCCTTTTGGTAAGCCTGTTGAGAGTGCCCAAGAAAGAATATTCCTTTTGCTAAACCTATTGACCATGTCCAAGAAAAACCAATTTCTTGGCTAAACCTGTTGAAAGTCTTCGTACAAATTTGGCTTGGAAGTCTTATTTCATCAATTCTTAGTGAGTGACCGGTGTATTATCCACTATCTTCTCCTTATATAGCACGACATGTGTTCTTGTTTGTTTTCTTTTTGTATTGTTCCTTTAGCTATTCTAAATAAGCTTCATTTATTTTTTAATAACTGTTTCTAATATTTTAGATGCATTATGATGTATCTGAGTAGGAAATTATAACCCGTATGTGCTAGTTGCATGGTTAATTTAACGTGAGTAGAAGTAGAAGAATATGAAGATTAAATAAATGTAGAGATGTTGAAAAAAAAATTAATACTCAAAACTTACTTCACTAACAAAAATAATTTAATAATTTTGGCATAAAGAAAAGGTTCCTACAAACTGGAAGAAAAGGAGCATTATCAAACTTCCAAAAAGAGGGCAAATCTAAAGAAAGTAATAACGTGAGAACAATAATTCTTTGCTTGCTTGCGTTCGCCCGATGACTTAAGGAGTGTACCTTATCATCATCCGCCCTTAAAGGGACGTTAAGTAGGCGTGTCTGCGTTGTGTTGTGGTTTACTCTTATATATATATATATATATAATAACTCTTTTATCAGTTTCCTCCAATTTTCTGTAGAATCATGCTGAACATAATAAAAGATACTGTAGATAATATTCAGTTTTATTTAATAAAGAACAAGCAGGATTCAGGATGTGGGGAACCTGTCTTGACAAAATATTCCCTCTTCAAGATAATTCTAGAGAAATATACCCAAAAAAAAAAAAAAAAAAAAAAAAACTTTAGTCTGCAATTTCATTGAAAATTATTCATTTAAAACAGCTCTTGACAGCAGACATAGAATTTCCTTGTGGACTATCTTGAAACATTACGGAATACCATAACAAATTATCAACATTATATATCACATTTATAACATCTATATTTGCGCAGTACGCAGAGAGGAGGGAATGCGTGATTGGTTTCAGATTGAAAAAGGAGTAAATCGGGGATATATACTATCAGCTTTGCTATTTGCAATTACCAATGAATACATAATGAATAAATGTTGAAAAGGTAATAGTGGCATTAAATGGCACAAGAATCACATGGAATATATAGATTTTGCAGATGATATAGTGCTCCTAAGGGCCAATATCAACAAGATGCAACATATCACAGGTGCCTATCATCCATGGTGGAAAGAATAGGACTTCAAATCAACCTGGGTAAAACAACAAAAATGACAATTTTAAAATGCAGTATATATATATATATATATATATGAATGAATCTTCTGATATTGAAAATAGTAGATAACACTATATATACCTTACATATGGAAGTCTAAAGAAATTAGGTTAAATATAAAAATAAAAGTTTCAACTCCAATGTTAAGTCAGTCCTATTATATGGCTGTGAAACATGGAGAACAACAAAATTCACAATCATGAAGGTACAGTCCTTCATTAATGGATGCTTACGCAGAATAAAAGGATGTAAATGGCAGGACACAATCACTAACATAGAATTATGGAAATGTACCAGTCAAATATCAGTGGATAAAGAGATACAGCGAAGATGATGGCGCTGGATAGGACAGACACTGGAGAAGACAACTGAGAGTATTACAAACCCTTTTATAGAATCCCCAGGGAAAAGACAAAGAGTAGGGCCCAAGGTATTCTAGGAGAAGACATATGGAAGAAGAGATGCGAAGATGATGGGTAAGACATGGAATGATCTTAAAAGAATGGCAAGAAACAGAACGACTTGGAAAGTGTTTGTTGAAGACCTATGAACTACAGGGAGCTGAAAGTAGAAGGCATATTCCTTGTTATTAACATAGATCAAAAAGCAGCAGCATATTTTCAAAACCTGGAAAAAATATGGAAATCAAAAATACTAAGCAAGAAAACTAAACTTATAATATTCAAATGAAACGTTATTATCAACACTACGCATGTGAAAGCTGAAAAACAACAAGAGATTGAGAGAAAACTAAACGCTTTTGAAGGCAAATGTCTAAGAAGAATAATGTATGTACCATGGAATGAATTAAAAACTATGCAGAGATAAGGAGAAATGGCCATGCAACCAACGATCTCATCTTCAATTAGGAAGAGAAGATGGACATATGTCCCTCATGTGCTGAAATGCATTTTATTGCTGAGAAGCGACAACAAAAGCATTTCAAAACATGATTTTCTATGGGAATCACCAGGACCAGGAAACGAGGAGGACCTAGAGAGATACTAATAAGAACACTTATAAGAGAAGCAACATTGGCAGGCATAGACTCTAGATAAGATCTTTAATCTCGCCAAGAGTAGAGATGAGTGGCGAAAAGCACTACAAGCCCTATAGCAGCACTGGAAGAATGAAGAACAAGAGAATAATATGGCACTTAAGTGGTGTTTTTAGTGATAAAATGTTTTTGTTTCACAAATAAAAAGATACATTGAAAAAGAAATGTTTCAACGTTTTACTTCTTACACACTAATCAACTGGAACATTCGTAACACGTACACAATAATTAAACTAAAATATTACAATATTCTTGTTTATCACAAAATAGGAAGTGCTGCATAAAAATGTATTCTTAAAAAAAAAAAAAATCACAAATACTCCTCACACATTCTCTACTAAATTAATATAGCCAATAACTAAAACGCAACTTGTAGTCAGAAACCAGCGGCAGTATTTTGATTTAATTAGAAAAAAAAAAGCTCGTATTGAAAAGAATGTATACCGGCATGGCAGTGAAACTCACTGCTTGTTGTGCGTGTCGATATTGCCTGTGGATCTTCCTGTGTCTGTAATTGGTTAGTAATTTGCCTCGTCATTAAGTGGGGTTGTGATGGAGGCTTATGATCGTCCGTGGACGAGTAAAGGCGGTGCTGGTATTATTGAAGCCTGTCTTGCCCTGATTTTAGAGCTAGGTTGACAGATCGCTTGTTTTATGTTCTAGTGAGCTTTAACTTTAGATAAATCAATCTCATTCTCTCATATCTTTCTCTTATTTAATCTTTTTCTCAGTTTAAATTATACATATTCATCTATGTCTGAATTACCCATCTCATAGATTCAACTATCTTGGTATTTCTTAACTTTGAGAAATGTGTACACAGTTAATCACTTCAGCCTTCAAATGAAGTTTATTGTTGCACTTCTAGTGTGATAGAGTGAGAATGTCTTTACGTTTGTGTGGCAATAAGAAAATCAGTTATAGTTAGCTGTGTTTGAGGAACAAGTGCCGATCAGTGGTCAGAGAATGCTGATAACAAGATTTTAGAGTCTTTATTGTTACATAATGGTATGAATGACAAAGACGTAATATGATTTAATAAAAAAAAAAAACACCAGCTATTTCTTAGTGATACATCGAACATATCTGAGTATGTAAGATGGGAGGGCGATTTAACAATATTACGATAATAATAGATACTGATTAGTTAGAGAGCTTGTCCAAATCATTGGACAGCTATCACCACTACTGTACTACAAAGGAAATAAATCTAGGCAAAACTGGCATTCTACAATATAATCTTCATTTAAACGTGCTACCAATACCAGTCCTGGAACCTAGATGTAAGAACAATAGGAAAATAACCTATTTTGAGAAGAAATGTGTCAGACGAATGACAGGAAACAGCCTGAGAGATAAGATCAGACATGAACTGATGAAAAAGGCTAGGATTAACCCCTCCATAGAATACGCAAAGAAGGAACAAATAAAATGCGTTGGCCACGTAATAAGGCAGAAAGATCAAAACATAACTTAACAAGCCTTCAATAAACTTCGCGAGAACACCAGGCCCAAGGGTTGACCAGATGGATTGACGGAATATTAGAAACACTAGGAAATATAATAGCAGCAGAGGCACAAAGATGAGCATTAGGCCGCAGATTATATCTCCCATTGACGCTGAAAAGCAAATGAGGAAGGAAAAAAAGAAAAGATTAGTGAGAGAGAAGATAACAAAAGGGAGAGAATATGAATAAGGTAATTTTATGCCGAGGGTAAGAGAAAGAGAAACAAATAAGACTCATGGCAGAACTCAAAAGGGGCAAGATAAGAATAGATGAGACGCACTTGTAGGAATACAATCAATGTAAGAGTCACAGAGGCAGATTACCATAATGAGGTTATATGCAATAAACGCTATACAAATTAGAGGGCTATTTTATCCTTTGATTTTTTTTCTTTAATATTCATTTCATAAGTAAAAGTTATTGCTCGAATATACGATGAAGGTCAGATTTCTAAGGCGGTCGATAATTGTAGACAGGATCAGCGAATCGCTGCATGAGGATTAGATGTCTAGAGGCAGGGTATAACTGGACACCGGAACAGAGGCATTCTCTCATAAGGTTTAGATGGCTCGGTGTTGTTTATAATCGATAAGAATATTATTATCTAGGATATGATTTGAGACTTGAGAAAGAAGTTACTGTGAATAGAATGAGATGCAAAATGTAACCGCCTATTCAGGAAGTTACTAATGACTTAAGGTATAATGTCTCGAACAATCACGTACATCACTAGAGAGGGCAACCGTTGGTAAATTGCACAACGGATATTTCACTGTAGGATAGTTGTTGTATCTTTCCATATCATAAATGATTGTGTTTATGGACAAAATGTGAATAGCAGAAAACTTTCTTAGAACGATTGATATCTTATTCAATTTAACAAGAATAATGTTTTTAATGTCATTCACTGTTGTCGTGGTGAACCAGTCAACTCAAAGCAAATAAGGTAAGTAATCTTGTTCTATGGTCGCGACAATTTATGTAAATGCTATTTATAGCTGAATTTTTTACCCAAATTTGAAATAAAAAAAAAGATATTTGTTTGCTATTTCATTAAATGATGTTTGTTTTTGGGTGTAAAAGTAAAAAAAGAAAGTACCCCCGTCACACCAAGTGGCGTATAGGGAATATGGTGTTTGTAACCATAAATTTTACAGACCTTCGGCACATGATTTTCGGGGTAATGTGGTCGGTATTACGCCCGTGTCGCTTTACTTTCCCAGAAAATAATCCGGTACCCATTAGAGGCTGGTGAACCGGAGCCGTCGGTTGGGATCGAACCCTACCTCTTGTCCTTTGTAGTCGTTCATTAACCACTGATGTTTTTCGGTGTACTTGCCAAATTTGAAATAAAAATAAAGATATTTGTTTGCCATTACATTAAATGATGTTTGTTTTTGGGTGTACTTCCCAAAATTCAAATAAAAATAGTCATTTATTTGTTAGTACATCAAATGATGTTTGTGAGTGGGTGTGTTAGGGAAATTTGAAATGAAAATAGTCATTTATTTGTTAGTACATCAAATGATGTTTGTGAGTGGGTGTGTTAGGGAAATTTGAAATAAAAATAGTCATTTATTTGTTAGTACATCAAATGATGTTTGTGAGTGGTTGTGTTAGGGAAATTTGAAATGAAAATAGTCATTTATTTGTTGGTACATCAAATAATGTTTGGGTGGTTTAGGGACATTTGAAATAAAACCACAGTAATTTGTTTGTCCATACCGAGAGGAAGGATCTGTTATGTTATTGGTGTATCCATTATCTGATTTATTCGTTCGGAAGGGCAGGATGATGACGACGAGGCACATGTTAATGATGTGGGTAAATTTATGATGAGGTGCAAAAAGACGTTTAAACTACATCAAGGGGAAAATACTGAGGTACTTTCCAAATGTTGGAATGACATCTATTTACCGGCAGATTACACAATTCACAAGGGTCCATTAGCGGAACTGACCCAAACATGGTGGAAGTAGTTACACTATGGTTATAGCTATTCGAAGACCCATGAATCACTACAAACGAATTAAAATCTATAATTGCTGAACCGACCTTGCCAGTGGAATCATCCGAATTAACTCATCTCAATGAAGGATCTAAACAAGGAAAGACAGCTGCAGTCCCCATCATGGTACTACAACACACGCCACAAGACATAAGGCCAAGCGGCATTGAAAGCGAACGCAGCTGAA
This sequence comes from Megaustenia siamemsis, assembly GCA_032433765.1. Taxonomy (NCBI): domain Eukaryota; kingdom Metazoa; phylum Mollusca; class Gastropoda; order Stylommatophora; family Ariophantidae; genus Megaustenia; species Megaustenia siamemsis. Next base: position 40,796,162 of record JAVIAB010000024.1, on the reverse strand, counting down.
CTATCCTTCATCATATGATATAATCAATCATCATAAGCAAGCGGAATATCGAAACACGATCCGTATGAAAAGACACAGCTTATGCAGTGAGTAAAACGGTGGTAGTTAAACTAGAAATGATTCACACATTTTGTGTGAATGAAAGTTCTATGAATCCACTACATTATAATCATTAAAATCACTGCATGTACACGATGCGATTATAAACGGATATCTTCAGAAAATGTGACTTCAGAATTTGTTTTACCGTTTGTGGGAATTGCGTTTAAGCAAACGTGCAAATTAGATGGAACAAATGATCAGGAATGTCCAAACTTATTCTACGGAGTATAAAATATGCTTCTCGAATAATTACGTGAAACATAATCACTATCTGTTACAATTAATTTTTTGTCTTGATGTAGATAGATAGAAATGACGCTTGTGCAGTAACAGCAGGATAACTTAATTCTCAGTGATCAACATATGTGGTTACTTTTATGAGATAGATATTGTATCACAAACATTTAGAGGTTATTTTGTAACTAAAATATTGGAAGGATGATTTTTATGCAAAACGTTTTTGTTGCTGTTTAGATTAGATTAACTGATACTAGTAATTATTCGCACATAATTGGTAAGGTTGTTCATCAATAAATGTTGAACATGAATGTCTCAATTCTCAATGATGCGAATCATGGACAGTAGACAAACAAATGAAAAGACTATTAGAGGCCACAGAGATGGGATTTCTCAGAAAAATGTTGAAAGTTTCCCGGACAGCTAAAAAGACCAATGAGGAAGTTCTCAAAGAGGCCAACACAAAAGGGAGCTCTTAAAAAACATCAGAAAGAAACAATCAACATTTTTATGGCACATCATGAGAAGAGGAAAGTTGGAATACTTGGTTACAACTGGCAAAATAAAGGAAAAGAGAAATCGCGGACGACAAAGAGAGAAAATACTGGATAGCTTAGTGTCATGGCATGGAAAACAGTCAACAACAGAACTGATACGATGCACTGTAGATAGAAGATTGTGGAGGGACATGATCACCTACGCCAACCGGTAAGGCACATGATGATGATGATGAATGTCTCACCATGTAGTTCATAAGATATGTGTGGGCATACACTGCAATGAAGAGAAAAAGACTGCTTCAAATTTAATTTATAGCAACAGATTAACAATATGTTATAAAAATATACATCTGGATGATGCAGATATAAAACTGGTATACAACTTATACTGGGAACAGATAACAGGTCGATTTTTGCACTTGTTTATATCAAGAAAAGAGTCAGACAGGGCTGTTTTCATTCTGTTTATACAATGAGAATATCAAAGAAATAATAATTAAAAATCTAAAATATGTCTACAACACTGTGTGACCGGCACAAAGTCCAGAAAAACTACAAAAACTATTTACAGAAATACACAGGCAAACACTGGATGCTGATTGAATAGAAATACAAAGAAGATTAAACTAAACTGCGGTGACACACAAAAACTGCAAGTCAAGGGAGATGGTAAAGTTCTATAGAACATTCATGAATATAGCTATCTTTGGGGTGTCAAAATACATTTTGGAAAATGCAAGAAAGAAGTACTTTTTTTTTTTAAATAAGGATATTAAAAATTTTTTAACAGCATGTATATATACATATATTTAGTTATTTGGTTATGGAAGGCCCTGGTATCACTGCAAACGAATTAAAATCCATAATTTCTCAACCGCCCGTGCCAGCGTAATCATCCGAATTAATATCTCATCTCCCAAACAAGGAAAGTAACTGTAGTCCCCACCGTATTACTCTCAGCACACGTCAAAAGACATAAGGCGAAGCTGTACAGATAGTGAACACAGCCAACTGTTCCTGTCATACGATATCATCACCCATCATAAACAATTGGAATATCGAAACATGATCAAAACGGATGAGACACACAGCTCACGGTGTGCACAAAGCACTTAACTCAGTTGCTCCTATATATATATATATATATATATATATATATATATATATACTATACTTTATACTATATATATCTATATAGTTCTAGGGATTTTTACGCAAAAGTAGGAAAGAAAAGAGTTGACAAAGTAGTTTGTCATTATGGCTTAGGCGAGAGGAATGAAAGAGATGAGAAAGCTATTGACTGGGCAAGAACACACAACATGATGATAGGAAATACCTGGTTTAAGCAACATCCAAGACGTCTGTGGACATGGAAAAGCCCAGAGGACAACGCACGTAATAAAATTGATTATATAATGATAATCAATAGTTTTAGAAACAGTCTGGTGTGTGTGAAAACTAGACCAGGGGCAGATTGCAATAGTGATCATGTACCAGATATGGGAAAGCTTAAAGCAAAATTAAAAACAACAAAACGAGCCTCAGTTAATATCAAGTTATATTTAGATTTACTAAAATTAGACAAGAAGCTGCAAGACAAATATAAAATCACAATTCAGAACCGGTACAATACACTAAAGAAGATACAAAGCATTAATGAACAGTGGGAAATGCTAAAAAAATCAATGCAACAAACATCAAAAGAGGACCACCAGTGAGGACAAATTCAAGAAAAAAATGGATGACAGATGACATTTTGCAGCTAATGGATACAAGAAGAAGAAATAAAGAAAATAAAGATGAGTATAAGAGATTAATTAAAGAAATTGTAGTAAAATGCAATGAAGCTAAAGAATCATGGCTAAAAGAGAGATGCAAAGAGATTGAAATGCAACAAAAAGGAGATATACAAACACATCGAGGAATTAACAGGAAGAAAAACGCAATCAAAAAATGGATGTCTAAGATCAAAGGAAGGAAATCTGTTTATTGATCAAGAAAACATAAGGGAACGATGGACAGAATACATTAAAGATCTTTACAATGATGAACGAACGGAAGTAAATATTAAGGATAATGGAGAAGGACCAGAAATACTAAGTGAAGAAGCGGAAGACGCCTGTCGCAATATGAAAGCAGGCAAAGCTCCTGGACCAGATTATATAACTAAAGAAGAGATTGAAGCCATAGGTGGTTTTTGAATATAATAATAATAAAAATATTGAATGATATCTACAACAGCGGATATATACCAGACGACCTGCTCAAATCAATATTCATAGCCCTACCAAAGAAATCTGGTGCTATTGAATGCGATGATCAGCGCACAATAAGCCTTATGAGTCACATGACTAAGATATACTAAGAATCATCATGCAAAGAGTGCGAAACAAAATCAGTCCGGGAATTAGCGATGAACCGTGTGGTTTTGTTAGAGATAAAGGAACAAGCAATGCCATTTATATCATAAGATTTTTAGTAGAAAGAGCCATATAGGTGAAAAAAGATCTGTACCTATGCTTCATAGATTACACCAAGACATTTGACAAAGTAAAGGACCAAGAAATAATCAAAATTTTAGAATGCATAAACGTAGACAGCAAATATCTAAGAATAATAAAGAATATGTACTGGCAACAAACAGCGGCCATAAGAACTGGAAACCAATTGGGAATGTTTAAAGAAATAAAACAGGGTGTTAGACAAGATTGTGTGCTGTCACCGGATTTGTTTAATATTTATAGTGAGATAATTTTAAGATCCATAAGGGGCATCTCTGGAATAACATTGGAGGTCATAATATAAATAATCTAAGGTATGCTGATGATACAGTATTAATCGCTAAGAGTGAAAATGAGTTACAAGAAATGTTGGACATTATAGTGAAAGAAAGCAAAAACAAAGGACTCAGCCTTAATAGCAAAAAGACAGAGGTAATGGTAACAAACAAAAAAAAGACATCACTTCAGTGCAAAATAAAGACAGGTTGAACAATATTAAAACAGGTAAATGAATTTAAATATTTGGGAACTTTGTTAACCTCAGATGGAAGATGTACAAAAGAGGTGAGATGCAGATTGGCTCAGATAAAAGCAGCTTTCCAAAAAATGAGGAAGATACTATGCAATCAATTCTTAATGCAGTCAATAGAAACAAGAAAAAAAGTTCTTAAATGTTACGTAGAGCCAGTCTTAACATATGGATGTGAATCATAGGCAATAGGACAACAGACAAGAAATTCACTGTAGTCTGTAGAAATGTTGTTTTACAGAAGAATGTTGATAGTACCATGGACAGCTAAGAAGAGTAATGAAGATGTTCTGAGAGAGGTAAAAGCAAAAAGAGAGCTAATTTCCAATATTAGGAAGAAACAATCATCATTTTTTGGACATGTAATGAGAAGAGAACAACTGGAATATATTGTAACAACTGGAAATTGAGGAACGAAGAGATAGAGGGAAGCAAAGAGAAAAAATAACAGGCAGCTTAAGAGAGTGGCTTAGAAGGTCAACAACAGAAATGATAAATAGCTGCCGAGATCGAAAGTTGTGGAGAGACATGATCACCTACGCCAGCAGGCCCGGTACTTGATGATGATGATGATCTATATATGAAGGATATTGTTTCATCATATATAGAAGTCATTAATATGTACAACTTTAGCCGGTTTGGTAGCTCTCTCAGTGCTTACGGAATCATTTTCTTTGCTGTACACATTAATTTGATTTAATTTAGTCGACAGGTCATTTTCACTGCATATCAAATTACATATGAATGTCTTCTGTATATGAGGGAAACTACATTTCATTCTGTTTGGATCATGATGCAGTGCTTGTTTAGTATATCTGCAAAATGGTGGGGGGGGGGGGGTTACTATTAATTTATAAGAAACTCCAAGAATGAATGGTGAATTACAAGTTGCCCCATGATGGAAAAATAATTTACATAATCTTTCATGAAAAAAAAGAAAACGATTGCACGGTATACTATGCAGGAAATATAATTTACAAGATACTCGTAAAAGTAAACATGATTTACACGATACTCTATGAAGAAACAATGATTTACTGGATACCAAAGAAGGAAAAGTGATTTACTAGAAATTTTCAGAATTGAAAAAAGATGAACCTTGGCATATATCTCAAGTTTCCCATATAAGGAATAAGGTGCGTGTGCCAACGGTTTTCTTAACTGTTGGCACATATTTACTGAGTAATATTGTCCTGAAAGGTTGTCTTTCATTTCCAAAAAAATCACCGGAACGGAATTTAAAGGTGAGTGAACATAATATCTGGTTGTTAAAAACAACACTCCATCTTATCCACAGTATAGTTTATAAACTAATGGTGTACCGTGACTTTATAGAAGATAGTTTATTTTTTGTTATTAACAAGTGGTAGATTCTACAGAATAAGGACACTTATGACTTCTATCACAAAGATACAAGTTTATGAGACATGATTATTTCTTTGTTAAACTTCAGATTAAATAGAAGAAAGTAATTTGTGTCAGATGGCATTAAAAATATTGCTGTAGTATGCGTCTCTATTCAATTTTTAGATTTCGCAAAACATAATTGTAAAAATCGTATTTGTTGTATAGTAGATAACGTCTGCACTTATAATTAGTCTCTAAACAGGACAAATTTGAAACGCTTCAAATACTTGGGCACAATAATAACATCAGATGGAAGATGCACCACGGAAATAAAAAGCAGAACAGCCTAGGCCAAAATAGCATTTCAGAAAATGAAAAATATCGTATGCTACAAGTTATGTCAAGTGAAAAACATCTTATGCAACATGTCAATGTCAATAGAATTGAGAAAAAGAGAGTTCATCGGTGCTATATAAATCCAATTCTGACTTATGGATGCGAATCATGGACTATAAATAAACAAATTAAAAGACGATTAGAGGCCACAGAGATGGGATTTCTCAGAAGAATGTTGAAAGTTCCCTGAACAGCTAAGAAGGCCAACAAGGAATTCTCAAAAAGTCCAACACAAAAAGGCAGCTCCTAAAATACATCCGAAAGAAACAATCAACATATTTCGGACACATCATGAGATGAGGAAAGTTGGAATTTTTGGCTAGGACTGGAAAATACATGGAAAGAGAGTTCACCGACGAAATAGAGAGAAAATACTGAATATCTTGGTGTCATGCATGGAAAACAGTAAAGAACTGAACTGGTATGATGCACTGTAGATAGAAGATTGTGGAAGTACATGTTCGCATCGCCAATCGGTATGTCACATGATGATGATGAAGAATTAGTCTCTATGATATATATTATATATTATATAATATAGTTTTTCCCTTCTTCTTTCCTTCCACATTTGCCTTTCAGCGTCGAAGAGAATATAATTTGCTGTATTTTGCTCTTCTATTCGCCTCTGTTGCTATGTTTCTAGTGCTTATAATATTCCGTGGTGTTATCTTTTTGCCTTGTCCCGTGGCCAAACCAAGTTATATGTTGTTTCTTTCCGTATTATATGACGGGGATAATTACTAGCTTTTTTCCGCAGTTCTTCGTGTCTAATCTTATCTCTATTTCCTGTCATTCAACTAACACATGTCATCTCAATAGTGGTTATTTTCTGATTGTTCTTGCATCTAGGGTCCAGGTCTGGCATTGGTAGCACAAGTGCCAGTTTTGCCTCTAGAGTTACATCCATAATCCAGCTGCCAGTGTAAGGAAGCTTATAAGGAGGTGAACAAAGAAGTAAGAAGATGCATTAAAAGGAATAAGATGAAATTTATAGATGAACTAGGTAAAGAGGCAGAGGAAGCATATATAAAGGGAAATATGAAAGAACTGTACAACAGCACAAAGAAATTAAGTGGAAAATACAAACAGATCAATACCTTTATTAAAGATAAGAAAGGAAATCTGCTTAGTAATATAAGGGAACAAATGGAAAGATGGAAAGATGGAAAGATGGAAAGAGCACTTTGAGGAACTTTTGAACAGACCAGGCTCAAATAATCTTCCAGATATACTACCAGTAGAAGAAGAGTTACACGTTAACTGTGAAAAACCAAGCAAAGAAGAAATAATGAAAGCCATCAAGCATTTTAAAAAATCATCATCATCATTGAGTGCCGTCTCCGCAACGAAGGTTGGCTACCATGGAGCGCCATTCTGCTCTGTCTCTTGCTTTAATGGTGCAGGTTGTCATAGGCTGATTTGTCCATCTTTTGATGTTACTCGTCCATGCTAGTCTTGGTCTGCCTCTGCCTCTTTTACCATGTATTTTCCCCTCTAGGACTACTTTCAGTAGGCTGTTGTGTATTTTAACATGGCCCAAGAATCGCATTTGTCTTGTTCTCATTTAAAAAATGGTAAAACCAAAGGACCAGATGAAATTCCTTGGCTTTATTACTTCTCATTTTGCTTTTTATTTATGTCTGCTTTCGTATTCTTTCTTCCTTTAATTTTATCCAGGGTCTCTGCTGTCACCCATGCCTTATTCGGCGTTCTCTTTTCCTCAGCGTTTCTTCGCATGTCTCTTTCCATATATTCTTTACCTGTTTTCAATGATCTTCTATATTTATTGTATTTTCTAGTTGTTGCAGGACTTGGTATTTGTTTGATATTGTGACTGCGAATGTATGTTTAATTCATTGCTCGTTAAAAAACCTACATTGAAATACTTTCTACCCTTATTCGTTGTAGTATATCTTTTTAGTGTAAGTTTCAATTTGGCTAGGGAACAGACAAATAATTGCAATGCCGCGGTAAAACTGGTAGCGAGGAGCCAGTGGTGGGGTGTACTAAACACTCCAAAGTATGTTGAAAGCCATACAAGGAAGGAACACAACACAATAACGACGATTCGGCCTGTGGCTTTCCTCAGAATACAAGGACAACGACAACAAACGGTGAAGCACAATTATCTATAACTACATGTTAGATGATCAAGTGGAGGGCGAGGAAAGTAGGATGTTGAAATAAGAAAGTAGAGGGAAATGAATGCTACATGACGAGAGGTAGGATGGGCGTCAAGGTATAAAATAGAAAAAGAGAAAAATGTATAATAAAATGCACTTAGCTTAAAACAGAATGTCTGCCCTCCGTGCTGGAACACATGACTTGGAGTTTAAAGAATGTGTCTAGAAAGTAACACGTGACTGAAACACGCAAGTTTAGAAGGACAAGATTACCTGTGTGGCGGGAAAACAAATCAGAGGAGGCGAGGGGGGGGAGGAGAGGGCTGTGGGAAGAAAGATAGGCGAAGCTTCTAAACTACTATGAAAACGATGGTCAATGGTGAGAGGAAAACTAGAGGCCCAAACCAAAGGCCTGGATGGGGCCAAACTGCTAGCCAATAAATCACTCGGACAATGCAAGTGAGAGATCCCGCGAGTAGTTAAAAGAGAGAGTGAATGAAAAGACAAAGTAGTGAACTGGGAGATGGGTGAGAGCGATAGACTCTACAGAATAGATGACCTGGGACTGGAAAAGTTGAGAGGTAGGTCAACGAAGGGAGGAAGAGGAGGGAAGTGAATACCAGAGGAAGAAATAAGGAGAGGAAGAATAAGGAAGCCGGTTTAAGTCAAGTAGGTAGGAAGAAGGGCGGTAGAGTGATAGAGGGGTGGTCCGGAGGAAGTTAGTCAATCGAGAGGTAGGGAAGTATTAGAGTAGGAGATATGGACAGGAGGGATATGAAGCAGATATGTGAAAAGTGGATGGGCGGAGATGCGGTAGGTCAGAAGTGAATAGAAAAAGAGGGAGTCTGGAAGAAGTGGAGTAATAGGGGAATTGTGCGAAAGAGGCATGTACCATAGGAGGTAAAGAAGTTGGGAAATGATAGAACAAAGGGGGATGATGAGGGTCCTAGGAGTAGGAATGAAAGTGGACATCAGGATAAGGGGGATACTGGAATAGTAGGTATAGAGGAGTAGTGACTACAAGTGAATAGAGAGGAAAGGGGTGAGCTAGGAGTAGATCAGCAGAGAGGTGGTTGGAAGGACGAGGAACAATAGAAGTGCGCAGAGAGATGGTACAGCCCCGGTGGAGAGGTGATGTAGTGATAAGGAGATGAAGGACATGTAGGTCGTCAGACGAGAAAAAAAAGGGGGGCGGTGGGGTTTAGGATGAAGAAGGCAAGATAGGGGTTACTCAAAGAGGATATGGAAAGCAGGGATGGACGAGGAGTAGAAGACCCAAGAAATTAAATAGAAAGAGAACTCCATAGGTGGGAGGATGGGGTCGGAGGAAGGAGTGTCCTCAAAGGGACAGGGATACATTGATGCCACGAGGAGTGAGGCAACCCCAACGAGCGATCAGACGGTGCTCCAGAGTGAGCCGACTGTGGTGATCAGAGGATCATGATACTAAGCTAGTTACCAAGACATCAATCTTACCTCGATGGCCCCTCGAGTTAAAGTGGGCTGATACAGGAGTGTCCGCTTCTCGGGTGATGTCACTTAAGTGTTCACGGCACCTACCCCGATACGTCTACCAGATTGGTCGATGTAGGTCAACTTGCATCGCTTACAAATGATAGCATATATGATATTCCGCGATTTGCTTCACCGTTTGTTGTCTTTGTGCTTGTATTCTGAAGAAGGCCACAGGCGGAAACGTCATTATTGTGTTATGTTCCTTCCTTGTAAGGATGTCACCATACTTTGGAGTGTTTAGTACACGCCACCACTGGCTCCTTAAGTTTGGCTGGCAGACGATGATGGTCTGAAGCCACATCTGCTCTTCTATATACCTTTACATCTTGTGTGGATAACTTAAACTTATTATTAATACATGTATGGTCAATTTGATTCTCCGTTCTATGATCTGGTGACACTTATGTAGCTTTATGCATTCTTTTATGTTGGAATAGTGTTACTCCAGGGAGCCGCGATAGCTCAGTGGATAGTGAACTTTACTACAAAGGACAAGGGGTAACGCTCGATCCCAACCGATGGCCTCCGGGTTCACCCAGCTTTTAATGGGCAATCCGCTGATTTTTTTCTGGGAAAGTGAAGCGGCACGGGCGCAATACCGACCACAATACCCCAAAAATCATGTTCCGAAGGTCTGTAAAATTTATAGTCACTAACCATATTCCTTATACGACACTTAGCGTGACGGGGGTACTTTACTTTTAACTATTGTTACTCCTAGGCTTATAAAACAAGTCACAAACCTTAAATATCTGGGAAAAACATTCTCTGAAGATAGTAAAATTAATAAAGAAATAGATGTACGATGAAAAAAAACGAAATATTGGGACAGCTATCTCCTATACTTCAACACAAAGGAATACCTATTAAATTACCACTGAGAAACATCTCATGAAGAGTATATTCATGTCAACATTGTGCTAGCAATGGGAAACATGAGCTCTTACATGTAAGCACACAAGAACACTTGTCACCACAGAGATGAGATGTTTGAGAAAAGCGCTTGGAATAATCAGAAAAGGCAGAATCAGAAATTACATTATAACAGAAAGAGTGGGCATTGATCAAATCCTAGGCTACATACAGAAACAACAAATAAACTGCTTTACCCATTTAGGAAGAATGCCGCGTGATTTCTTACCAAACAAAATATATATTAAAAGTGGAAAAGGGAGAAAATAAAAAGGCAAAGCAAGAGTAAGATGGACAAACAACGTCAATGAAACGTTGAAACAGAACTGACTATAAGGGAAGCAACCAAAAGGCCGAAAACCAGAACTTTGCATCTCCCTCCACACCCGAATGGGTACAAGGAGAAGTGAAGAAAAAAAATGGAATGTAAAAAAAAAATGAAATTAGTATTATAATAGAGAATAGAGAAAACAGTATTAATTTTAATATTAATGCACACTAGAAGGTCAATTTTATTACTAAGACACGACAGCCACACTCAGGTTACCATTTCATTTCATTTTGACCTCGGCCTGAGACACAGGGAAGACATTTTTATTTTCTTTAACGTATTTCGATTATTTTTGTTTTGGATGTTTCGTTATTAGTTTTACTTACATATCCGTGTGTGTGTTTTTTTTGTTCCTGCTGAAGGCCTATTGGGCCGAAACGTCGTTTAATCTGTCTCGTCCACTAATCACGTAAAGCTTCTAACATACCATTTTCTTCTATTTTTTTTTATATTTTTCCTCAATTTTATTACTACTACTTGTCAACTGTGGTAGAGAATCCCGATCTATAATCTAATTTGGTGAAAGATACAATCATTATACCGAAGAAACATTTCGTAAATGCAAATGTTGTTTAGCCGCTCAACGAATAAACATTTCACTTCCGTTACGTGAGATTACGTCACAACGATTCCATTAGGATAAACAGTATTAACACGGAGGTTATGGTAATCCCCCAATGAAAGTCAAACAAGAAATATCACCATACAGGAAATGATAATGGAATAATTGGAGAAATATTCGTGGAAATGTCATATCATTATTGTTTATGTTGAATACAAAATAAAAAGAAATAAATCGCGGATGACAATAAAAATCATCATCATCATCAAGTACCGGGCCTGCTGGCGAAGGTGATCATGTCTCTCCACAACTTTCGATCTCGGCAGTTATTTATCATTTCTGTTGTTGACCTTCTGCCAAGCCATTCTCTTTAGCTGTCTGATATTTTATCTCGTTGTTTCCCTCTATCTCTTCGTCTCTCAATTTTTCCAGTTGTTACAATATATTCCAGTTGTTCTCTTCTCATTACATGGACAAAAATGATGCTTGTTTCTTCCTAATATTGGAAATTAGCTCTCTTTTTGCTTTGACCATTTTCAGAACATTTTCATTAATCTTCTTAGCTGTCCATGATATTCTCAACATTCTTCTGTAAAACCGCTTTTCTGCAGACTCCAGTGATTTTCTTGTCTGTTCTATTGTCCATGATCCACATCCATATGTTAAGACTGGCTCTACATAACATTTAAGAACTCTTTTTCTTATTTCTATTGTCAAAAATGGATTGCATAATATCTTCCTTATTTTTTGTAAAGCTGCTTTTTACTAAGCCATTTTGCATCTCACTTCTTTTGTACATCTTGCGTCTGAGGTTAACAAAGACAATAAACAGTAAGACAAATTTTCTTTAAAAACAAATATGCGTTTATAATGGAAAACAAATATTAGTTGTTACTCTAGGGCAACAAATTTTTCTGAATAAATATATGTAATAGTATGAGAAGAGTTGATGTGTCAACTTGCTTGTGTGTCTGTCAACTTTCATTTCTGCCTGCTTATCTATCTATCTATCTATCTATCTATCTATCTATCTATCTATCTATCTATCTATCTATCTATCTATCTATCTATCTATATATCTATCTATCTATCTATCTATCTATCTATCTATCTATCTATCTATCTATCTATCTATCTATCTATCTATCTATCTATCTCTATCTATCTATCTATCTATCTATCTATCTATCTATCTATCTATCTATCTATCTGCGTAACTGTCTGTATGTACGTATATCTATCGATCTATCAATCTATCTAGCTGTCTGTCCGTCCGTCCTTCCGTCTGTCTGTCTGTCGATTTTCCAGTTTGTCTTGTCTTTTTTCCTGTCTTACTGCGTCCGTTTGTTGTAATCATATATATTTGACCCTCTACTAAACTATGTGTATATCTGATTTATGTTTGCATATCATTTCCTATGTGAAACGTATGCCTACTGGTCTATATATTGTCTACTATCAAGGTTGTTTCTTTCTGTCTATATCTATCTAATATATCCTTTATTTCATCCCTTATTTCATGTTTTCTTATGCTCTCTTGTATTTATCTTCATCATTAAGTACCGTCTAGGCATCGAAGGTTGGCTACCATGGAGCGCCATTCCGCTCTGTCTCTTGCTTTGATAGTGCATGTTATCATTGGCTGAATTGTTCATATTTTGATATTCCTTGCCCATATTAGTCTTTGTCTGCCTCTGCCTCTTTTACCTTGTATTTTCCCTTCCGAGATTACTGTTAGTAGGTTGCTGCGTCTTTTAACATGTCCCACAAATCTCAACTGTCTTATTTGAAATATGTTTAGTAGCTCTCTTTTCATTTTTAGTTGTTTTAAGACTTCATCAATAGTTTTCTTTCCATCCAATTCTTCCTGTTCTTCTATAAATCCACATCTCAAAGGCTTCAATTTTCTGTTCTGTTTTCTTGTCTAATGTCCATGTTTCTGCACCATGTAGGAGTATGGAGAAGATATAACATTTTGCTATAATTAGTTTTAAGCCTAAGGTTATTTGTTTTGATGTTAGTATCTTTTTCGTCACATTAAAATTACTTTTAGCCATTCCTATTCTTTTGTTTATTTCAGTTTTCCATTTTCCATCACCGGTTATAGTATGTCTAATGTAGCTGTAGCCCTGAACTATCTTCAGGTGGTCTCTACCTTTCACTTTCATATCCACTAGCTTTTTATTATTATCTTTGTTTATGATCATAGTTTTAGTATTTTTGATAAGCATATGTAATCCACATTTGTTGCTTGTCATGTTTATTTCATTGATTAATTGTTGTAGACCATTAGAATTTTCTACTAGTAGTACAGTATCATTAGCATATCTTAGGTTATTGATTATATTTCCTTTAATGTTAGGCCAGACATCTATGTGATATTTTTGAAGATTTGCTCAGTGTATAGATTGAACAAGCTTGGTGATAGGATGCATCCTTGTCTTACTCCTCTTTTTATATCAATGTGTGTAGAGTTCTCTTTGTTATATTTTATTATTGCTGTTTACTCATAGTATAAATTACATATTAGTCGTATGTCTGTGTCATCTAGATGTATATCTTTTAGTCAGTCTATAGGTTGTTTATGGTGTATTCTATCTAAAGCTTTAGTGTAGTCTATGAAGCAGGCATATACTGGTTTGTTTACTTCTGTGTACTTTTCGAATAATGTCCTAATGCAGAATATGGCTTTCCTTTGTCCCACTGCTTTTCCTAGATCCAAATTGTTGTTGTTCTTCTAATTCAATATTGATTTTATTATGAATCCTTCCTTCTATAACTTTTAGAAAGATTGTTGTTACATTGCTCATTAGGCTTATTGTTCTAAAAATAAAACACTGTATTCAGCTGCACCATTCGTATTAGGCAATGCATTAAAAGATGATGTTTTTAGTTCTTTTAGTATGGTATCCTGTATGGTATATATTTCTGCATATGTCTGTAATCACTTGAATGCCAAAATCTTGTAGCTGTATTTGACATGAAAACTTGTATTTAACACGTTCATTTCATTTTATCACTGTCTCTTTTCTAATACATTTTTTGTCTCGTTCTCCCTGCGCTCTCCATATTCACCCATTCTTCCCTACTTCCAAACAAATACACTTCATGCACATTCGTATCTATCTTAAGCCATACGACCTTTAAACAAAAATGGATAATTATACTTTACCCTATATGTTTTGGATCTTTCTAATGTCTCTGAGGGATTGTAATGACAGGCTTTGAAAAACAATACACACATAAAATATGACCTTAAATTGTGCACAGACAGTTTTTACATGTATCATGTTTGATATCATGTTCCGAGGATCGTCTTAATTTCAAGGAAGTCATTACTTTAACATGTAAGAACATTGCAAATAAGTGTCGTATTTGTTTGTTGGTGTTGAACAGCCAAAAACAATATTATGATGGATTGTTCATTATGCAGGAAGTTGGCTGTACGTGTTATCATGAAGATAAAATGAAATGCGCGGAGAAATGCCTGAAGTGAACAATCAATCTGTTGCTCAATGACTCCCGGAATAATTTACTTTAACATTTAAGCATATGCGTGAGAGTGAGGTGTAAAATGAAAGTCCATGACAATTATTACAGAAAAAAAAAAAATTTATATAAAAGACGTGATACAAAATATTCTTCCTTTTCCTTTTCAACTCTCTATGGATCATAGGTCATCAACAAACACTTTCCTTAACGTCCTGATTCTTGTCATTCTCATAGGATCGTTCAGTCTTTCCTTCTCTTTATATCTCTACTTCCGCAAGTGTTCTCCAAGTATAATATGGCCTTCCCTTTGGTTTCTCACCTGGGGATTTTTAAAAAGGGCTTGTCGGGTTATCTTCTAAGTTGATTTTTGCGCTGTGTATCCTATCCAGTGCCATCGTCTTTGTCCACTGAATAGAATATGTTTTGGTGAATTTAGCAGCAGTTTAAGAAACGTTAACATACAACCTATACACTTTAATTTGATAGAACTTAGAGTATTGATTAGAATGTGTGAAGACGTTTAGTCGATATATCTTATTCATCGCGTAGCGGAAAACTCAATAGTAATCATATTCTGTCCTTAGGACATCCACCTGAATGAAACAACTCGCCACACATTATCGAAAGCACTGAAGATGGTTTCAGCTCAGATGCGTGAACGGGAAAGATGTAGAAGTCGTAAACGATAAAGCATTATAATATCTGTATACATGGAAGGATCAACTAAACAAACAATTAAATCTTATTTCGTTATAAGATACAAATGTGTGTTTTAAAGAATACAAATATATACACAAAAGGAAGAATCAGTAAGACTGACAATAAGAAATAATATTTAACATTTTGGAAAATAAGAGAAAATGATTTTTAAAATGTGCAGAATACTAGAGTACATCGCAACTAGGACACATAATGTAAAAGCAATTTCTGAATAATGTAGATCATTGTATCGAAATTGTCACAGTCTAATTTTACCAGACGGTCCGAAACAACCTAATAAGTAGTTCATTAGAGTCAACAACAAAAGTATATGGTTACGTTCTATGGCAATTTGTATTCAAAATATTCACATATCCAAATTAAGATCACCAGCAAACCATGAAGATATGAATACTTAAACCCCTTTAAGTCAGCCCCAGTGTTGGGGCTGTCAGTGACTCACAGCTAAATATTTATTTGAATAGGTGAATCAGACTATCTAAACTTACTCCACCACTTCGCGATGTCCCTAGAAACAAAGTAACCAGTCTATCCAAATGAATAGGGCTGGATAGGGAAAGTAACTTGGTACTCAAAGCGCCCTTGCTGAAGGCAGATGTGTAGGCCCGAATAGCGCAAATTTAACAACAATACAACGTCTCTTAACCTTTTGTTAAGGAACATTTTATTTCTTGGATGAACCCAACATTCGCACCGAATAAACACTATATATGTAATTATTTTTTCTTTGTTGAGAAGACGAGCAAAGTGAAATAGATAAAAGGAACATAAATTGTAATGTCACGCAACTGCACTACATTATGCTTGTTAAATATGCAACATAGAAATTAGCACATCCCATGCAGAAACGTAAAGATAAGTAGATCACCTGGGCCACTTCATCTCCATGTCAACTGTAACAAGCTTTAAACAGGTCTCAGATTTCAAGTTTCTAGGAAATATTTTCACAGAGAAGGCTCGGAAGAGAAACTTGAAACCGGTTGCAGAAAGAGTCTCACAGCGCATATCAAAAAGAGTGTTGAGATTTGAGAACATCGACACGTCAAACAAGCAACGTAATAGCCAGTATTAGTATATTTCTCACAATGTTTGGCTACTAGTGCCAATAAGAAAAAAATGTAAGAGCTCTGCCAAGTTTCGAATATGAACACGTTTATGCGACAAATCATCTTTATTGCAGAACGGACAACTTCACAGCTCCTGTGCACGTTGCGATGTATGAAGCCTGCCCGCCACACACTAGTGAAAGCACCGAAGATAGCTTCGGCTGAGATACGTAGCACAGACAAGGAATATATATATATATGTATATATATATATATATATATATATATATATATATATATATATATATATATATATATGTAATATGGTATTCGTGTCCACGTATGTTTTATTATATTATTCAGTAAGGTGATCATCACATAGCGAAGCCATCTTTCTCTGTAATGAAATCTCCGATTTACCCATTTAACTCTGGGTTAACCTTTACAATAATGCTTGCACAGAATAGAGAGAAAATGTGAGATTTGATTAAAGATATTTGCAAAGATTGAGACTGCTGGGAAGAATATTTAGAAACAGAGAAAGAGTATCTGAGTCTATGCGCTATGGGCCGACTACGGCTCGAACGGTCAATAGATAGATATATAACTTTTACGCCTTTAGGTCGTTAGAAGGAACACGACCTTTTGTTCTCAAAAGACCAATTCATTAACCATTGTTCTCTATCAGCTTTTTTATCAGTATCAAGCATGCTCTATATGAGCACCATGACAAAGGTCACAGTATATAAGGGCAGACTGTTGAGCAAAACCCCATTAATGTCATTAGAATGTAAGAACCGTTAGTCGCTTCCGAGAAATTGTTGAAACACGCCCTGCATCAGATCACACAATGTTTTATTTTATATATAGCGAGAATGGGACGCAACCACTAGAATTATAAACCTACATAGATGCACTGCTTGGCATCAAAAGCTCGTGGATGGCGTGACTCATATTTGTAGTCAATGCTGCAAAGATCACGCAATGGCCAAGAATAACAGGTACCATTACACTACATTTAACCAAATATGCTGATGTTAATGTTGATGTTAATGTTGATGTAAACCACAAAGTCGACGCGATCAGTAAGCTCTTAGACATCTATCTATCTATTGACCTTTCGAGCCGTAACCGGCCCATAGGCGTAGACCAAGATACACCTTCTCCTATATGAATTTTTGTTCTAGCAGTTTTCTTTTAAAGATATTTTATCAAATCTCGCCATCTGTCTCTGTTCTGTGCAAGCAGTTCTATCTCATTGAGGGAGCCGATTCCTGCTGCTCTTGCCTCTCTCATCAATGTTCTTCTCAGTGTCTCCCTGGGTCTTCCTCTTTTTCTTTTACCTGTTGTTTCCCATATGAGGGCTTGCTTTGCTATTCGATTATCTCTTCTCATCACATGTCCAACGTATGACCATCGTCTTTTCTTTATTACTGAAGATATTAGTGGTTGATTGGCGATTTCTCTAATTTCCTCGTTTGTTTTGAATTCGTTCCATTCTATACCAAGTATTTTCCTTAGACATTTATTTTCGAATGCGTTCAACTTTGTTTCTATATCTCTTGTTGTTTTCCAGCTTTCACACGCATACGTAAGGGTTTATAGTACATTTGATTTGAATAGCCTAAGTTTTGTGTTTGTGCTAATGAGTTTTGATTTCCACAACTTTTCAAGGCTTCTGAAAGACATTGCTGCTTTAGCCAGTCTGATTCTAATTTCTTTGCTCGTATCCCCTTCTCGATCAATGTGACTTCCAAGATAGATGAAGTGATCGATCTCTTCTACTGGTTTGTTTTCCATGTATATTTTGTCACTTGTTGGAATTAAACTTTTCATGACTTTAGTCTTTTCATGATTGACCTCAAGCCCAATTTTGCTGGCTATTGATGATAGTTCATTTGTGTTTTCCTGCATCGTTTTTATCTGATTGCTGATGAGAACTATGTCATCAGCAAAGTCCAGGTCCTCCAAATGGTCTCCTTGTATCCATTCGATGCCTTTATTACCAGTGCAGCATTTCTTCATTATGAAGTCCATAACAATTCCAAATAACAAGGGCGATAAAATACATCCTTGTTTAACCCCAGTTTCTATTGGGAAACATTCGCTCAGTCCTTCCTCTGTTCGAACTGCACATGTGTAACCATCATACATGTCTTTGATAATATTTATGATTTTTGATGGTAAGCCATATTGCTTCAGAATTTCCACAAAGAATCTCTATGAATACTATCAAATGCTTTTTTGAAGTCGATGAAGTTAAGTACAAAAGGTTTTTGCTTTTCAATGTGTTCCTCCAATATAAGTCGTAGAGTGAAAATGTGGTCAAGACAGCTTCTCCCTTTTCTAAACCCAGCCTGTTCTTCACGCATTACTGTATCTATTGAATCCTTTATTCTATTTAGGATGATTTTACAGAATAATTTTGAAGCAACTGACAAAAGTGTCACGCCTCTCCAATTGTTACAATCTCTAAGATTGCCCTTTTTTGGGATCTTAACAATGATTCCTTTTTTCCATTTATGAGGCGTCTTCTCTGTTTTCCAAATGATGTTGAACATTTTTTGGAGATGTATTAAATTATGGCTATCAATTGCCTTGAGGATCTCAGCTGTTAACTTATCCTCTCCAGCAGCCTTGTTATTGGTCATTAGCTTTAAGGTGGTTTCTATTTCACTCAAGGTGAAGTCATCTAAATTTACATCTAATTCTGCTGCTGGTGTTTCAGCTTCAAAATCTATTAAACTGTGAGGTAGTGGACGGTTAAGAATTTCTTTGAAGTGTTCCGCCCAACGGGCTTTTATGTCTGCGCTTGTTGTTAGCATTAATCCAGATTTGTCTAGAATTGGTGTTCCACTGGATGTATAGGTGTTTGTCAGCATCTTTTGTACAGTATAAGAGTTCTGCTGTCTCCTGTAATTGCAGCTGTCTCTGCTTTCTCTGCCAAGTTGTCTATATAAGCTCTTGTATCTCTTCTTGCCGAACTTTTCACTTTGTTGTCTAATTCTTTGTATGTTGCTTTTGCCAGAACCTTTCCAAGATCTGTCTTTACATTAGTCATGGCTCTCTTCGCTTCTCTTCTTTCTTTGATGTATTTCCATGTGGTGTCTGAGATCCAAGCTCGTTTTTCCATTTTCTTCAGTCCAGCACTTGCTTCTGCTGCTGTCATTAGTATTTTGCTCTGTGAGTCCCACATTTCATTGATATCTAAGTCTATTTCACCAAGTGCTGAATAACAATTACTTAGCTCTATGTTAAACTTTTCCTTTATTGCTTCATCTTTCAGTTTATGACTATCAATTTTATGTGTAATTGACCTCTTCTGTTGGTTTCTAAATTTTAATCTTATTTTCCCATGCACAGGTTGTGGTCACTATTAACATCAGCACCTCTGTATGCTCTTACATCTATTAATGATGATCTGAATTGTTGTTTAATACATAGGTGGTCATTTGATTTGATGTTCTATCATCAGGAGATATCCATGTTGTTTTGTGGATATTTTTATGTGGAAATAATGTCCCACCTATAACTAAATTTTCTATTAAACATAATTCTATTAATCTTTCTCCATTCTGACTTGTTGTATTACAGCCTTCTCTCCCCATCACATGTTCCACTCCTGCGTTATCTTGTCCTACTTTGGCGTTGAAGTCTCCCATTACAATTAAAAGATCGTGTTTTGGTATTTGTTTATAAGTTGTTGCAGTTGGTTATAAAAATCATCCTTAACTTCATCATCAGCTTCGTTAGTAGGCGCATAACATTGAATAATTGAAAGTCTTCCATGTTTTGTTTTGTATCGTGTTCGTATCAGACGGCTATTTACCGGTTCCCATTCTAATAAACTTCTTGCAGCTTTGTCTGTCATCATTATGCCTACTCCTTCACGGTGTTTTCCATCTTCCCTTCCAGAAAAAACTACTATTTTATTATCAATAGATCTCCTACCTGTTCCAAGCCAGCGCATTTCGCTTAATCCTAAAATATCTAGATCGTATCTGTCCATCTCGCTCGCGACCTGTGCATGTTTCGTCGGAGCGGCCATTGTTCGCACATTCCAGAATCCTATTTTTGTTGTTGTTTTAGGGCCGAAAAAACTATCAATACTATCTACTGCTAATTTACACATTCTGTATCAGGTCTACGTTTCATTAACAACATCGTTTTTACGATAGCGGCTTGTTAAACCTCTGATCAACGGTTCTATACCAAGCCGGAGAAAAATAATTCCTCCATTTTGGAAACAACCGGAAACGAACACCATTAGACATGCTGCGGGTTAATTTGGCTTTCTTTGTTTCCAGATTTCTTCTAGAGAAATTGAAGTTTGCCAGTCATTATAAAGGCTCTGCGATGCTAGCTAGATCTTCTACATCAACATACACTCATCACTGATTAGACTCTAGTAATCCTCGCCTCGTTAATAGGTTTATTTTCACGCAAACTGTTACCGGATAAAACCATCTTGGAAGTTAAATATGGTCTTGACCAGCCGTGGGTCGCTGACCTTTTTGTGGCGACCTCAAGATTGTATAGCTCTAGCTACTCAAACATATGTGATAAAATATAAAAACAAATAATAATTTAGGCTGTTTCTTTTCAGAGATCACTTTTTAGAGAAATACTTCAGCTTCTTGTTGATTATAAAGTGTGTGTCTTTACTTGTAGGTTTACACATTTCATTGTTGTCATGTATTGCGATCGATAAGAGACGAATTGCATGGGGCAGTCAAACAAAGAGAACCATATGTAGATTATTCTTCTTCTACTTCTTTCCTTCTTCCTGGCGTTTGTTGCTCTTCCGTTCGCCTCTGCTGCTGTTGTTGCATAGTGTTTCTAATATTACATCAATCAATCTTTTTTTGTGGTCTACACTTTGGTCTGGTGTTCTCGCAAAATTTATTGAATGCTCGTTGTGTTGTGATTTCATCGTTCTGCCTTGTCACGTGCAAACCATTTTATCTGTTGTTTCCTTATATATTCTATGGCGGGGTTTATTCCTAGCTTTTTTCTTAGTTCTTCATTTCTGATCTTATCGCTCAGGCTCATTCTCGTCATTTGTCTAACACATTTAATCTCAGCAGAGGTTTTTTCTTATTGTTCTTGCATCTTGCGTCCAGAACTAGCATTGGTAGCACAACGCTGGGATAAAGATTGTGTTGTATAGTGCCTGTTTTGTTTCCAGAGTTATTTCATTGTTGGACAATAGTGGTGATGGCTGTCCAATTATTTGACAGGCTTTGTTGCATCTTGAGTCCATTTCTGCTGTTTGTGAATTGTCGTTTGTCACTAAACTTCCTAGGTATTTAAATTCATTAACTTGTTTTTATTGTCCTCCCTCTCTAGTTATGTTGATGTTCTTTTTCTATTTTGCGATATTTATGAGATCTATTTTGTTGATTTTGATTTAAATGTTGTGTTTTGTGCCAGTAGATTAATAAAGTGATTAAATCAATAAAACAGACATTTAATTAATTAACCATCAGTATTCTAGGTAGAGTGAAACAACAACTTTGACTCGAACACCTCTTAGCGAGTGCACTGGAAAAATGGCCTTCTGCTGTCCCGTAGTCCAGTGGTCCTATACCCTCTAGCAAACCCAAGAAATCGGATACATTCTGTGAAGAATGTTCTGCATGATATAGTATGAAGATGGTGATAATATCGGTTGTGGTTGTAAACAATCTGATTTAGGTAAAAACTTATTTTTAAAAAATATATTAATTCATTTTTTTGTTGAAGTGCAGGAGTGACCTATTAATTACTCAGTCATTTCAGGTGTAGCGCTGTGTCCATCCGGAACACGAGATTACGTCACGCTGGGTCGGTCCTTGAAAATGGCTCCTGATGCGCTCGCTGTGTATCGATGATCGTTATGTGGATCGGTCTCTATACATAGAAGAAATCAATAATGCTAAAGCGACATCCCCTTTCCCTTCTGACATTCCACGCTAGGACTGATTGTAGACGTTTGGAAATCACATCGGACGTAACTTGACGCTATACGTGACGTAAAATGTTGCATTAACGGCTTGTCGTTATTTCAATGGAGAGAGAGGGGAGGTTCTTGTGCACCCTTATTTATTACTTAATGTCTATAATTATCATCTGGTGACAGCTGACTTGAAAAGATGTTTCATTGACCCGTTGATTGGTAGTTGTGTTTGTTGAATTGTTTATAAACGTGCACTGCGACGTCCTAGATGGGGCGCAATATTTCTGTTCTGTGCGTTGATTGGCCAAAGGGGAACACAAATGAAAACGAATGAAAGATTTGTTTCTAGGATTTAATTTCTCGCTATTTACGTTCGAATCTCAAAATATTATTATTTTTTTATTTTTTTATGTCAACTCCAATTATTCAAACTATTAACGTGGCTTGCCATTTGACGTACCGGCTGGCGTGGGCGATAACGAATTCCACATACGCTGGTCTCTAGTGTACGCCATTAATTCAGTTATTGAATGTATTCCATGTTACAATTTCAGATTCTTAACGATATTTTTTACAACATTACTCCCATGAGTCTCTGCCCGTGAATATCCCTGTTGTTGTTACGGTTTTCCTTCCTATCCCTCGTATAACATGGGCAAAAAGAAATGTTTGTGTCCGTCTTATAGTTGTTATACATGCTCTCTTTCTCTGCTTGTTTTTCTCATTCGGAACGGTTTCATTAATCTCCAAGACATTGGTGTGGACTCCTGAATCTGGACTAGCACTCTCCCGTGACAAACCGCCGTGCCTGAGTGGTTTGTGCACTCGCTATTGACCAGAAAATTGCGGGTTCAGTTCGCAGAAGTGACGATTTTTCCCCCCATTAACTCTGTTTTCGGGTTTATCTATCATTTTAAAATGATTATAATAGATGTTTGTTATGGGAAGTAAGGCGGCCTTGTGTAATATTGACCATTACTTATTACATGCTCTGTTAGTCATTGAAAACTGTGACAACTAAGTAATATTTCTTATACGCCTTAACGAATGAAGGAGAGTCGTACTTACACTTTCTAGAACCATTTCTAGATATTTATATTTTCTAGCAATCTAGAAAACTAATTATTTGGTTTGTTTTTACATCAATTCTTAGTCTTCCTTTACAAAACCCTAGGTATCACAAGGACAGAGCAGACATGTAAACGTTAACAAGAACTTCCGGCCTGCTACTGAAGCTCACAATCACATCAACTTTTGGACACCTCACTAAAACACATACTCATTACTAAAGCTGGGTCGCTCATGTAAACTCAGAGTCGATCAAGTAAGGTCATGGTCATTGTCGGAAACTTTAAATTGCTCCCTGAATCTCTCGGTCGTTTATTACTTCACTTCTATAACAGTTCACGGGATTATTGTTGGATCATTTGTTGAGATTATTGTTGGATCATTCACTGAGATTATTGTTGGATCATTCACATATACTATTTTTGATCACTCACAGAGACTATTGTTTAATCATTTACAGTTACCATTGTTTGATCATTCGCTGAGATTATTTTTGATCGTTCGCTGAGACTATTGTGTGATCATTCGCTAAGATTATTGTTTGATCATTCGCTGAGACTATTGATTTAGTCATCACATACACCCTTGTTTGATTAGTGACAGTGAATTTTAAATATTTCATATATACCCATAACCATTCACAACTCTACCTACACAACTCGAAATACGAACACTTATTTTTTTTATGTAGCCTGTTTTGAAGCATAACTTCCCTACAGACAGTTTTTGTATATTTCTCATAACACAAAAAACATGGCATATCTCAAAATGAAAATAGGGTAAGATCATATTTTATAAAATCAATAAAATACAAATAAAAAAGTTGTGGGCAACGAGAAAGAAGTATCAGTGGTTAGTTCACAGGTGCTTGCTTTAATAACAAAATGACATTCATCATTATTGAGTGCCGTCACCGCATCGAAGGTTGGCTACCATGGAGCGCCATTTCGCTCTGTCTCATGCCTTGATGGTGCACTTTCTCATACGCTGACCTGTTCATCTTTTGATGCTACTCGTCCATGTTAGTCTTGGTCTGCCTCTGCCTCTTTTACCTTGTATATTCCCTTCCAATATTACTTTTAGTAGGCTATTGTGTCTTTTAACATAACCCAAAAATTTCATTTGTCTTGTTCTAATTGTGTTTAGTAGTTCTCTTTTCATTTTTAGTTGTTTTAAAGCTTCGTGTGTTTTCTTTTCTTTCCATTCAACTCTACCTATTATTCTATATTTCAAAGGCTTCAATTCTGTGTTCTGTTTTCTTCTCTATGTCCATGTTTCTGTCACCAAAGTGGCATTACAGTTATTATTTTTGAAAAGCTGCATTACTTTTATCTGTAGATGTCCTATGTCTAGTACATTGCCCTCATTAGTAAAATCGGTTTGTGATGGAAGTGGTTTTAAAATTGTGTCATCACACAAAAACGTCACACTCTTAGCTAAAGTAAGTTTGTATGCATGATATGTTGGTTGAATATTGTTCATTACTAAACAATCAAAGATTTGCAAATTTGAAGTTTTCCAGTGTTCAAATCACATTCTTCAACCATAAAAGTTGTTAACATTTAAAGATACAGCTTCTCCTAATCAACATAAATGTATAACAGAAGAGTCATGTCTATTCTAAATTTCTGGAAAGTTTCAGAAACTTATAGCTGTGAGCTTAACCACGTGACACCTCTCCCCAACTGAAGTACTCTTAAATGTTAGATTGAATTATTTGTTTAGTAATTTCGAGTGACACACATAGCAAACAAGGAGAAATTCAAAGAGATAGTAAACAGTTAGCTAAAACACTGCAGTATCAACAATGGTATAACACTGCTGGTAATCGCTCATGAAACTAGATAGATAAGGAACATTAGCAAATGAAAGGTAAAAAGGTCTCACTCCAAGCTTAAGCACATCTGTTGTTTCCATCTCAAAATGTCATGTTAGTTATATTCTTATAAATGTTATCATCATCATCGTGTGCCTTCTCCGCAACGAAGGTTGGCTACCATGGATCGTCATTCTACTCTGTTTATTGCTTTGATGGTGCAGGCTGTCATAGATTGACTTGTTCATATGTTGATGTTACTCGTCCATGTTAGTCTTGGTCTGCCTCTGCCTCTTTTACCTTGTATTTTTCCTTCCAATATTACTTTTATTGGGCTGTTGTGTCTTTTAACATGCCCCAAAAATTTCATTTGTCTTGTCTTAATTGTATTTAATAGTTCTCTTTTTATTTTCAGTTGTTTTAAAACTTTGTCGTTTGTTATCTTTTGTTTCCATCCAATTCTACCTATTCTTCTATAAATCCACATTTCAAAGGCTTCAATTTTCTGTTCTGTTTTCTTGTCTAACTGAATAAAGATATCTTTAGCTTTAGTACATTCAACTTATTATTAAAACGTATATATCATGGAAGTTGCTACAATTTGTGACAACACACTGGAAATGTAAAGTAACCTAAGTTACGTAAATATTTATGTACAAATGATAATTTATTAGTTAATACTTGTAACAACAAGACTTTTTAAATTGGAAAATCTGAGACTTTGGGGACATTATTCATTTATTAAACACAAAAGCAGTTTACATTTTAAAATACAATTTCTTATAATTACTTTGAATGTAAAATAGAAGAAGTAAGTTTGTTTTATCTTCCCAGAGAGACACACATAAAGAAGCCAATAAATGTATCAGTGACAACGATTGTGTAAAGGGGGGGGGGGGGTACCGTGTGAGTGTCTATATTTAGTAATGACCATTGGCACATTTTATATGTGATGTAATCACCATCGGTACATTTTATATGTGATGCGATCACCATCGGCACATTGCATATGTGATGTAATCAGCATCGGTACACTTTATATGTGATGTCCTCACCATCAGCACATTTCATATGTGATGTGATCATTATGACGCTGGGTCAACCACTTGCCATAACAAAATATGGCATTCATTTAAGGCTGGATGATCCTGTGAGAATTTTAAGCGGGATCAAACTCGACCTCTCTTGCTGGTAGTTGTTTCTTGAATTAAAAGAGACCTTTTCCTACGTAAACCTTTTCTTCATTCCGTTGTATTGTTTACAATGGAAAATTTAAAAAATCACATTTGCCTTTCAGTGTCGAGGGAAGATATCCTATGTGGTCTTTTGTTGATTGCTTGGTAGCAAAATATATTCAACTAGCATTTCTTGAATACCTCAATATTGACGACAGCTTAGAGTATGACGTTTTGTTTGTGATGTCTTAAATTAAAACCACTTCCATCAAATACCGATTTTAAATATGACTGCACTACTACTCTACTAGACGTAGAGCATCTACATACAAATAATGCAACATTTCCAACTCTAATGCCACTATTAGATTCAAGAAGGCAACTGTGAACTAAACACTGATAGGTATTTTTCCTAGCCCACACCTTTTTCTGTTTAAAGACTGTTATTGTGTACATCTCGGCTGCTGATATGTCTTCTAGAATTTCTAATATTCCATCAATCCATCATTATCGTGGTCGGCCCTTCAGTATTGTGTTCTCATAATGTTTATCAAAGACCCGTTGTGTTGTGATTTGAACTTTCTGTCTTATCACATGGCCAAACCATTGTTATCTGTCGATTCTATGTACATTATATGGTGGTAATTATTCCTACATTGGTGCTGTTCATGGCCGTTGTTGGAATTCCTTGACGCAAGTTATTTCCATGTTACTTATCAACGTCAACTACTTCGTCAGCCGTAGTTTTATCTCTTTACAGAATTTGCAAAGTGTTTTGTTCGTCTTAGGTTGCTTTTACTAGAGTAATCAGAAATTAAAAGGGAGCGAAATTGTGTGTACGACTTTTATTGTGTACTACGTCATCATAATGGTTCATCGTATTTCCCTAGACTCTAGACCGGCCGTACGCTAATCTTACAGTCGGTTGTTTGATGTGCGACGGGGATAATCTGCTGACTAACTGTGTGTCTATATGTTCGGAATTGGAGTCAACAACGATGTCCTAACATCATCAAGCGCTCTACATTTTTTTTTATATATGACGATCATCATTTTCAAGAGGACGTGAACCCTCGGTATGGTGGATAGGCGGCGGGAACAATTTAGGCTATGCATGAAAAGTGTTCCTTGTTGCAGTTTCCTCATATTCCAAGTCCGGCTTGTTGCAGGAGCTACTGAGTTAGGTGCTTGTGCACACCGTGAGCTGTGTGTCTCATCCGTTTTGATCATGTTTCAATATTCCAATGGCTTTCGATGAATGATGATATCGTATGACAGGGAACAGTTGGCTGTGTCCACTTTCTGCGCGGTTTCGCCTTATGTCTTTTGGCGTGTGCTGAGACTGCTATGATGAGGACTACAGTTACTTTTCTTTGTTTGGGAGATGAGATTCGAATGATTACGCTGGCACATGCGGTTGAGCAATTATGGATTTTAATTCGTTTGCAGTGATACCTGGGCCCTCTATAACCAAATAACCAAATTATTCCTACCTTTTTTTTCGCAATTCTTCATTTCTTATCTTATCTCTCATGCTGTTTCCTGTAATTCGTCTTACACATTTCATCTCATTAGTGATTATTTTTCTTTTTCTAGAGTCTAAAGTCCAAGTCTGGAATTGGTAGCATAACATTGAGATGAAGATTATGTTGTAAGATGCCCGTATGCATCTAGTACCATTTCTTTGAGGGACAGTAGTGGTGCTAGTAGTCTGATGACTTTACAAGCTGCGTTGCATCTTGGACATATGAAACTGCTTGTGAATTGTCGTTTATCATTAGACTTCCTAGGTTTTTAAATTCCCTTTCTCATTTTAATTGCGTGCCGTCTATTGTAATTCTGATGATCTGTTTTTCTTTTGCGATGTTCATAACTTCTGTTTTGCAGGCGTTGTTCTGTGTGTCTGTGCTAAGTCTATACAATTTTCTTGTAGATCTGCTACGGTCAATGTAAATAATGGTGCATACATGACATTGATCAACCTTCATTCGCATCAGGGTATCATAGTGACAATAACATGTGAAATAAATGAACATGAAGAATGTGAATCTCTTTCTGGATATGTGTATCTTTAGTATTGCAATCTAATGTCCCCTGCTTCTGTTGTTATCGTTGTCGTTGGTAATAAAATGTAGCGTCGTGATCGTCGTGTGTTCAGTATCGTCTACAAGGTGAAGGTGAGGAATGTCGCCTCGCATCGTGAGTTTCGATGCTTGAAGCGACACTATCTAAAAATCTCCGAACATTTCTGGATATGCGTCCGACCACATATTGCTGGAAACTCGCGTGCTAATACGCCGGTTCAAGTCTCGTACTTTACTTTACTTTACTTTACTTTACTGTCCTCGAACTCGTATTAACTTCTCCTTATTTTATATTTCACTTTATGCGAAAGGCTTATATTGTTCTGGGATCTTCTCTGAGAATATACGACATACCCAGCACTTGCTTCCTTTCCTTATTATTATATTACATTTGGTTGCACCTGTTGTGCAGTTTTTGGCTGCTGGTTTCGCCCGGTTAAAAAATCTGGGTATATTCTCAAACATTTTCTATTGTAAAAATAACAGCCTTGACGCTGCTTTTATGACTGTTCTCCAGAACGTCTGTCCGTGCTGAAACACGAACTTAACAGCTCTTAAAACAATGTTACTTTTTCGGACACATAAGCGGCGCAGTGTTTACACAAAATGACACATTTCTCTTTAGTAATTAATCTAGATATTCTCTTGTTTGATTGTTACATTTATTATGTGAAATAATAACAACACATATATAACTATAATAACAAAGATATATAACTATAATAACAAACATATTTAATTATAATAACAAACATATATAACTATAATAACAAACAATAATTTACTTCTTCTTCTGCGTACACCTTAATCAATAAGGAAACGTTCCTCAACTCAAGGCTGCTACATCTTCATACAGCTTATCCTGCGGTATGGTACCGGTAATGGCCACACAAGTCTTAGGAGTCTGTTGCTGAACATCTGATACAAACGTGACCAACTTTCGGTAAACCTCTGTTATGATAGGACGATAGGAAACTCTGATGAATGTGGCACTGGAAAAATGATTGCTGAACCCCTGTGACGATAGGACGGTAGGAAACTCCGATGAATGTGACACAGGCAAAATGATTGCTGAACCCCTGTGACGATAGGACGATAGGAAACTCTGATGAATGTGGCACTGGAAAAATGATTGCTGAACCCCTTTGACGATAGGACGGTAGGAAACTCCGATGAATGTGACACAGGCAAAATGATTGCTGAACCCCTGTGACGATAGGAAACTCTGATGAATGTGGCACTGGAAAAATGATTGCTGAACCCCTGTGACGATAGGACGGTAGGAAACTCCGATGAATGTGACACAGGCAAAATGATTGCTGAACCCCTGTGACGATAGGACGATAGGAAACTCCGATGAATGTGACACAGGCAAAATGATTGCTGAACCCCTGTGACGATAGGACGGTAGGAAACTCTGATGAATGTGGCACTGGCAAAATGATTGCTGAACCCCTGTGACGATAGGACGGTAGGAAACTCTGATGAATGTGGCACTGGCAAAATGATTGCTGAACCCCTGTGACGATAGGACGGTAGGAAACTCTGATGAATGTGGAACAGGCAAAATGATTGCTGAACCTCTGTTACGATAGGACGGTAGGAAACTCTAATAATCGTGACACTGGCAAAATGATTGATGAACCCTTGTTCATCGAATGTTGGTCACGGTTGTATAAATCACGTGTGACCTGTTCGGATAAAAAAAAATGTTACAAATCTTCTATTGAGCTGGTAATAGTTATCATTTTTCTGGTAACCAATACATTCTATGATCCTTTATTTTATAAATGTGTTCCTGACAAACATCATTGATTGTTCATAAGTTGTGCTTATATTTGACTAGTGTACAATAATTTATATTTAAGGAAATGAAAACACAGTACATCCTGTCACATAAGAAGTAAAAAATTGGGAATTTCGTTACGTCTAAAGCGTAGCGCATGGGGCAGATAGTGTTAAGTGTAGATATTTTTTTACCATCTTGCATTTCTCTAGATGTATAGAGGGGATGACGTCAGCAATAGGCTAGGCTCTCTTTTTTTCCCAAAGAAAAAACTCGAGTACTCGTTAAAACTCGGTGAAAGTAAAAAATGTCTGGTCAAGGAATTTTAATGACATCATGGAGCCGTGATAGCTCAGTGGTTAGTGAACTGGACTACAAAGGACAAGAGGTAGGGTTCGGTCCCAACCGACGGCTTCCGGGTTCACCCAGCCTTAAATTGGTACCGGATTTTTCTGGTAAAGTAAAGCGGCACGGGCGTAATATCGACCACATTACCCCAAAAATCATGTGCCGAAGGTCTGTAATAATTATGGTCACTAACACAGTATTCCCAATACGCCACTTGGCGTGACGGGAGTACTTTACTTACTTTATTTATGGTTTCTATAGACAAATGCACAAATCACTGTGCTTTTGGCCTACAGTGCGGTATTTTATATATGTTTTAAAAATAAACTCCTGAGGAAATTCATTTTGACTTCTGGGCTAAACTGGCTACCGAAAAAATGAATATATCCAAAAACATACACAGGCGCGCGAGTGCGTACACTGCAACAGAACATAATTTGTGCAGTTGGATAACATCACCAAGTGCCATACCGGTTGGCGTAGGCGATCACGCCCTTTCACAATCTTCTATCTACAGTGCATCGTATCAGTTCTGTTGACTGTTTTCCATGCCATGACACTAAACTATCCAGAATTTTCTCTCTTTCGTCGTCCACGTTCTCTCTTTCTTTGTATTTTGCTAGTTGTAACCAGTATTCCTCTTCTCATGATGTTCCCTGAAAATATTGATTGTTTTTTTCTGATGTTTCTTAACAGCTCCCTTTTTGTGTTGTACTCTTTTGGAATTTCCTCGTTGATATTTTTAGCTTCCCAGGGAACTTTCAAAAATTCTTCTAAGAAATCCCGTCTATGTTGTCTCTATTCGTCTTTTCATATGTTTGTTTACTGTCCATGATTCTCTTCCATGGGTTAGAATTGGCTCTATATATCACCGATGATGTTACCTCTATCTCTTTCTTACCTCTATTGACATAGATTTGTTGCATAATATGTTTTTCAATTTCTGAAATGCTATTTTGGCTGAGTTATTCTGCTCTTTATTTCTGTATTGCACCTTTCATCTGACGTTATTATTGTCCCAAACTATTTTAAGCCTTGCACTTTTTTCGGATTTGTCCTGTTTATTTTTATGCCTCATGATTGTGATGATTGTTTCTTTGATATAACCATTACTCCGGTTTTCTTACTATTCAGACTGAGACCTTTATTGTTGCTTTCTTTTACTATTATGTTTATCATTTCTTGTAGTTTATTCTGTTATTGCTATTAAGACTGTGTCATCCGCATATCGTAAATAATTTATGTTGTGACCGTTGACTTCAATTCCTTTATATCTACTATTGACCTCATAATATGCTCGCTGTAAAGTGAAAACAAATCAGACGATAGAACACATCCTTGTCTGACTCCTTATTTTATATATTGGAACTGACATGTTTGGTTGCTATTTCTTATGACTGCTATATGCTGTCAGTCCATGTTTTGTATGATTCGCAGATCCTTACTATCAATGTTTAATTTCTACAGCATATTGACTATTTCCACATTCTTTACGTTGTCAAATGCCTTTGTGTAGTTTATAAAACATATATATATATATATATATATATATATATATATATATATATATATATATATCGTTCTTTACCTCTACAGCTCTTTCTATCAATGTTCTCAGGATGTGAATTGCATTATTGGTGCCCTTTACATCCAGAAACCCACCTTGTTCCTCATTTATTTCTTGTTTTATTTTGTTCCTTACACGTTTAATTATGATTATCAGTAAGATTTTCGTCATATGGCTAACGAGCATAATAGTGCGATGGTCCTTGCAATCAGTGTCGCTGACTTCTTCGGTACGACTGCAAAGATAGATTGTCGAATAACAGCTAGTATATTAAATCAGCTTAGACAAGTTCTTACCATCTCATCACAAAATACGCTTTCCTGGAAGTATGGTAACAGAATACATTATTTCGTTTTTGCATTGTGTGAAACTACTTTAACATGAGTCCACGTCACTCCTTCGGATGAAAGAGATGGGAGTTAAGATGGGCACAGTCAGAAACAAGAAACTTAGTGGGCGTGTAAGAAGACTTACCAACCAACACAGAACTGGAGTCGTCAGTGGCTGGAAACTGAGAGACTTTCTGAGGTTCTGACAGGATCTGAACATCTATGGGCATGTCTGGAGTGCAATGATGATGACCCGCAAATAACTGAATAGCTCAATACTTTAACATTTGATATTGCAGATAAACTTTAACTGAAATCGTTGAAGTCGTTAAGTGTTATCATGAATTATTACTGAGCAACCAAGACGATATTGCAGGAAAAAAATCACTAACATAGAATTATGGAATAGTAGCAGTCTAATATCAGTGGATATAGAGATACAGCGAAGACGATGGCGCTGGCTAGGACAACACTGTAGAAGACAGCTGAGAGTATTACAAACCCTTTTATAGAATCCCCAGGGAAAAAGACAAAGAGGAGGACCCAAGGTATTCTAGGAGAAGACATATGGAAAAAGAGATGAAGATGATGGGGAAGACATGGAATGATGTTAAAAGAATGGCAAGAAACTGAACGACTTGGAAAGTGTTTGCTGAAGACCTATGCTCCACAGGGAGCTGAAAGTGTTTGCTGAAGACCTATGCTCCACAGGGAGCTGAAAGTGTTTGCTGAAGACCTATGCTCCACAGGGAGCTGAAAGTGTTTGCTGAAGACCTATGCTCCACAGGGAGCTGAAAGTGTTTGCTGAAGACCTATGCTCCACAGGGAGCTGAAAGTGTTTGCTGAAGACCTATGCTCCACAGGGAGCTGAAAGTGTTTGCTGAAGACCTATGCTCCACAGGGAGCTGAAAGTGTTTGCTGAAGACCTATGCTCCACAGGGAGCTGAAAGTGTTTGCTGAAGACCTATGCTCCACAGGGAGCTGAAAGTGTTTGCTGAAGACCTATGCTCCACAGGGAGCTGAAAGTGTTTGCTGAAGACCTATGCTCCACAGGGAGCTGAAAGTGTTTGCTGAAGACCTATGCTCCACAGGGAGCTGAAAGTGTTTGCTGAAGACCTATGCTCCACAGGGAGTTGAAAGTGTTTGCTGAAGACCTATGCTCTACAGGGAGCTGAAAGGTAGAAGAAGAACCAAGGAGATGGAATCAAACGGAAGTGTGGCTCTACAGAAACATATTCACATAACACTCACAGCTACAAGACTAATGAAGACGCAGTGAATGATGTCGCAGTCGTGGTAGAGGACTGGTTAGAGAGCTCGCCTATTGAGCACAAGATTTAAGGTTTGATTCATATCGACGGCTCATATGTTTAGAGATATATAAATAAAACCACAGTGAACACATAAAGAGGAAGACAACGACAGAAAATACGAGAAAAAGTAACAGTCTGGCATGCAAATGAGAGTAACAGAATTGTTAATTATAAATCATCAGATTATTTCCACTACACATCAAACATGGGAGTAGGGGGAGGGGGGGGAGCCTAGTTGGAAATACCACCCGACTGGGCTACCGACGTTCGGACAACCTGTGTTCGATTCCAGGTAGAAGTGGTGTGAGTTGTACTCGTGGTTAAAAAAAAAAATACCCCCGCGGTCGACCCAGCCGCTGGCAGAAATTGGTAACAGGGTAGTACTATGGGAAGGTGAGGAATGCCGCCTCGCACCGTGAGTTTCGATGCTTGAAGCGACACTATCCAGAAATCTCCGAACACTTCTAGATTGGCGACAGAGCACATATGAGTAAAAACTGGCGTGCTAAGACGCCGGTTCAAGTCTCGTACTTTCTCTTTACCGTTGACTTTTACATGAAACAATTTGTCCATAAGTTCTCGAATCTTCTCTTCAAACAAACCCCGCAGTCTGAAATGAATGAGCACACTGCTTCTGTGTGGACGACCAATCTTTTCCCACCCACGTTGCTCTAGTTTCTGGCTACACCTCCTTTGACATGCACTTCTTTTCCTTTGTGTGAATGAAGGGTCACGATCGCCTACGCCAGTGGATACGTTACCTGATGGTGATGAATATGGCCTTTGATGGTTAAAAATTTGTTTAAAAATAGATTCTTTTTACCGACATTTTTCTTTAGTTAAGTCTCAACAAATAAAACTAATTTTAAAATATGCTTGTGAAAAAAAATGAGAATAATTATATGTATGGCTTCCTTGAAGTGAAATAAATATCACAGAGAAGGACGCTGAATCATGACGACAATTAAGATGGGTTTGTGCGTTTGTTCTGGTTTTTAATGCTCCTTTTATGTCTGTTTATAAGAAGGAAGAAAGGTTATGTAAAGAAGGTAAGATGTTAACAGTTTTTGTGAACTAATTTTGATACTTTTGTGCTTTTAATTCTTTGTCTGCTTTTTCTGTCATTCTGCATTCTGTAAAGAGATTTTTACATGAAAAAAACGAAACTGTATCTCTTCTTTCTTTCTAAAAATGTATCATTTTTGGTTAAATCGTGCATTTCTACTTAATTCTTTCAAAATTTTACACTTATTTTCATCTTATTCTTGTTTCATAAATAGATTTGTTTCATAGATAGATTTGTTTCATAGATAGATTTGTTTCATAGATAGATTTGTTTCATAGATAGATTTGTTTCATAGATAGATTTGTTTCATAGATAGATTTGTTTCATAGATAGATAGGTTTCATTTGTTATTTTTGTTAATGTTTTACCTACCGATTTACCTACCTACCTACCTACCTACCTACCTATCTACCTACCTACCTACCTACCTATCTATCTATCTATCTATCTATCTATCTATCTATCTATCTATCTATCTATCTATCTATCTATCTATCTATCTATCTATCTATCTATCTATCTATCTATCTATCTATCTATCTATCTGTCTGTCTGTCTGTCTGTCTGTCTGTCTGTCTGTCTGTCTGTCTGTCTATCTATCTATCTGTCTGTCTGTCTGTCTGTCTGTCTGTCTGTCTGTCTGTCTGTCTGTCTGTCTGTCTGTCTATGCAACTACATGTATGTCTGTCTGTCTATCTAACTGACATTTTGTCTGTCTATCTGTACGCCAGTCTTCCTTGTCTGTCTGATGGACTGGTTGTCTGTCTCTCTATTTGTCTATACATCTGGCTTTTTGTTTGTTTAATTTTAACTTAATGTTAATTAATCTAATCAACTGTCTACCTGCGGTATGTCTTTCTTTATGTGAGTTAGTTTACCTCCTTCCCAGATTTTAATTGTAATATTTGTTTCTATTTCTGTATGGTTGCATTATAGCTGCAATCTGTCCTATTTATTTGCCTGCCTGCCTTTGTAACTGTGTATCAATAATTCATAAATCAATCCCTTCAAAGTATCCACCAACCTATCCATCCACTTACTTATTTATCTATTAAGCCATGGTGCACTTAATTAAATTAATCTTCCAGACAACCTTTCACTTTTCCAGCCACTAATCCATTCATTTATCTGCTTTAAGTATCCATCAATAAATTAAACAATTTTTTATTCCATTCTTCTTCTCTTCTTCCCTTCCTCATCTGCCTTTCAGCGTCAAGGGGAGATATAATTTGCGGTCCTTTGCTCTTTGACGTTCTGTTTATTTTGGCGACATTCATGACTTCTGTTTTGTTGATGTTGATTTTCATGTTGTATTTTGTGCCTGAGATGTTGAATTTGTT
This sequence comes from Megaustenia siamemsis, assembly GCA_032433765.1. Classification (NCBI taxonomy): domain Eukaryota; kingdom Metazoa; phylum Mollusca; class Gastropoda; order Stylommatophora; family Ariophantidae; genus Megaustenia; species Megaustenia siamemsis. The sequence goes on along the minus strand of JAVIAB010000024.1, from coordinate 40,760,019 downwards.
AAAGTGTTCTTGTAGGTCTTCTATTTTTATAATAGATATATATTATATATAGATATATACATCATTTTTATGTTTTATATTTAGATCGTAAAAGATCAAATGTGAGACCTTAGCGATCAAACACGTGGGGGGGGGGGGGGGAGACATCAGTCGAGCTGAACCCCCAACATGTGTTTCTCTTAAGTTAAGCCCTTAACTTACGACTGACTCAGCAGGTCGGTAAGGGATAAATGTTTTATGCTCAGAAAAATACTTAGTTTATTCCATTGTATGAATATAATGAAAGGTTTCCCTACTCTTCTTAATCAATCTTTCATTCGCCTGAAGTATTGTCTACATCTGCAATGTCGTTTCTTGTTTGAATTTTACAGTTTTTTGTTGTTTTTGCAGTGCATACAGTTACGCCTGTAGTGTTGTATCTATGGGGCCGATGGCTTATCCGCATGTGTACCATATCTAATCATCAAAATCACTGAGTACCGTCTCAGCAACGAAGGTTGACTATCATAAAACGTCATTCAGCTCTGTCTCTTGCATTGATGGTGCAGGTTGTCATAGGCTCTCGTCCACCTTTTGATGTTACTCGTCCATATTAGTCTTGGTCTGTCTCTGCCTCTTTTACCTTGTATTTTCCATTCCCAGATTACTTTTAATAGGCTGCTGTGTCTTTTATCATGCCCCGAAAATCTCATTTATCTTGTATTTAGCAGTTTTCTTTTCAGTCAGTTAAATAAGACTTCATTGTTTTTTTTTAATTCAAATCTTCATATTCTTCTATTAATCCACATTTCAAAGACTTAAATTTTCTGTTCTGTTTTCTTCTTCAATGTCCATGTGTTTGCACCATACAGGAATGTTGAGAAGATATTACATTTTGCTTTTCTTAATTTTAGCACTGGTGTTATTTGTGTTCATATTAGTATATTTTTTTCGGCACATGATTTTTGGGTTAATGTGTCCGGTATTACGCCCGTGCCGCTTTACTTTCCCAGAAAAAAATCCGGTACCCATTTATAAGGCTGGGTGAACTCGGAAACCGTCGATCAGGATCAAACCCGACTTCTTGTCTTTTGTAGGCCAGTTCACTGACCGCTGAGCTATCCCGGCTTCCATTATACATGTGACTATGGGGTCAATAATGTCCCAGATATGTGGCGTATAATGATAACTTGTTCCCATCTATGCATAGACGTCTTTATTGCAGGCGTCTTGATTTGTGGCTAGGAATCTTCTGATTGACGTAATTATGTTTTGTTTTTTTTCTGATGGCATGTAACTGATGCATCTGATTGTTTGCCTGCTGCGCCTAGCAGGTCTGCTTTCTAGTTTCCCGGTGAGACGGGTTACACTGAATTGCGACCTTGTGAAGCTTGTAGAGGTCAGTCAATAAAGTCAGCAAATGAGGTGATTATATGTATTGCAGTGCCTGGAGTGCTCATCTCTCAGAATCACTAGTGGACCAAGTTTAATAATGTTCTACATTTTTTTAAATTGATAACTCTGTTGCTTGGATTTCTGCATCATAATTCTGACATTATTTCCATTTTGCTGCTCCATTCATATCCCTAGTGTTATCTGAGTACTCTATGTACGCTACTGCTCCCCCATTCATTACTGCATTTTGTGCTGATCCATCTTTGTATACATGAATCCAGAGATCTCGTAGGTATTCTTCCTCCAGGAAAGTGAGAGTAATATATATTCCTCCTTGTCTTAGTTTAGTCTTTTTCTTTTACTGCTGTCCTTGCTTGTATTGGCAATCCTGATTCCTTTGTCCAGGGGGTCTGTTGTGATATGGCAGTAGGGAGCTGACAACAGTTGGTATGTTTAGTGTTTGTCTACTAATTTGTTTGGCTTGGTGGATAAAAATGTTTGTTTTTTTTAAGCCGTCCCATTGCAAGATTGTGGAATTGATCATTCATTAGATGTCTCGGCAAGCACAAGTAAATTCTTCCTAATAGACACAATGTTCATTTGTTGCTCTCGTCAAAGTTAGTTTCTGTGGCGTTTCGCATTGGCGTTCGAAAGCTTTTAGTTCGAATCTTCTCATGAAGAGAACAAACGAGTGATCAAAAAGTATGGTCTCAAGGACAACAGCACCATATACAAAAGACCTTTCTTCAAAATATTCATTAAAACAAAATTCATGAAACAGAACACAGTTTGTACAAATAAATGAACATTTAAAAAAAAATTACTTCACATTGCATTTAAATGAAATTGTTGAATACACAAAACAATAGGTAAATATACTTTCAGACTAGATGTCAGCAATGAGAGATATTCGAGTTACTGTTTTTAATTTTTTTTCAGGGACCTCAGATCTGCATTTAACTCTTCCCGGACGTTTCAACGCATTTTTTTGAGCGCCATTTCCGATTTCGGCCGATTACGTTTCGCCGTAAAGTGCGTCACTCTCAATTTGATTAGTATGAGCCATCATCGAACCGTATTCTTTTTTACGTTTTGTATCATCTTGGTATTGGTGAAATGTTATACCTTGTTCAATTATCTAAAAATTAATATATAATATGTTATATGTTAAATAAACATAAATATGTAAATTGATTCTTAAAACCATGAAAGATTTTGCCTCTGAAATCTCTTTCGTTGCATCGATAAAAAGCTTCCGTACGGAAAGAGTTAAGTCAGTCACTATCTAATACCCAGTACAATACGAAATGTATAAAAATAGGCAGATTCAGTACTTAAACTGAAAGAGTTCCTGAAAGATGTCCTGACAATGTAAATAGTTTCTCACTGCCCTGGCTGCCACCGTTTCGCTTGAAACGATGTAATACATTTCTGAAAATACCATAGTGACTGTCGCAGGTCCTAACAAATACACAGAATGCATTGTTCTAGAGTCCTCCTCTTTGGTCTAAAAAGAGATTGAAGTTAGAGGGCCAAATGTATTGTTGATGATCATTGAGTTATTTGCGGGTCATCATCATTGCACTCCGAACATGTCCATAGGTGCTCAGATCCCCTCCTCAGCAATTTCCGCAGTGTCCAGCGACTGACGACTCCAGTTCTATGTTGGTTGATAAGTCTTCTTATACGGCCACTAAGTTTCTCATTTCTGGCTGTGCCCATCTTAACTCCCATTTCCATCATCCGAAGAAGTGACGTGGATCTGTATTTGTCGAAGTCCCACATCTCGGAGGGCATTGATGATGTCCGCCCGATCCATTGGTTGCCCATCCTCAAAGACAGCACAGCTAGCCAACCTGTCCGCTCTTTCATTTCCCCGTACTTCCGCATGTCCAGGGACATAGACAAATGTGACCTTATGTATTTTGGATTCCTGCAACGACTCTACCCATTGCATTCGTACAGAGCCCGCCTCCACTTTTTTTTTATCATGCTCATCGAATTACTCAGTATACATTTTCTCATGATTTATCTGACTTCTTGATGATCATATCTACGAGAACCAGATACAATATTTGATAGCAAATCTGTGATTAATGCTGGTGTTGTAAGTTCAATCCACTGGGCTTATTCAAAGCGAAATCACTCTTATCATCTCGATATATAACATTTAACGTCCATTACACAGACGTCATTTTATTCTGTTGCTATAGACGCCTTTCTTGCAAGAATGATTTGTGCTGACGTGAGCATACATGATATTTTGAAGAACAAATAGCTTATCCTTTAGTTATTCATCTATTTCGATTATTTAAGATGTGCTCTGTCTTCTGTCTCAATTGGCAAATCTCTTTTATTTTTATTTTTACTTTGATTGTGAACAATAACACACAAGAAAGATACATTAAAAAAAAAAAATACGTGCAATGCGAATCACCGATGTGCGAATGAAAACTATTCTTGGTCATATGAAAAGATGAACGCTACAAAAGAATCCCCTGGAGAGTTCTCGTGGATAAATGTGAAAGAATGTCTATTCAAGATAAAATAGAGCACTTGGATACACTTCTATCTGAATGTTTTCTGGTTAGAAAAAGGAACAAGAACTGAGTGACCGCAAGCTCTTGTGTTTCCATTGTTAATATAAAAACATGCTGTAAACGTATGTAGATTGGATTCCACATTTGGAAGGTTAAAAAAAAAAAACTTAATATATTTATGCAGATACACGCCCTTTAAAATAGTGGGGAGGGGAAGATGCCTCAATGTTGTCGAGCTGAATATAATAAATGGATAAAACTGAAAGGTAAATAAATATATTTTATATATATTTTTTTTTAATTTTAAGTTTGTTCCTGTACTTAACACAATAGTAATTTGCTTTCCAAGGTTTATTTAACTGTGCGAAGTCGTTATTAGACAGTAGTAATTTGCTTTCCAAGGTTTATTTAACTGTGCGAAGTCGTTATTAGACAATAGTAATTTGCTTTCCAAGGTTTATTTAACTGTGCGAAGTCGTTATTAGACAATAGTAATTTGCGTTTCAATGTTTATTTAACTGTGCGAAGTCGATATTAGACAATAGTAATTTGCTTTCCAAGGTTTATTTAACTGTGCGAAGTCGATATTGGACAATAGTAATTTGCTTTCCAAGGTTTATTTAACTGTGCGAAGTCGATATTGGACAATAGTAATTTGCTTTCTAAGGTTTATTTAACTGTGCGAAGTCGATATTGGACAATAGTAATTTGCTTTCCAAGGTTTATTTAACTGTGCGAAGTCGATATTAGACAATAGTAGTTTCAGTTGATTTGGTGTTTGTTGAGTAGAACTGGAGACAAATAATAATACATGAATATTATTACAGAGGAAATCTTCCGAGGCGGTAGATTAGCAAATCATTTCAGAGGAAGAAGATGTTTACAACACTCGGAAAAAAGCACAAATAATCAACAACAGAAAAAAAAAACAAAGAACAATATATGGTCCGATGCAGGATTGCACCGTACTCCTTGGCACAGCGCCTTGCCACGAGAAACCTAACTGAGTTGGCTGTGTGCTCTAGCGTTTGGTTTCTCCTGGGAAGGCGCTATGCCAAGGAGTACGGGTCCGATCCTACTTCGGACCATATTTTTGTTTTTTCTTCTGTTGTTGGTTATTTGTTTTGTTTATTTCTAAGTGCTGTAAACATACCTCTTCCTCCGACATGATTTGCTTGTTGGGTACCGTTTATCTTAAACCGAATGAAAGAAAAGAGTGAGAAAGAAGATCGATAAGGTGATAAAGGGAATATAAGGACACACATGTTTGTGGTGTATTGGGCGTAAGTAAAGGTTGTTTGAAGATGAGTAAAGTTATCTAAAAACGAAACATTTTGTTAGTGAAAGACAGAGAAAGTCTGTGACAGAGAGGAGAGGAAGATGGGGAGAGAAAATGAGAGAGAGATTGAGAGGGCGTGGGATAAAATATGTTAGGCAGAAACACAGAGGGAAAAGTGTTGTATTTTACTGGGTTTTTTTTCCTTTAGCAAAGTTGATGTTAAAATCACTGAAGCACAGTGTGACTAAATGTAAATTACTTATTTTTTATGATCATTTCATTCTCTCTCTCTCTCTCTCTCTCTCTCTCTCTCCCTCTCTCTCTGTTTATATGTGTGTGTCTGCGTATCTGGTAACGTGCATGTGTAGTTCACACACTCATGTTCACTTTTTTCCCCTCCCTTTCTCACGAACTTCATTAATGTGCAATCAATTATTTCATCTCCCAGTTCAGATCTCTCCATAGATTGGCATCTGTCACGGTAGCTATCACCATTTCTTTCATCTCAGTAAAAACACTGACGGTGACACCGTTTTGTGTACTGTACCATGTGATTCACCATAAACTCGACGCTTGCTAGTAAATAGATGATCTATTGCTACACTACGGCTCCTGACAGGTTGGGTTCAAGGAAAGTTCATTTCATAGAAATAAGCACTTGTTAATGCGAGAATACAAACTTTGGCTGAGATTAAATAGGTTAGAGTGAAATAATAGATCTGAATTGAGGTCTACTGTTACTGTCTTGTTTTGATGTATTGTTTGTGTTAGAGATAAAGGATGCTCTATAGCACAGTACATATCGCTCCCGTATATTATTGAGGACGTTGAGACACTGTACATGAACGTTTTCATCTTTCAGCCTTTCCCAGTTTGTTCGACGAAATTGTAAAAAAAAAAAAAAAATTCCATTCTTTGAAATTAACTTTGTGTGCCCTTGCTTCTTTTTCCTTAAAAAAAACATGGTTTACTATTACTATTTATGCTCCTCGTGATGGACGCGATCTGCTGTCGCACCAGCTCAGTTCATAATCCTGCGGATTAGTGAGACGTCAAGTACCAGTTGTGCGGTGTAACTTGCACTCTTCTACAATGTATGGTGACACCGTAACAAAAAATGGAACACAACAAAATACTGACGTTACGGCCTACATACGACCTTTACCAGTAAACAAGAAACAACGAAAACAAACGATGAAGCACAGATAAATACTACTCCATCTAGGATGATTGGGACAGGTATGTTAAGGAGAAGTAGACAGAGGGATAAGAGATGAGATGGTGACACGAGAGAGAGAGAGAGAGAGAGAGACAGAGAGACAGAGAGATGTGCTACATGTTGGAGGATTGATAAAATGTGGAAACATGAAAGGAAGTATGCATAGAAAAATGATTATATATAAAAATGAGGTTCAGCTTAGACGTCAAGCAGTTCAACTGTGCTCTAAATAATTTGTTGCCTCGGATATCATCGTTTATAACAGTAAAGTGGATATCATCGTTTACAACAGTAAAGTGGATATCATCGTTTACAACAGTAAAGTGGATATCATCGTTTATAACAGTAAAGTGGATATCATCGTTTATAACAGTAAAGTGGATATCATCGTTTACAACAGTAAAAACCGCCACGGCAGAGTCAGCATTTAAAAAAAGGTTTCTCTTGACCACTGCGTTTAGTCCCTGACAACAGTTTGTGTCCAAAACATCTTTTTAAAAACGTAAGGCTCGCATCATGAATGAGATTTGTTGAAATAGAGAACCTAGTTTTCCAATTCCTCTAGAATAGACAAGATTCAACAGAATCAAGGAGAATAAAGTAACTATTTGTAACCAATCACATCTTTTTCCGTTCTTGGTATAAGTACCAACGGCTCGTAGGTTCAAAATCATCATTGTACGCACTATGGCCTTTTTTTTTTATTTGCTTCAACTACATTATGCGTTAGCTGCCCATGGTATAAAAAGAATAAAGTAAAGAGCCCCCGTCACGCTAAGTGGCGTATAGGGAATATGGTGTTAGTGACCATACATTTTACAGACCTTCAGCACATGATTTTTGGGGTAATATGGTCGGTATTACGCCCGTGCCGCTTTACTTTCCCAGAAAAAATTCCGGTACCCATTTAAGGCTGGGTGAACACGAAAGCCGTCGGTTGGGATCGAACCCTACCTCTTGTCCTTTGTAGCCGAGTCCACTAACCACTGAGCTATCGCGGCTCCCTTGTCCATGGTATAATCAAAATATTCTCTCTAAAACCTCTTTTCTGTGGCTTCCAAAAAAACACCTTCGTAGTTCTTAACGCAGAATATATGGTTGAGTTGTGGTGAGAGCGGTGTGAGCGAATAGTGCCCTTCCTCATAGTCTCCACTTGTGTCCAGTCATTTTTACTTTGAAAGGCCCACTACATCATTTGAAATAAACATACTGTCTTCAATTTCGATAAGGTTGGACCATGTCTATCCACGCATGCGATGCTTAGCTCCAGTGGCTTGTGAGAAGCAAACTGAAAAATTGTAATGGCAACTATACTTTTATAACAAATTGTGTAGAGAAAAGTGAATTGCGAGGCACCTAACAAGCATTGACTATATATATATATATCCATTCCACAGGTCAGCCACTGAACACATAAATCGTATGGGCAGAGTTTCGATACTGTCAATTATTAAGGACCGTAGTTCAATGCTATACTGAAATCGTTTCTTGTATATACCAATTATGAGATTTAAGAAGAGCGAAACCGGTAAAGAAGTCATTGCATAATAGAACTGATTTGATAACCTTGATTTTAAAAAAAGTAAAATCGTGTAATATTAAAAAATAATAATGAACAATGCATCTATTCTATTCTATTCTATTCTTGGAGTCAGTTTCAGTGCGGTCGAGACATCCCCATGCCCACTCTGCCGCCCTTTCCAGCATTTCTCGAAGTGTATGCAAAATGTTTTCGTGTAAGTTGTAGATAGCTGATACATCTGCTTTACCCACTAAGCATTTCGGATCGACAAAACTTCTTATCCACCTATAGACCCTTCAGTCTTTCACTATATAAATCATTGTTCTACCCATCAATCTTTCACTATATAAATCATTGTTCTACCCATCAGTCTTTCACTATATAAATCATTGTTCTAACCATCAATCTTTCACTATACAAATCATTGTTCTTACCCGTCAGTCTTTCACTATATAAATCATTGTTCTTACCCATCAATCTTTCACTATATAAATAATTGTTCTACCCATCAGTCTTTCACTATATAAATCATTGTTCTACCCATCAATCTTTCACTAAATTAATCATTGTTCTTACCCATCAGTCTTTCACTATATAAATCATTGTTCTTACCCATCAATCTTTCACTATATAAATCATTGTTCTATCCATCAATCTTTCACTATATAAATCATTGTTCTTACCCATCAGTCTTTCACTATGTAAATCATTGTTCTACCCATCAATGTTTCACTATATAAATCATTGTTCTACCCATCAATCTTTCACTATATAAATCATTGTTCTACCCATCAGTCTTTCACTATATAAATCATTGTTCCACCCATCAGTCTTTCACTATATAAATCATTGTTCTACCCATCAATCTTTCACTATATAAAGCATTGTTCCACCCATCAGTCTTTCACTATATAAATCATTGTTCTACCCATCAATCTTTCATTATATAAATCATTGTTCCACAATCAGTCTTTCACTATATAAATCATTGTTCTACCCATCAGTCTTTCACTTATAAATCATTGTTCCACACATCAGTCTTTCACTATATAAATCATTGTTCTACCCTTCAGTCTTTTACTGTATAAATCATTGTTCCACCCATCAGTCTTTCACTATATAAATCATTGTTCCACAAATCAGTCTTTCACTATATAAATCATTGTTCCACAAATCAGTCTTTCACTATATAAATCATTGTTCCACAAATCAGTCTTTCACTATATAAATCATTGTTCCACCCATCAATCTTTCACTATATAAATCATTGTTCCACCCATCAGTCTTTCACTATATAAATCATTGTTCTACCATCAGTCTTTCACTATATAAATCACTGTTCCACAAATCAGTCTATCACTATATATATCATTGTTCCAGCCATCAGTCTTTCACTATATAAATCATTGTTCTCCCCATCAGTCTTTCACTATATAAATCATTGTTCTACCCATCAATCTTTCACTATATAAATCATTGTTCCACCCATCAATCTTTCACTATATAAATCATTGTTCCACCCATCAATCTTTCACTACATAAATCAATGCTTCACCCATTAATCTTTCACTAAATAAATTATTGTTCCACCCATCAATCTTTCACTATATAAATCATTGTTCTACCCATCAATCTTTCACTATATAAATCATCGTTCTACCCATCAATATTTCACTATATAAATTATTGTTCCACCCATCAATCTTTCACTATATAAATCATTGTTCTACCCATCAATCTTTCACTATATAAATCATTGTTCCACTTATCAGTCTTTCACTATATAAATCATTGTTCTTACCCATCAATCTTTCACTATATAAATCATTGTTCTACCCATCAGTCTTTCACTATATATAAATCATTGTTCTTACCCATCAGTCCTTCACTATATAAATCATTGTTCTACCCATCAATCTTTCACTATATAAATCATTTTTCTTACCCATCAATCTTTCACTATATAAATCATTGTTTCACCCATCAGTCTTTCACTATATAAATCTTTGTTCTTATCCATCAATCTTTCACTATATAAATCATTGTTCTTATCCATCAGTCTTTCACTATATAAATCATTGTTCCACCCATCAGTCTTTCACTATATAAATCATTGTTCTACCCATCAATCTTTCACTATATAAATCATTGTTCTACCCATCAATATTTCACTATATAAATCATTGTTCCACCCATCAGTCTTTCACTATATAAATCATTGTTCTACCCATCAATCTTTCACTATATAAATCATTGTTCTTACCCATCAATCTTTCACTATATAAATCATTGTTTCACCAATCAGTTTTTCACTATATAAATCATTGTTCCCGACTTCAGTCTTTCACTATGTAAATCATTGTTCCACCAATTCCCCTCCTCTTCCCTTAAGTATTCCCTTGCATAACAAATACATACATTTTATCACATCAGAAGATGACCAAAAATTAGCTTCCAAAGCCAAAAATAATTGCATGGCAGATGGCTGTGGAGTGACATTTTCACATAACACTTAATGAATACAAATTTTATATTTCACGCTTTATTTTCAATTAACCGATTATGAAGCTCTCAAAAATAATTTTCGGCCCTTGACATTGTCATCGGATAATAATTTGAGAAATCGCAATTGAACAAGTGTCGAGTTGCAGGATGTGATACTAGAATCTTTATCGGGGTCATATCATGACCTTGGTCTTTCAATTGTCTTCCTGTTGAAGAATAGCCAAAAAGAAAGCCATCATTAGCGTCATTACATCATAGAAGGGTCGGTGAACATCATCCTTGCTGTCAACAATGTGCAGATGATTGACGCACTCGTATTCTGACGCGATTAAAGATAAAAACAAAACATTGCGGATGCAAGAATGAAAGCGTAATTAACGTTCAGACTTAAGCGTCACAACGGATTTTACATTCGAATCGTCTGCAGTGATATTTTTAAAAAAAATATGTTTGTCTAAGACGTTAATGGAGCAGAAGTCAATGTAACGAAATGTCATCTTTATGTGGCTACGTTTACATTTGTTATTTAAATCATCTTTATTTTGATGGGTAACATTTTAACATCAGGTACCACAAGGAAGACTTTTAAGTACTGTTCTCTTTATCTTAACAAATACCTTTTGAGCGCCCTTGTCTTTAATTTTAAGAAAGAAGGACATATTTGAATATTTTTCTCCTTAAAGACAGACTTCTGAGCACTTTTCTATTTATCTTATCAAGAAAGTCTTCTAAGCACTGTTCTTTTTATCTTCAAGAAAGTCTTCTAAGCACTGTTCTCTTTATCTTCAAGAAAGTCTTCTAAGCACTATTCTCTTTATCTTCAAGAAAGTCTTCTAAGCACTGTTCTCTTTATCTTAATATTTAACAACGAAGACATTTCAGTATTGTTTTCCTTCCGTCTTTCCTTCTATCGCTCATTGCTGACATAGTTCATTGATCACTATCTGCATTTGTTCTTTGGGATTCTATCAATCTCAGGCCTGACCATTTCTGGGTGTTATCTTTCAGTCTCTTTCTATGTCTACATCTCCATCTTTCTCCTTTAACAGTCCTCTACAGAATGGTTTTTGCCAGAATAGATGATTGAGATACGCGCCAAACTATTTTATTTGTTTCTATTTATCTCAACTAAAAATATTGGTAATCACTGTTATCATCACCTTATATACAACTGCTATTTTAAATATCTCACTAAGGCTGTTATTCTTTATTTCTCAACAAATATTAATTTTCCCTTTATTTTAACAAGAACTAATGTTATTTCAATCGCAATACACTTTCCTTCTCATTTCAACAAGAACTAACGTTCTTTCAATATGTATACACTCTACTCCTGATTTCAAAATGAATTAATGTTCTTTCAATCTCAGCACACTTCGTTCTTTATTTCAGGGATAAAGACATTAGACACTTTCTTCCTGATTTCAAAATGAATTAATGTTCTTTTAATCTCAGCACACTTTGTTCTTTATTTCAGGGCTAAAGACATTAGACACTTTCCTCCTCATCTCACTGTTACCTTCAGCTTCACGAGAATTGTTCTTCTCATTCCAATAAAGATTAGCGTTCGTTCATCTAAACGCAAGTTTCTTCATGTCAAAAAGAACTACTGTTCTTCTAATCTTAATAGGAACCAATGTTCTCTTCATCTTCAAGTCACAAGAACTAGTTTTATTAATCTCAACAAAAAGTACTGATTTTTCATGTAAAAAATAACTACTGCTCTCCGAATCTTTAAAGGAACTACTGTTATATTCATATCAACAAGAATTAATGTCTCATTCATCTTAACAAGAACTTACTTTCTCATCGTCTCAACTAGAGCTAATGTTCTTATCGTCTCTCTCAACAAATATTCTCTTTATCTTAACAAGAAACTAATGTTGTTATTATTTTTTCAACAAATCTGCTATTCGCTTCCTCTTAGTAAGAACTAATATTATTCTCATCTGTTTAAACAAAACTGCTGCTCTCTTCATTTCAACAAGAACTAAATGTTCTTCTCATCTCTCTCAACAAATCCTTTTTGTCCATCTCAATATGAACCAATGATTTTTTTTCTCTTTTTTTTTCTCATTTCTTCTTATATATTTCTTCTACTGTTTTACTGTAACAAGAATTACTGTTCTCATCTCAGTAACAACTAATATTCTTCTCTTCTCTCCAAACAAAACCGCTATTTTCTTCACCTCAAAAAGAACTACTTTTCTCCTTGTCTCAATAGGAATATTGTTCTCCTTGTCTCAACTAGAGCTAATGCTTCTCATCTCAATAAGAGCTACTGTTCTCTTCATATCACCTAGAACTACTGTTCTCCTCATCTCAATAAGAACTACTTTTCTCTTCGTCTTAACTAGAGCTAATGCTTCTCATCTCAATAAGAGCTACTGTTCTCTTCATATCACCTAGAACTACTGTTCTCCTTGTCGCAAATATTACTAATGTTCTCTTCGTCTCAACTAGAACTACAGTTCTCCTCTTTGCAATTTTTACTAATGTTCTCTTCGTTTCAACAAGAACTTTTGTTCGCCTCTTCTCAACAAGAATTACTGTTCTCGTCACAACTAGAACTACTGTTCTCCTCTTTGCAATTATTACTAATGTTCTCCTCTTGTCAACAAGAACTACAGTTCTCCTCTTCTCAACAAGAATTACTGTTCTTGTCATAACTAGAACAACTGTTCTCTTCGTCGTCTCACCTAGAATAACTGTTCTCCTCGTCGCAATTATTACTAATGTTCTCTTCGTCTCAACAAGAACTTCAATTCACCTCTTCTCAACAAGAATTACTGTTCTTGTCATAACTAGAACAACTGTTCTCTTCGTCGTCTCACCTAGAATAACTGTTCTCCTCGTCGCAATTATTACTAATGTTCTCTTCGTCTCAACAAGAACTTCTGTTCACCTCTTCTCAACAAGAATTACTACTCTCGTCATAACTAGAACAACTGTTCTCTTCGTCGTCTCACTAGAATAACTGTTCTCCTCGTCGCAATTATTACTAATGTTCTCTTCGTCTCAACAAGAACTTCAATTCACCTCTTCTCAACAAGAATTACTACTCTCGTCACAACTAGAACTGCTGTTCTCCTTGTCGCAATTATTACTAATGTTCTCTTCGTCTCGCCCAGAACTACCGTTATCCTCGTCGAATTATTACTAATGTTCTCTTCATCTCACCTGGAAATTCTGTTCTCATCTTCTCAACAAGAATTACTGTTCTCCTTGTCTCAACAAGAATTACTGTTCTACTCGTTACAACTAGAACATAATATCTCCTCGTCTCACCTAGAACTAAAGATCTCTTCGCCTCACTTAGATCTACTGTTCTCATCTGAAAAAAAAACCCAAAAAACTACTGTTCTCCTCGTGTCACCTTGAACTACTATTCTTCTCGTCTCAACCAGAACTAAAGTTCCTTTCGCCTCACCAAGATCTACTGTTCTCATCTCAATAAGAATTAATGTTTTCCTCATCTCAACAAGACCACTGTTCCCCTAGTCTCAACTATAACTAAAGGTCTCATCTCAACAAGAACCACTGTTCCACTACTCTCAACTATAACTAATGGTCTCACCTCGACAAGAACCACTGTTCCACTACTCTCAACTATAACTAATGGTCTCACCTCGACAAGAACCACTGTTCCACTACTCTCAACTATAACTAATGGTCTCACCTCGATAAGCAACCACTGTTCCACTACTCTCAACTATAATAATGGTCTCACCTCGACAAGAACCACTGTTCAACTACTCTCAACTATAACTAATGGTCTCATCTCAACAAGAACCACTGTTCCACTACTCTCAACTATAACTAATGGTCTCACCTCGACAAGAACCACTGTTCCACTACTCTCAACTATAACTAATGGTCTCACCTCGATAAGAACCACTGTTCCACTACTCTCAACTATAACTAATGGTCTCATCTCAACAAGAACCACTGTTCCACTACTCTCAACTATAGCTAATGGTCTCACCTCGACAAGAACCACTGTTCCACTACTCTCAACTATAACTAATGGTCTCACCTCGACAAGAACCACTGTTCCACTACTCTCAACTATAATAATGGCCTCACCTCGATAAGAACCACTGTTCCACTACTCTCAACTGTAACTAATGGTCTCATCTCAACAAGAATGTATATTCTCCTTCTCTCCAAATTCTGACACAAGCTAAATTCCAACCATCCCTGATATTAGATTAACCAACTTTCTTAAATTAACCTCAGAATCCCTGCTGATTCTTTTCAGTTCATGCACTGTGACGAAATCTCCCTTTATAATCATGTACGAGATTAGAGAGATGGCATTGTCCGTGTAAAATAATGACTTTAAACATAGTAACCATGACGTTTTAAAATATTTTGGTCCATTTCTTCCCCTCTTATTTTAATCTTGTTTTTATTTTAATTACTATGAAAGTCGTTTTTAGTATCTATTTTAATATATTTTTCGACTTTCTTCTGTTGCTTTCGTTTCCTTAGTTTCGTTTTTTTTTTTTTTAATTTAAATTGTTCTTATCTTTCTGTCTTTTACTTTTTTTTTACTCAAATCAAGAGACAGGGCGGAATGGCGCTCCATGGTAGCCACCCTTTGATACGGAGACGAATGATGATGAAGATTTTTTTTTTTTTACTAATCTTGTTTTACATATATAAATATTCTTCGGCTCTCTTTTTCTCTACTTTCTTGTAATACACATTATCCTTCTTCACATGCCACATACATTTTTCTTTTATTTCTCGTATAATGTAATTGAATTTCTCTCACGATCTCTCATGTGGTAATTTAAAACCATTATTTAATGCAGTGCAGATATCAATTTTCTTTTCTTTATTATCGTTTATGTATGTTGTGTTGACGAAGGGAAACTACCACAGCTGTGTTAATAAAGTTATAGTCTTTCTTTTGATAATCTTGTCTTTAGGCATTGCCCTTTACTTTTATTTTAATTTCTCAAGTTCAGAAAAGTGAGAGAAAGGGAAAAGAAAGAGACGCAGATAAAAAGAGAAATAGAGAGAAACCAAGAAAGAGAGACCGAGAAAGAGAAGGGAAGAGAGGTAATAAAAGACTGAGAAAGAGAACGGAAGAGAGAGAATGAAAAAGAGAAAGAAAGAGAGACCGGGAAAGAGAAGGAGAAAAAGGATACCAAGAGACCGAGAAAGGGAAAGGAAGAGAGTCAGAGAGACAGAGAGAGAGAAAGAGTAATTATTTTAGAAAGGCTAGACAATGCTTTGTAACATGAAACTCTGATCTAATCTCCATGCTTAGTTTCGATTTTGTAGGTCACAGCAATAAGCAATGTTCATTTTATTACGCAACTGTTGCAGTGTGATATTTTAGTTGTACTGTTGCAATTACTATTTTCACAAATAATCAGTGCTTGTGGTGTATTCATTTTTTGTTAATTAGCGAAACCAATCACTCAGTACTCGTGGCAGTGCCACAAGTGACGCGCCTCTCTCATTCCTCTGTATAAAAATACCTCAAAGAAGTTAAGCACGACGATAGTTTACGTTGAACATCGTTTAACACACTACTTATAGGTAACAGTTGTCCTCTACACGTCCCATGCTTGATTACAAGAAAAAGTCTCAGGGTTGAACTGTAATAAATTGTCACATCAGCTGGATGTGTCCAAATGGTGGAAATTAAGGGAAAAACGCAAAAATAGGTCATGTTCATGAATGAAGAAAGACGAAATGATGAGTGATGAAAGACGACATGCTGAATGATGAAAGGCGACATGACGAATAAATGAAAGACGACATGATGAAAGACAACATGATGAATGATGAAAGACGAAATAGTGAATAATGAAAGACGAGTTTATGAATGATGAAAGACGAGTTGATGAATGATGAAAGACGAA
The DNA here is from genome assembly GCA_032433765.1 of Megaustenia siamemsis. Classification (NCBI taxonomy): domain Eukaryota; kingdom Metazoa; phylum Mollusca; class Gastropoda; order Stylommatophora; family Ariophantidae; genus Megaustenia; species Megaustenia siamemsis. The sequence goes on along the minus strand of JAVIAB010000024.1, from coordinate 40,743,698 downwards.
ATAGTGAATAATGAAAGACGACATGAAGCATTGTAACGTCTTAGCCTAAAGTGGAGACAACCTTTGCACAAACTTCACCATACTCACACAAATTAATTAATATCTAATCCCCTTCTGTTCCCTCATTGTAACCTCACATTGTGTATCTCTATTATCAGTAATCAACGTATAAACTGTAGATTCTTTGTCTCATATCTTCACGAAAACAAATAAAACATTACAGAAATGCTTATATTCAATAAAATACAACTAAATAAATTCTAACATAAAGTTAACTTCCACACTCAAGAAAATAAAATCCCAATAAAGAATACAATTATTTCAACTCAGATGCACTGGCCACTATAAATCTTCACATATAAATTTCCTAAAACGTACCATTTGAAGCTAATAAAGAATCTGTGACTGTTTAGTCGCGTCTCCAGTTGTCACATTGAGAATTTTCTGGTTAGTCATGTGAACTCTCCAGGGACCTCTCAACATTCTTCTGAGAAATCCTTTCTTTCTGGTCTCTAATAATTTTTTTCGTGTGTTTGTCTGTTGTTTATGATACCCTCCCATTCGGCAGAAATGACTATATGGCATGGAGTATGTTACTTCTGTTGATATAGACTTGTTGCATATGATGTTTTTTTTGCATATGAATGAATTCCTGAATTTAAAGACATGTTTTGCAGGTATGTCAGTATATTTATATTACCATCATGTAGCCTAATCGGATTTGGCGCGAGGTACATGAAGATCGTGCAGCACGCGACGGTTGTTACAGAGACTCGGTAGTGTGCATAATGAGTTCCGCGCTTTTATTCAGAACGCAACACGTTCACTAAAATAGTCGTAACGATCAGAATGAACACTTTGTTGGTTGCTGGAACGTAGACTGAGCAGATACGACAATGCCCCGCCTGCTGTGACGTCATTCCATTCTAGAGTCTACAGTCATAATCAAATCATGCACTTTAGATTCATTAATTTGTTTTATTAAATTCATGTCAGTCTTATTAATAAAGTGTTTCTTCTATTGTTAGATAAGTCTATAGTAAAGTAAAGTAAAGTATCCCCTTCACGCCAAGTGGCGTATATGGAATATGGTGTTAGTGACTATAAATTTTACAGACCTTTGGCACATGATTTTTGGGGTAATGTGATCGGTATTACGCCCGTGCCGCTTTACTTTCCAGAAAAAAAATCCGGTACCCATTAAAGGCTCCGTGAACCGGAAGCCGTAGGTTGGGATCGAACCCTACTTCTTGTCCTTTGTAGTCCAGTTCACTAACCCCTGAGCTATCGCGGCTCCCTAGATAAGTCAATGCCTGGCATGGAAATTTAGGGGTGTAAAATTAGAAATCCGGGACGAATATTAGATGAGGTGCAAACTGAAGATTGTTTTTTGTATTACTTTTTTTTTACTCCCAACGCCATTCAATTGTGTTTTTTTTTTTTGTGTGTGTGCGCGCGTTGTTCTTGATATTTCTAATCGGTGATCTTTAGGAAAATTTTAGATTTGCATGCAACATTCCGCTCTTCTTTGGCAAAGACGACTATTCTCTTCATCAACGTTAAATAAGCCTTACATTAATGTACTGTGGTGTATACATCATGATGTTATGACCCCACAAATCCAACTTCAACATAACGTTTCTCTCGTACGGGGTTGCCATCTCCCATCGTTAATTACTACCTTGGACAGACTGAGTTAAGTATTTCTAGGACCACACAGAGAGATGGAGTGGGATCTTGATCAATTGTAGTTCGATTATCATGACGCAAACATTCAGCGATGAGTTCATTACCTCTTTCAGCCAAGTTGCTTCTGTGTGTCTTGAGCTTCACCCAATTATTGTATCAATCTATCTATCTATTGGCCTTTCTGAAGGTGGGGCCTTCTTATTAAATTGTCAAATTGTACTTTTACATCATCAACCCAAGACATCGGTTGAATGAACGTGCCGCGATAATCTCTATTTCCTTTACTTTGAATTTTACGCTCGTAGTTTCCGTGACTTGAGGACTCTGTTCTTCTTTACTTCGTTATTTCTCTGGCTCCTTCTTGATCGTTAACTCCAAGGCGTTCACTTAACACTGGAGAGACCCTAAGTGACGAAGACCCTTACTTGAGACAAAATTGTATTTAATCACCAACTCAAGACATCGGCAATATTTTTCATTGGCAGACTTTATTATGTATGTATCTTCAGTCTGTTACGATTACAATTATTATATTCCTTACTCCCTCTCTCATCCTTCTCTAACTATATGGTGCTAAAATATTCTAATTTTGATGTTGCCGCTATTCTATATTGGTCCGTTCCCCATCGAACGTCCCAACCTATCTTACCTAATTCTAAATTTCGGCTTTTAATTGTTACTAATCCATTCCGGATCTGTTAATATCGTCTTGTTTCCTGCTAACTATTCTCAATCTCTAACTACTCTTTATAATTCCAACTGCTGTCCATCTCTATCTTCATTAATGCTCTGGTTCCATAGTGTACTGCCGCTCTCCTCGACTGCCCATGTCCAAATCTTCATTATATTTCCTACCGCTCTACAGCGTTCCAACTGCTGCCAAACTCTAGGTCTTCATTATATTTCCTACTGCTCCACACTGTTCCAACTACTGCCAATCTCTAAGTCTTCATTATATTTCCAACTGCTCTACAGCGTTCCAACTGCTGCCAATCTCTAAGTCTTCATTATATTTCCAACTGCTCTACAGCGTTCCAACTGCTGCCAATCTCTAGGTCTTCATTATATTTCCTACTGCTCCACAGTGTTCAAACTGCTGACAATCTCTAGGTCTTCATTATATTTCCTACTGCTCCACAGTGTTCCAACTGCTGACAATGTCCAGGTCTTCTCTTCCATAGGTCGTCCGCTCTCCTCGGCTGTCAATGTCTAAGTAAATTTCCTTCTGTTCCACAGCGTTCCAACTGCTGCCAATGTCCATCTCTTATCTTCCATACATCGTCCGCTCTCCTCGGCTGTCAAAGTCTAATTAAATTTCTTTCTTAATCTCTTCGCAACCGTTTCTATCTCCACGTCATACAAATCCCGTCATAGATTCCCATTTCGTCATTTCTTCTTCAGTATTCTTCTGTGCTTAATTTTTTTCTTCCCCATCCTTCATCCCTTAGTGTGCAATTTCCTGTCATATTATTTTCCCTGCTATACAATTCGCTCCTAACATGTGCTAGTCGTTGCCACAACTAACGGCCATTCACTTCTAGCTATACATTCCCTGCTAAATTTCGAGCCGTAGCAGGCCCATAGGGCGTAGACCAAGATACTCCTTCTCTTATCTGATTTTTTGTTCTAGCAGTTTTCAATTATTTTAAAGATATTTTATCAATAGCTCGCCATTTGTCTCTCTTCTGCGCAAGCAGTTCTATCTCATTGAGGGAGCCGATTCCTGCTGCTCTTGCCTCTCTCATCAAAGTTCTTCTCAGCGTCTCTCTGGGTCTTCCTCTTTTTCGCTTACCTGTTGTTTCCCACATGAGGGCTTGCTTTGCTATTCAGTTATTATCTCTCCTCATCACATGTCCAACATATGACCATCGTCTTTTCTTTATTACTGAAGATATTAGTGGTTGATTGGCAATTTCTCTAATTTCCTCATTTGTTTTGAATTCGTACCACTCTATAGCAAATATTTTCCTTAGACATTTATTTTCGAATGCGTTCAACCATGTTTCTATATCTCTTGTTGTTTTCCAGCTATCCATGCCACCCGTGCCAGTGGAATCATCTGAATTTCTATCTCATCTCCCAAACAAAGAAAGGTAGCTGTAGTCCCATCGTAACATTCTCAACACATACCAAAAGACATAAGGCGAAACCTCACAGAAAATGAATACAGCCACAGTTCCTTGTCATACGATATCATCTTTCATTGCAAATAATTGGAATATCGAAACACGATCGAAACGGATGAAACACACAGCTCACTGTGTGCACAAAACACTTAAAACAGTAGCACCTGCAACAAGCCTGCCTTGGAATATGAGGAAACTGCAACAAGGAACACTCTTCATACATAGCCTTCAATGGTTCCTGCCGCCTATCCACTATATTGATCGGAAGTTCATGCCCTCCCGAAAATTATCATCGTCATATTTTTTTTAAATGTATAGCGCTTGATGATGTTAGGCCATCGTTTTTGACTCCAATTCCGAACATATAAAACACAGTTAGTCGACGGATTATTCCCATTACACATCAAACAATAGACCGCAAGATCTTCCTGCAATGTGAATTGTGAAATTATAAACCACATATAGAAATGATAAAATCGCATGTCTTCCCGGAGGAGAAGGCACACCTCACAGCACCAGAGCTGAAAGTTGTCAGCGACCCACAGTTGATGGCTTACGCCAGAATCGGTGTACCGGAACCATCCAGATCCTGCTCCACCTATCCGTGGTGCCTCTTGTAACAGACTAACCTGTCTAGTATGGCCAAGCGAGTAGTGATCGAAGAGCGAATACAACCTGGTTCTCAAAAATGTCGTGCTGTCGGATGTGTTGGGCCTAAAAGCGCAAATACCACACTTATACTGCAAACCACAACACAACGCAGACACGCCTATTTAACGTCCTTTTAAGGGTGGATGATGAAGAGGTGTACTCTTTTAGTCATCGAACGCAGCAAGCAAGCAGCAAGCATGTCTACCCTAGATCTCACAGTAACCCTCTTGAATTTATACAATATACTTCCTGACTAACATGAAACTCCTAGAGTCACCCCGGTGATGGAAAGTCATGAACAAAGATCCGTCATTTCGCCTTTCAACCTTAGTGTATGGCCGGTCTATGGATATACGATGAGCCATTATGATGACGTAGCACACACCAAAAATGGTTGCGCCCATAGATTCCCCATTACTCTAGTGAATGCAGCCTGCAACGAACGAAACACAGTGCAAATTCCCTAAAGTGAAAATTGTGGTTGACTTGACGGTGCAGTCCACATTAATGAGTTGTAACGTCAATAACGTGCGTCAAACAATTCCAACGACGGCCATTGAACAGCACGCAATGTGTTGACGTAAACCGCAGATCAACGCTTTTAAGTGGAAGGTCGCATCATTCACAACACTTGTCTTGTCGAAAAGGAAAATTGCCGTGCGAATGACTCCGCTTCATCGGTGCAGATGTGTTAAGTAGAACATCATTTTGATTTTAAACGCACAAAATTGCATTCGAGAGCCGAAATTAATCAGTCACCAAATGCAATTTCTGCAGCGATCGAGAGATCGTGAACTGCATTCCACCATCTTGGAAACGGAACTCTAAGGTTCTGTTGTCGAAAGGGTGCAAAATAGGTTGTGTTGTCGTAAGGGTGCAAAATAGGTTGTGTTGTCGTAAGGGTGCAAAATAGGTTGTGTTGTCGTAAGGGTGCAAAATAAGTTGTGTTGTCGCGGGGGTGTGAAATAGGTATGTTGTCATAAGGGTGCGAAAAAGTTTGTGTTGTCGTAAGAGTGCAAAATAGGCTGTGTTGGAAACACAGAACTACTGGAAATATCTAACCAATTCTTCATTGTAAAAGAATCAGTATCTGCAGATATGTTCCAATCCTACAACCGTTAATTCTACTACAATTCGCCTAGTCAGTCGTTATTGCTTTACCGAACCAACAATATTGCTTTTCCGACAGCATTTAAAGTAATCAATCTCTTAGCAGCCATCGATTGCTATGTTTCTTGCGTTTCCGCTTTACTTTGATTGAACAAGCACCATGTACGACCTCTCTGTCAGTGTTCTCTACTCGTGCCACGTTTAGATTAAATCGTTACTATCATCAGGTTAAAGCGTGCCAAATGAATCTTAACCAGGTAAACCTTAAGCCTGAGAATAAACCCTGATCTAGAAGGGTCATGATTGACTTGACTCATAACCATCTAACAGAAGGAAATTCTTTCCATGAACTCTTGTAGTAATAATCATTAGTCTGATAGCAATTATGACTTATGAGAGACTAATGTGACCACAAACAAAATCTGCTTTTTCGTGAACATCAGGGAAAAGTCAGAAAATTAAGTCAGGCTATTTTTAAAAAATGCAAATTTAAGATTTATCCAAACTTAAATGCGTGCTGTGTGATCGGTGTCAATAATAAATGCACAGTGATAACGGGAGTCCAAAATAAATGCTCACTAAGGGCGGGAGGAGTCTAAAATAAATGTTCACTAAGGGCGGAAGTCTAAAATAAATGCTCACTAAGGGCGGGAATCTAAAATAATGCTCACTAAGGCGGGAGTCTAAAATAAATGATTACTAAGGGCAGGATACTAAAATAAGTGCTCACTAAAGACGGGTGTTCAAAATAAATGATCACTAAAGACGGGTGTTCAAAATAAATGATCACTAAAGACGGCTGTTCAAAATAAATGATCACTAAGGACGGGTGTTCAAAATAAATGATCACTAAAGACGGGTGTTCAAAATAAATGATCACTAAAGACGGGTGTTCAAAATAAATGATCACTAAGGACGGGTGTTCAAAATAAATGATCACTAAAGACGGGTGTTCAAAATAAATGATCACTAAAGACGGGTGTTCAAAATAAATGATCACTAAAGACGGCTGTTCAAAATAAATGATCACTAAGGACGGGTGTTCAAAATAAATGATCACTAAAGACGGGTGTTCAAAATAAATGATCACTAAGGACGGGTGTCCAAAATAAATGATCACTAAAAACGGGTGTCCAAAATAAATGATCACTAAAGACGGGTGTTCAAAATAAATGCTCACTAAGGACGGGAGAACACAATAAATGCTCACTAAGGACAGGAGAACACAATAAATGCTCACTAAAGACGGGTGACCACAATAAATGCTCACTAAAGACGGGTGTTAAAAAAAAAATGATCACTAAAGACGGGTGTCCAAAATAAATGATCACTAAGGACGGGTGTCCAAAATAAATGATCACTAAGGACGGGTGTCCAAAATAAATGATCACTAAGGACGGGTGTCCAAAATAATTGCTCACTAAGGACGGGTTGAAAATAAATGATCACTAAGGACGGGTGTCCAAAATAAATATCACTAAGGACGGGTATCCAAAATAAATGTTCACTAATGGCGGGAGTTTAAAATGAATGCTCACTAACGACGGTTTTAATATAATACACAATAAACAATGTATAGAATGCCTAAAAGATACACAGGTGGATGGCACAGATATACGGCTAATATGTAATTTATACTGGAAGCAAACAGTAATAATAAAATATAACAAAGAGAACTCTAAACCCATTGATATAAAAAAAAGGAGTAAAAAAGGGATGCACAAAGCTTGTTCAATCTATACACTAAGGAAATCTTTAAAAACATCACAGAGAGGCCTGACCTTAGCATTAATATAAAGATAATCAATAATCTAAGGTATGCTGATGATACTGTATTACTAGCAGAAAATCCTAAAGATCAAAACAATTACTTAATGAAATAAACATGACAAGCAAAAAATATGGATTAGATATGAATATCAAAAAGACTAAAACTATGATCATAAACAAAGAAAATACTCAGTACCTACAAGTTGATATCAAAATGAAATAAACAAAAGAATAGAAATGACAAAAAGTAATTTTAATGTAATGAAAGATAATCTAACATTAAAACAAATAACACCAGTCTAAAACTAAAAATAGCAAAATGTTATATTTTATCAATATTCCTGTATGGTGCAGAAACATGAACATTAGACAAGAAAACAGAACATAAATTTGAAGCCTTTGAAATGTGTATTTTATAGAATAATAAGTAGAATTGGATGGAAAGAAAAGAAAACAAACGATGAAGTCTTAAATAACTAAAAACTAAAAGAGAACTACTAAATACAATTCAAACAAGACAAATGCGATTCTTGGGGCATGTTAAAAGAGACAACAGCATACTAAAAGTAACCTTGGAAGGGAAAATACAAGGTAAAAGAGGCAGAAGCAGACCAAGACTAATGTGGACGAGTAACATCAAAAGATGTGCCTGAACAAGTCAGCCTATGACAACCTGTACCATCAAAGCAAAAGACAGAACGGAATGGCGTTCCATGGAAGACAACCTTTGATGCAGAGACGACAATCAATGAATGAAGAAAAAGACGGAAGACCTCAAAAAATTCTCACTATAGACGGGTGTCCAAAATAAGTACTTACTAAAAACTGGTGTCCAAAATAAGTGCTCACTAAAGACGGGTGTCCAAAATAAGTGCTCACTAAAGACGGGTGTCCAAAATAAGTGCTTACTAAAAACTGGTGTCCAAAATAAGTGCTTACTAAAAACTGGTGTCCAAAATAAGTACTTACTAAAAACTGGTGTCCAAAATAAGTGCTTACTAAAGACGGGAGTCTAAAATACGTGCTCACTAAAGACGGGAGTCTAAAATACGTGCTCACTAAAGACGGGAGTCTAAAATACGTGCTCACTAAAGACGGGAGTCTAAAATACGTGCTCACTAAAGACGGGAGTCTAAAATACGTGCTCACTAAAGACGGGAGTCTAAAATAAGTGCTCACTAAAGACGGGAGTCTAAAATAAGTGCTCACTAAAGACGGGAGTCTAAAATACGTGCTCACTAAAGACGGGAGTCTAAAATACGTGCTCACTAAAGACGGGAGTCTAAAATACGTGCTCACTAAAGACGGGAGTCTAAAATACGTGCTCACTAAAGACGGGAGTCTAAAATACGTGCTCACTAAAGACGGGAGTCTAAAATACGTGCTCACTAAAGACGGGAGTCTAAAATACGTGCTCACTAAAGACGGGAGTCTAAAATACGTGCTCACTAAAGACGGGAGTCTAAAATACGTGCTCACTAAAGACGGGAGTCTAAAATACGTGCTCACTAAAGACGGGAGTCTAAAATACGTGCTCACTAAAGACGGGAGTCTAAAATAAGTGCTCACTAAAGACGGGAGTCTAAAATACGTGCTCACTAAATACGGGAGTCTAAAATACGTGCTCACTAAAGACGGGAGTCTAAAATACGTGATCACTAAAGACGGGAGTCTGAAATACGTGCTCACTAAAGACGGGAGTCTAAAATACGTGCTCACTAAAGACGGGAGTCTAAAATACGTGCTCACTAAAGACGGGAGTCTAAAATAAGTGCTCACTAAAGACGGGAGTCTAAAATACGTGCTCACTAAAGACGGGAGTCTAAAATACGTGCTCACTAAAGACGGGAGTCTAAAATACGTGCTCACTAAAGACGGGAGTCTAAAATACGTGCTCACTGAGGACTAGATTCCGAACAAAAATGCGCAGTGAAGAGCAGACATGACCCAGACCAGTTCGCTGTATCACCTCTAGCTTTCCCTTTAGAGAAGAGTGTCAAAAACTAAAGGATTCAACATTTGCGCGGAGGGGTTACCTTCTGATGATTAGATTGCCTCCTGCTGTAAAGTTCTGTACATTAGTTCCTTATCACTCATATCGGAGACGGATGTCAGGGCCGCAAAGTGCAAACAGCTGCAGCAGCTCTGTATGAAAAAAAAAAGGAAGATGAACATTACAAATAATGACATAGTAGCAATGGTGACGTAAAGGAAGAACAATATTGGAATATAGTTAGTTATTAGTAATCGTGAAGTAAAAGAAGAATATTAAAACATAATTGTCTAGTAGTAATAGTAACGATATTTGTGTAACCGAAATATCATGATAATAAAACAGCCATTAATCATGTTACACGAAATAATCGTAAACAGGCAAACTGTTAAGATAAATCAAAAGCCACACAAAAACAGATAGGCCTCAGACAAATTAGATTAAAGAAACAGTTTTAATGAGCGACTTGGCATTTCAAGATTAGGGAAACATCACACTCATGAAAGACATGATCAATCACCATTCTTGAGGCACCTTTGCTGACATGCAGCTTTGCTCTATTCTCTGTAATATTTCAAGCCTCCACCTGTCTTCAGTATGACATGAAGATTTCGTCACAGATAACATTTACATGAACCTTAAGCTAAACACCAAAAATACAAATCCCCGATCCTTTTTTCATGTTCCTCTCTTGCAACTTTTGCACCTAGCTGTTATGTTAGGCAATGTAGCCGATGTTTGGTGTCCATGTATGTCCTTAATTATTATTAAGTCTCTGACGAGTGATTTGTTTTATTTATACGAAAAGTAAAGATCTATATTTGCATCTTTTTTCCTTCTTCATTTGCCTTTCAGAATAAATGGAGAATGTAGTTTACGGACTTTTGCTTTTCTGTTGATCATTCTTGCTGTCTTGAAAAAAAAAACTGGTCTTCTCGTAGCGTCTGTTGATGATTCGTTCAGTTGGAGTATCTCTGTCTTATCACGTAGCCAAATCATTGTACTTATTCTTTCTTTATATATTCAATTGCTGGCTTTATTCCCACTTGTTTAATTACTAATATTATTAACTCTTCACTTGTGATTTTTTTTTCTGGGGGGGTGGGGGGAGGGGAGAATCTCCATCCTTCTAACTTATCCCAACATGGAAATGTCGACATTTCCGGGGAGAACCTTTTTGTTTTTTCAAGTTATGTATTTTAGTGTCCTGTTGATTGTTGTTAGTTTTCGCCTTGGTAAGTGTTGCTGTCTCATCTCCCCCCCTCCAAAAAGGTGTTCAGCAGCAATATGTGTGCCTTTCAACTTAACTCCTCCGATTTTCAGAACGGCATAGTTAGTACCGGGTATATCCCCGCTCTTCGGTACGTATTCGTTTGACTAAATTGGAGATCCTGTTTTAGAGAGTCTGAATTTCAGAAGGTTGTGTGGGGTCTTGATAAACTCAGTGTCACTGACTATGAAGTGGACAATCTGCTATAGTTTGTAATGGTCCCCTCTAGTTCATTGAAAACCTTGCATTTTTGTCTTCCTCTTCTTAACGAGACGATTACCCAACTTCATCTTTTGCGTTTAAAAAGGGCGGTAAATAGGTGTAAATGCGCTAAGTTGTCGCTAAGAGCAAGGTGTGATATTTTACGACTTCAGCAAGATATATTAGAATACCGGTTTGCTTTTCCTCTTCTATCAATATCGCTTTGGTAAACTTGTTTATCAGTTTACACACCTACAATAAAGACACGGAGTAAAAGTGTATCAGTTTCCACACCTACAATAAAGACACGGAGTAAAAGTGTATCAGTTTCCACACCTACAATAAAGACACGGAGTAAAAGTGTATCAGTTTTGCTTCAATGTTCCTGATACAGCTATTCAGCTTTGAATCGATGAACACTTCCAGGCCAGGTCAATTGTGTTAAACGTCCAAAATAGATCACATGTTTTTTATGTAACTTAGGATTCACACCTACCTCGTTTCTAATATCTTCGCTTCTAATTGTATCTCTTCTGGTATCGTTCATGTTTATCTAATACAACTCATTTGAGTAATTTTAAGCGTTATATTATCTTATCACCAGTGATTATATGTGATACTGATAGCAACACTGGCAGAACTATTAAGTCTACAGGTGTTTTATGTCAAGTAAATAATGATGACATCAATCTAATGTTGATTTAGATCGTCATGCTTGTGGTTCTGGCCAACACAAGCTCCCTTGATGAGTAAACTCTTCCGCTCATTTGCAGGATTGAAAGGTTCATTTTATAAAGGGTTAAGGCAAAGAAATGCAAATGAATGCATAAAAATTTGTTTTTTCTTGTTTGTTCCTGCTGAAGGCCTATTGGGCCGAAACGTCGTTTAGTCTGTGTCGTCCACTTATCACGCAAAGCTTCTAACATACCATTTTTCTGTATTTTTAAATGTTTTCTTCATTTTATAAACGAAGATTGTATAAAATCCTCAACGGGAGAAAGGAAACGAAGAAAGATGAAGTCATCAATGTACTTTTCCGTTACCTGTAAAGAAGAGAATTTTAATAATCTTATTTTTTCTGTTTACTGTGCATTCTGTTCATCTTCTACTGTATATAACCGACTTCTATTCCCTTCATTTTTCGACTCGTAATAGCAATAATTACACGTCTGTGTTGTCGCTTACAACGGGTTGTGGCTTTTTGTACCTTTTGGTATAAAACATCCGTCTTTAGATAGTCATTTCTTGACACTGGTTTGCCTTCAATGTCTTCTGACACTGGTTTGCCTTCAATGTCTTCTGACACTGGTTTGCCTTCAATGTCTTCTGACACTGGTTTGCCTTCAATGTCTTCTGACACTGGTTTGCCTTCAATGCCTTCTGACACTGGTTTGCCTTCAATGTCTTCTGACACTGGTTTGCCTTCAATGTCTTCTGACAATGGTTTGCCTTCAATGTCGTCGCCATACTCGCTTCATGAGATTTGTTATCTTGCCCTATTCTGTTCTTTGCACGTTTATGTTTTTAAAACGACTAATGGTGTGATGTTGACAAAGATTTAGTCGATTTATAATTTTAAGGATTTAGATAGTATCGTTTTATATATTTCACCGTGCCATCTGTTAGAACTCATCGGTCTGTCTCTCAGTAGTTATATGGTTATGGTTGGTCGAATGCCAATGTATCACTGCAAACGAATTCTAATTCTTCTTTCCTTCCTCATTTACCTTTCAGCGTCGAGGGGAGATTAAAATCCATAATTTCTCAACAGCTCGTGTCAGTGGAATCTTCCGAATTTAAACTCATCTCATTAAAGGATCCAAACAAAGAAAGGCATCTGCAATCCCCATCATCCAAGCTACGGCGGACGCCACAAGGCCAATCGGCCTCAGTTGCTCTGTAGTTATAATTATAGTTAACGCGTTGGAAAGGTCTTCTGCCCATACAGGTTGCTGTCTCCCTAGCCTGCCACTAGCAGGCTGGCTTGCAGATGAAGTAAATATGGGACCTATCTTGGACGCTTGAAGTCCAATAACCTGCACTACAGTATAAATACCTGCCTCACTGATTTCGGAAAATACTATCTGCTAGAAAAAGTACTTCCCATTGAGGACGAGAAAAAAATATGAGCGAAATGCATAGTTAGAGCGGCCACAGAAGAGTTGTAACGTTTGTATATCGTCCTCTATTTCCAGCAGGCTGTTACCACACTCTCTAAATATCTGTGTCAAAGATTTTTCCTGGAAGTATATGGAACCTGGCATGATACCGATCGCTTCATTCTTAAATGTGCCGAGGTCATGCAAAAAATGGGCTCATTCACATTATATTCCCCCTACGCCTAGCATGACCTTTACTTGTTCTTTTACAATTTTTAAACAAACATTTTACGCGTTTTCTTCTGTTCTCGCTTTCAGTAGCTTTATTACAGGTACTCATGCGTTACAGTTTCCCTATTCACCTCTGAATGACGACTTTTGAAGCGGTCTAGAGCCAAATACTGTTCTCGACTACGCCCTGTTTTACATGCCATCCTTTACTGTCGATGTTTCTGCGCAATAATTGCTGAGAACAATACCAAACAAAGTAAGCCATTCAACATTCAGCCGAACAATCGAACAATCGATAACCGAAGTGAACATTTGCCCTTTGAACTTGACAATCATAATTAGCCCATCCTGCAATCGTTTGCAATCAAGAATAGCAGGCGTGGTGTTTACTTAATCGACTTCGCTAAAAATAAAAACAAAAAGTGAGCCATTACTGTAATTGAATTATCAAAGAGCAAATATTCAGCTCTATCGATATTAATACAGATACATATATTACTAAATTATTTATGCTTTATTTTATCAAATGATTACATAACTCAAGGAATTAGTTACCTTTTTATTCGTTATTATATAGCAGAATGCGTTTAATATTTTAGAAAATACAATCTTTTGATTAAAAAAACAATTATTTATGCACTATAGCTATCGCAAATTCACTGTGAATTTAATTACGACATCAGCATGTCATTTTTTTTCCTTTCGTAACAAATTGTAAAACAGCTTATGCAAAAGATGCATAGCCACATAAAGTAAAAGAAAAAAAAAAAAAAGAAGAAAAAGACAAAAATCGCGGGTATCTGATGAAGTTTAAAATAATTTGTGTTTAGATGTGTAGCGTTAAGGAAAATTTAACGCATTTTAAATGATTGATGGTTTGAGTGCATCGGGGGAAAAATAATAATTTAACGGTGTTCTAACTAAATTTATTTTAATTTAATTATTTTTAGCAGAGGAGCACGATAAATTATGCCTTTTTGTAATGAATTGTTCAAGCGTTCTAGATTGCCTTAGGACGAGACAGCGATAACATTTCTTCTTTGTGAACAAAAAAAATTGTATCTCGTAAATCAGTGTTTCTTTTCATTAATTAGCATTTCAAGAGCTCATGGTTCACTAATCCTAAATGCGATCTGCATTCATTTTCTCAGCTCTTATCGGTCTGGTCATTTTGTAACATCCCGTATATTTTTCTACACGGTCTTTTAATAATTTAATTGTCTTTCTCAACAAAGTTTCATAGAGCTTCTTCAGTGTATTTTTCATTTTCTTCTACATCCATTTGTTTGTCGATGGGGTACAATGTTTTAACAGTCGCTCTCTTGACAGCTTCAGCCATTACAACTGGATACATCAGCTGACCTACAACTGCACGTACAAACAATATCGTCGTTATACAAAATCTGTATGTATTTTCACCAATACTTTTACAGAAGAATGTTGAGAATACCATGGACAGGTAAGAAGAGCAATGAAAACGTCCTGAAAGAAGTCAAAGCAAAAAGAGAGCTAATTTCCAAAATTAAGACGAAACAATCATCATTTTGTGGCCATGCAATGAGGAAGGAACAGCTGGAATATATTGCGACAACTAGAAAAATTGAGTGACGATGAATTAGAGGGAAAGAGAAACGATACCAGGTCGCTTTAGAGAATTACTTGGCAACAATGTCAAAATAGAAATGATAAATAACTGTCGAGATCAAATGTTGTGGAGAGACATGCTCACCTACGCCAGCATAGATGGTACTTGATGATGATGATGATGATGATGATCATGTTTTCATGCTTTCTAAACCGCATATTGCAACCTATACTGTTTGTTATTCGGGAAGTATCATACGCCATGTCAACTAAATATTCCAACGCACGTTTATTTTTGTCTTTTCGGTACGTTTTCATATGCCACGACAAACAAAATATTTTATATGTACAAAATCTTCTCTCTGTAGTGTCTTCCAACTGTAAAGCAACAATGTGTTTCAATATATGCAGTTCTTCTTTCTTGGTACGCCATGTGAAGGAGTTATTTTAATATATACAGTTCTCCTCACTTCGTAACATTTCTTATGTCTTGTAAATGAGTTATTTCAATATATACAGTTCTCCTCACTTCGCAGCATTTCTTATGTCTTGTAAATGAGTTATTTCAATATATACTGTTCTCCTCACTTCGTAACATTTCTTATGTCATGTAAAGGAGTTATTTCAATATATACTGTTCTCCTCACTTCGTAACATTTCTTATGTCTTGTAAAGGAGTTATTTTAATATATACAGTTCTCCTCACTTCGCAGCATTTCTTATGTCTTGTAAATGAGTTATTTCAATATATACTGTTCTCCTCACTTCGTAACATTTCTTATGTCATGTAAAGGAGTTATTTCAATATATACTGTTCTCCTCACTTCGTAACATTTCTTAAGTCATTTAAAGAAGTTATTTCAATATATACTTTCTCCTTACTTCGCAACATTTCTTATGTCATGTAAAGGAGTTATTTCAATATATACTGTTCTCCTCACTTCGTAACATTTCTTATGTCATGTAAAGAAGTTATTTAAATACATACGGTTCTCCTTACTTCGCAACACTTATTATAAATTGTAAAACGAATGTTTCAAAATTTACAGTTATCGGTACTCATAAAGTGGCTTATGTCATGCAAAGAAAGTGTTTCAACATATATAAGTTCCTTTCACGATGGTCTAAGTTACATTTTCTCAGTAAAAAAAAGTAAAGTAACCCCGTCACGCCAAGTGGCGTAACTGGAATATGGTGTTAGTGACAATCAATTTTACAGACCCTCGGTACATGATTTTTTGGGTAATGTGGTCGGTATTACGACCGTGCCGCTTTACTTTCCCAGAAATAAAATCCGGTACCCATTAAATGCTGGGTGAAACGGAAGCCGTCGGTTGGGATTGAACCCTACCTCTTGTCCTTTGTAGTCCAGTTCACTAACCACTGAGCTATCGCAGCTCCCACATTTTCTCAGTGATGTTATCAAAAGCAATTCTCTGTTTCATGGTTTTACATAAGCCTGTTATTCTCAAATATATAATTCTCCTTTCTCTATCTTCTACCTTTCAGCTCCCTGTTGAGCATAGGTCTTCAACAAACATTTCCCAGGTCATTCTGTTTCTTGCCATTCTTTTAAGATCATTCCATGTCTTCTCCATCATATTCATCTCTGCTTCTATCTGCCTTCTCCAAGAATTCCTTGGTCTTCCTCTTTGTCTTTTTACCTGGGGATTCCAAAAAAGGGCCTGTTGTGTAATACTCTCAGTTGGCTTCAGCAGTGTGTGTCCCATCCAGCGCCATAGCCTTCGCTGTATCTCTTTATCCTCTGGTATTTGACTGGTCCATTACCATAATTCTATGTTAGTGAGTTTGTCCTGTCATGTCCATAGTTTTATTTTGTGTAAGCATCCATTAATTAAAGTCTATATCTTCAAGACTGTCATTTTAATTGTTCTCCATGTTTCACACCCATATAATAGAACTGACTTAACATTGGAGTTGAAAATTGGTATTTTTAGTATTTAACCTAATTTCTTTGGACTTCCATATGTTTCCCAGTACAACAAATGCTCCTCTTGCTTTGGATATCCTTATTTTGTTATCATTTTCTGTTCCTCCATCTTTATCTATATTACTGCCCAGAAATATGTAAAAGTGTACGTCTAGTAGAGGTATTTGTCTTATTTTTATTTGGTTATTGCCGACTGCATTAATTCTCATAATTTTGGTCTGATCTCTATTTATTTTCAGTCCCATCTGTTGTGATCTCTCATCTGGTATGCTCATTTTATCTTGCATCTGTTGATGGTTGTGTGATAGGAGAGCTATATCTTCAGCAAAGTCTAAATCATCAAGTTGCTTGGTCACTGACCACTGGATTCCATTTCTGGTATTTTGAATAATTTCATAATCCAATCTATGGCCAGAAGGAAGACAGAGAAATGGAGATAGAAGGCATCCCTGCCTTACTCCTGTTCTTATTTCAAATGCCTCTGTAAGCTGCCCTTCATGCACGACACTACATTTCGTTCCTTCATACGTTGTTTTTATCAGGTTTATAAACTTTATGGGGACTCCGTAACGACTCAGCAAATTCCAAAGCATTCCTAAACTATCAAATACCTTTTCGTAATCTATGAAGTAATCTATAATAGTGACACTGTGACCTTCCAGGCATGTCGTAAGAGGCGACTAAGGATGTTGATCGATGGCTTGACAAGCTGTCATTGTAAAAAAGTATTGTTATGGAAACAGAGCCATAAGTTTTGGAAGCAGTGATCTCTGCAATAAGTGCCATTCTGGCACGCAAGGTTTCTGTTTTTGAGATTGTGGTTCTGCCCTATGTGCCGTCTTCGGCTCGAAAGGACAATAGATAGATAGAATCTATGAAGCCAATACAAAGTAGGGACTGTAGTTGTTACCATTTTTGGCTTTTATTATTTCTTCATTGCTTGGTTTTCCACAGTTAACGTGTAACTCTTCTTCTGCTGATAGTATATCTGGAGGGGTATTTGAGCCTGGTCTGTTCAAAAGTTCTTTAAAGTACTCTTTCCATTTGTTCCCTTTTATTAATAGCAGATTTCCTTTCTTATCTTTAATAAAGGTATTGATCTGTTTGTATTTTTCACTTAATTTCTTTGTGCTGTTGTACAGTTCTTTCATCTTCCCTTTATTTGCTGCTTCCTCTGCTTTTTTAGCTAATTCATCAATATATTTCCTCTTATCCCTTTTAATGTATCTTCTCACTTCTTTGTTCACCTCTGTGTAAGCGTCCTGTGTCTTGGCTTTATTACTTCTCGTTTTACTTTTATTTATGTCTGCTTTCTTGTTCTTTGTTTGTTTCTTTCTTTAATTTTATCCAGAGTCGCTGCTGTCATCCATGCCTTATTCTGGCTTTCTCTTTTCCCCAGCGTTTCTTCGCATGCCTCATTCCATATATCCATTACCTGTTTCCAATAATCTTTTACATTTATTGTATTTTCTAGTTGTTGCAGGACTTGGTATTTGTTTGATTTTGTGACTACAAATTTATCTTTAATTCCTTGTTCTTTAAGAAACCCTACATCGAAATACTTTCTATCCCTATTCGTTGTAGTATATCATTTTAGTTTAAGTTTGGCTAACAGAAGATGTTGATCTGTAGCCACATCTGCACCTCTGTATACTTTACATCCTGTAAGGATGACTTAAACTTATTATTAATACAAATGTCGTCAATTTGATTCTCCCTTCTATGATCTGGTGACACCCATGTAGCTTAATGTATTCTTTTATGTTGGAATTTTGTTCCTCTTTGGCTCATTTGATTAAGAACACAGAAGTTCACGAATAACTCTCCATTCTCATTTATATCTTGAAGTCCATGTTTTTCTATGATCTCTTCGAAGCCTCTGTTGTCTGATCCTACTTTTGCATTTAGATCTCTCATCAAGATTATTAATATCCTTTGCTCGTCTTTCATCCATCTGACATTGCAACTGTTTATAGAATTCATCTTGAACTAAATCATCCTTATCATTGGTTGGTACGTAGCATTGGATAATGTGTATTTTTATTTGGTTTTTTGTTGTTTTAAATGTTGCTCTCATTAGTCTTGGCCCTACTGCTTCCCATTCTAGCAGTGTCTTCTGTGTATTCCTTGATAACATTATAGCTACCCTTTCACTATGTTGTGCTCCAGGTTGCTGGTGTCCTGATGATAAAATTATATCTCCAGTGTTTAGTTTTATCCTTTCCGTTTCTAGCTATCTTTTTCGCACATTCTCAGAATATCTATTTTGTAATATCCCATTTCTGCTGCTACATGTGCGGCTTTTCCGTGTTTATTTAGGGTACGTATCATTCCAGGTGCCAATTCTGGAGGATTTCCTGGTAGACAAAGGGTGAGTCTGCACCCCGGACTCCTTACGGCTTTCTCCGGATTGCGTCATACATCTCCTAGAAAATAGAGTCTTTATCTTTCCTGAATGGCGGATATACTTTTATTATTTTCTTTGACTTGACCATGTTTGTGAAGTTTTTCGGCTTATTATTTTACAGTACAGGATAGCCCGTCCTATGCCCAACCCTCCTTAGTCGCCTCTTATGCACATGCATGACAGGGAACAGCGCCCCTATTATTTACTCCCCTTTGGAGCCCCGGCAGCGCACGGGCGTCCTATCTCTATGACTTATCATATAATCAGAAAACTCGATAACTTCAGAACGTACAACCTTCACCTTGTTTTGGAAATGATAACAATTTCATAAATCCCAGTTTTCTTTTCTTCAGATTGTACTATTTAGAACTATCACTTTTAATATAAATCATTTTCAATTAATATTCCGATCATGTTCTTGTTACAGATCACACTCTAATGGCAATACAATGCATGACATTTAAAGTATATGACGTCGCTCTCCTTGTGCCTTTTATTTTAAAACCTCTTTCATCATGAATTGCTGGATCAGAACTTGTTTATATTTTATGTGGCTGTATTCTCATGCTGAATAGCTTCGATATTAGATGTCAAAGGATTCATTGTCGTATGCAACGTTCACACGGTGTTTCTTAGTTTGTCCTTTTCTTTATCCGTCTCTAATAAGGCCAGGTACACGATTTACTACCCGTGTTTCTGTACATATTACAAGTAACCTCCAAGGAAAAATGAACAGAAAAACGTGTGAATGAGAGAAGGGAACTGTAGCTACAGGTTTCAATGATTCAAATGTTCTGAACCTAAGTACATGCTTTATTGATACAGAGTACTCTAAACCTAAGTACATGCTTTATTGATACAGAATACTCTAAACCTAAGTACATGCTTTATTGATACAAAATACTCTAAACCTAAGTACATGCTTTATTGATACAGAATACTCTAAACTTGGAGCCTCGGCGGCTGAGTGATTAGTGTGCTCGCTTCTTAACCAGAAGTGCCCGGATTTTTTTTTTCGGACTGACAAGGCTCCGGGGTAACCCAACCTCTAAAAATGGGTACCAGAGATTTTTCTGGGAAGTAAAGGCGGCAGGGCGTGATACCGACCACATCACCAAAAAATGTGCCGTGGTCATAGAAAAATATGGTCACAAACATCATATTCCCCATACGCCTAGCAAGGCATGGAGGGAACCTTCACTTTTACTTTTTACTCTAAACCAAAGTACATGTTTCATTGATACAGAGTACTCTAAACCTAAGTACATGCTTTATTAATACAGAGTACTCTAAACCTAAGTATATGCTTCATTAATACAGAGTACTATAAACCTAAGTACATGCTTTATTAATACAGAGTACTCTAAACCTAAGTACATGCTTCATTGATACAGAGTACTCTAAACCTAAGTACACGCTTCATTGATACAGAATACTCTAAACCTAAGTACATGCTTTACTGGTACAGAGTACTCTAAACCTAAGTACATGCTTCATTGATACAGAGTTATCTAAAACCTAAGTGCATGCTTCATTGATACAGAATACTCTAAACCTAAGTGCATGCTTCATTGATACAGACTACTCTAAACCTAAGTGCATGCTTCATTGATACAGAATACTCTAAACCTAAGTACATGCTTTATTGATACAGAATACTCTAAACCTAAGTGCATGCTTCATTGATACAGAATACTCTAAACCTAAGTACATGCTTCATTGATACAGAATACTCTAAACCTAAGTACATGCTTCATTGATACAGAATACTGTAAGCCTAAGTACATGCTTTACTGATACAGAATACTCTAAACCTAAGTACATGTTTTACTGATACAGAATACTCTAAACCTAAGTGCATGCTTTACTGATACAGAATACTCTAAACCTAAGTACATGCTTTACTGATACAGAATACTCTAAACCTAAGTGCATGCTTTACTGATACAGAATACTCTAAACCTAAGTACATGCTTTACTGATACAGAATACTCTAAACCTAAAGGCATGCTTTATTGATACAGAATACTCTAAACCTAAAGGCATGCTTTATTGATACAGAATACTCTAAACCTAAGTACATGCTTTACTGATACAGAATACTCTAAACCTAAAGGCATGCTTTATTGATACAGAATACTCTAAACCTAAGTACATGCTTTACTGATACAGAATACTCTAAACCTAAAGGCATGCTTTATTGATACAGAATACTCTAAACCTAAGTACATGCTTTACTGATACAGAATACTCTAAACCTAAAGGCATGCTTTATTGATACAGAATACTCTAAACCTAAGTACATGCTTTACTGATACAGAATACTCTAAACCTAAGTACATGCTTCATTGATACAGAATACTCTAAATCTAAGTACATGCTTCATTGATACAGAATACTCTAAATCTAAGTACATGCTTCATTGATACAGAATACTCTAAATCTAAGTACATGCTTGATTGATACAGAATACTCTAAATCTAAGTACATGCTTGATTGATATACAATGATCTAAACCTAAGTACATGCTTGATTGATACAATATACTCTAAACCTAAGTGCATGCTTGATTGATACAAATACTTTAAACCTACGTACATTCTTGAGTGATACAAAATTCTCTTACATAAGCAATGCTTGAAAAATGCTCTAAAACAAAGTGCACACCTGATTGACTTAAAATGCTCTCAATCTAAGTGCACACCTGATTGATTTAAAATGCTATAAATCTTGATGTGCGCTTTATTGATTCAAAATGCTCTAAACTTAAGTATTCTCCCTCCTAAATTTGTCCTATGTTATACTTTATATAAATTACTCTTCCATTTTTTTGAAAATAGCTTTGACTAATATACATCTTTATCTAATTACAACCGGTAAATCGGTTACATTTAGCCTTTTGAAGCAAAGGATGCATTTTATTTTAATGAAGATGCACTTTATCAAGATATATAAGCACATTAGATTAACGTTTTTTAACGCTGTTTTACTGAAAAGCAAGCCTTAAACATGTTAATATCTCAGAGATTTCCTGAATAAAAAATGATTACATCTATATCTTACGGTAAGTTAACTTTATCTGTCAGGTGTAGATATCTCACATCAAACGGGTTGGAAACGGGATTTACCAGAAAGTTGAGAGTGGAGGAAACTTCACTACTTTTTCAACCTTGTTTTTCTTAGATTAAACAAATATTTGTCAACGCTTTAACTAAATCCCGCAGTGAAAGAGTTGTCTCCCTTCACAAAATATGTAACATACTAGGATGTGAACAACTGCTCTCAGAGCATAACCCATGTCTCATAGTAACATTGCTGTCACTAACGTTAGCTGTCTCTTACAGAACCGTGGGCTACCTCTGACATAAACGTTAGCTGTCTCTTACAGACGCGTGTGCTACCTCTGATATATCGGTAGCTGTCTCTTACAGACGCATGTGCTACCTCTGACATATCGTTAGCTACAGAACCATATTTTTCATCTGACATTACCGTTAACTGTCTCTCACAGAAACGTATGATTTCTTCAACTGAACCATATCCTACCTCTCACGTCCAACATATCATGAAGTTAATGACTAACACTAATAAAACTACCTCTCAAATAATGAAATGCTATCTCGTACAAAAACCTCTAACCTCCTCTCAAGGAACCATATCCTACCTCTCACGTCCAATCTATCACGAAATTAATGACTGGCACTAATAAAACTACCTCTCAAATAATGAAATGCTGTCTCGTACAAAACCTCTAACCTCCTCTCAAGGAACCATATCCTACCTCACGCAGAACCGCTAATCAAAAGCAATATGTTACTTCAGACAGAACCATCGACCTCCTCTAACTGAACTCTTAACCAGCTCTCACAGACCCATAGATCAGCGAAACATTAACCACCATTCTCAGAAAAATTAATCACATATCATTAAACCCATCGCTGTCCTCTTTCACATAACCTTACTCTATAAAGAATGTTGAGATGTTGAGGCAGTTAAAACACCAACGAGGAATTCTCAACGACGCCAACACAAAAAGTAAGCCCCTAAAAACATCAGAAAGAAATAATCAACATTTTTCGACAAAATAATGAGAAAAAAACAGTTGAAATATTTGGTTACAACTGGCGAAATACAGGGACTGGGAGATCGCGAACGACGAAGAGAGAAGATACTAAATAGCCTGATGTCGTGGCACGGTAACCAGGAAACAACCGAATTGATACGTTGTTGATCGGACAGAAAATTGTGGGAAGACATGATCACCTATATCAACGTGTATAGCACATGATGATGATATTGTATATAATCCTGCGTAACATTATAGTTGAATACACAGTGCTTCAACTTCTGAAATTAGACACAAGCGAGTGATTATGATGAAGATGTTGAAATAAAAAACATTATTTTGACGCCAGTTCAACGTCTTCCCCAAACAGTTTAGTGGTTTTTTACCAGTCAGCTTTAACCACCCCAAAAATTGTAAGACAATATTTTCCCCATATTTGGCTACCATCATCATAAAATTAACATATTCTCATCTGCTGTCACATTTGTGTATCTTATTAGACAATTCATCTGTGTGCCCTCATGCTGCGCTCGTTATTTTCTAAAGTTATCACATGCCTGTCTACCTTTCTCCTCAGACAGTGAGTAGTGATACACGAACTACTTCCACACCACCCATCTGGAATAATGAACGAGGCTTTTTCCGGATGCGTGGGCACGGATTAAATTGTCGAGCGCAATGATTCTACCTCCAAATTTGGATGTTATTCTCCTTCTTGTTATGGAAGGTAAGTAGTTTTATAACTTCCAATCACTACTATCGTCGTTATTGAGTGATCAATTGGTGACTTGAAATTAAATATTGTTTGTTCGATAGTGAATTATGTTTTGTGAAGACGGGTGCAGTAACATGGACATTAGACAAGAAAACAGAACATAGAATTGGAGCCTTTGAAATGTGGGTATATATAGAAGAATAGATAGAATTGGATGGAAAGAGAAGAGAACAAACGATGAAGTCTTAAAACAACTAAAAATTAAAAGAGAACTACTAAACATAATTCAAACAAGACAAATGCGATTTTTGGGCCATGTTAACACAACATTATTACAAAACAGCCTACTGAAAGTAATCCTGGAGGGGAAAATACGAGGCAAATGAGGCAGAGGCAGACCAAGACTAACATAGACGAGTAACATCAAAAGATGGACAAACCAACCTATAATAACCTGCGCCATCAAATCAAGAGACAGAACAGAATGGCGCTCCATTGTAGCCAACCTTCGATGTGGAGATGGCACTCTATGATGATGAAGATTGGTGGTTATATTTTGGATATTATTTTTTTGTCAAACGACGCCGTGAGTTTATTGCTTCAATGGATTGCGTTTAGAGTAATCATGTTTATAATAAATAGTTTATTAGTGTTTGGTGTAATTTTCTAAATTAATAGGTTTATGTTGGGGATGATTGTGTGTATAGAAAAAAAGCTGTTTGTTTTGCAAGAACTTATTTCAATGTGCTATTGTTATGTTGGAGAATTGAAGAACAAAAATATTAAAATGATATGGTAAAAGCTTTACGTAATTGATATAGGACACAAATTTGAACGACGTTTCGGCTCAATAGGCCTTCAGCAGGAACAAACAAACAACACACACACAGATATGTAAGTAAATGAAACGAATCCTACATAGCTAACTAGTAATGAAACAGCCAAAACGAAATAATCGAAACTGATATAAGAAGCAAAAAATTAGCGTCGTTAAGTTTTTTTTGCTTTTTTAATCAGTTTCGATTATTATTTTTTTTTAACGCATTCATTTTAATTTCTTTGCCTTGACCCCTAAGTGTCTGTGTGCACAGACCCCAACTTTGTATAAGAAGTGGTTGTTTGTAGAGAGTAATAATTGTTTTGTTGGAATGAGTAGTAACTAGTTAGGTGTGGTTTATATAATGTTATGTCCTAGTGCAGTTATGTGTTGAATGAAGGCACGGGGGCGACACGAGCATTTGAGATCCAGATTGATGATGTAGCGAGGGATAATAGTTTTCAACATTTTCCAGGTTCGGTTGCAAAGTTTGAAGCTTGCAGTCCTAGAGGGAGTCCTGTACTACGTCTTCTATATCGATATACACCACCATTGCATGAACTACTATGCTCTTGTTCGCCAATCTGACACCAATACTAAAGGAACTAATGAATTCCTTATCTTCTTTGTCAATCTTACACCAACAATAAAGGAACTACAGCGTAGTTTTTTTTCAACCGGACACCATATTTTCATGAAGAACTATTACATATTTCATCTATTCGTTGGTCAAACACCATCATTTCATGAACTATTACATCTTTCATCTATTCGCCAGTCGAACACCATCATTTCATGAACTATTACATCTTTCATATTTTTTCTTGTCGAACACACTCATTTCATGAACTATTATATCTTTAATCTTTTCGCTTGTCGAACACCATTATTTCATGAGCTATTACGCTCCTCATCTTGTTCATCATTCTATTTTGACACAATCTGTGTCCTCTTACTTCACCTTTACCAACGGATGTCATGTCTTTGTCGACCTTGTGTCGCCGTATGATATGTGTAATATCCCTCTATACTATTTCATCTCCAAAGCCTGTATTCATCTTTGGAGATCAGCAGTGAGTGTCCACATTTCACAGGCAAACATAAAAAACAGATGTAGCTACTGTTCGTAGTTGTCTTATCTCTGTTGTTAAGGAGATGTTCTTGCTTCTCCATTTATTGTTGAGTCTTGTCATGGCTACTACCTCTTGTGCTATTCTGGCCAGTACTTCTGGTCTTGATCCTTCGACAGCGACAATAGAACCCAGCTTTTTTTAATTCGTCGACTTCCTCGAGATTTTCTCCATCTATGCGTATCGTTCTTCTACTGCATTTTGTCTTGTTTGTCATTAATTTGGTTTTGTCAGCAAAATGTAGGTTGTTAATTTTTCTGCCTCCAATGCTGACAGTCTCGAGAAGGTTTTCAAGGACATATGTCATGATTATTTCATGAAAAACGCTGACTCAAGCTCAGACCACTTCGTCCATCAATACAGTAACATCTCAAAGAGTGCAATAGAAAAATCACTTTTATAATAAATAAGAAAACTGCTAATGATGACGGGGCTAGTACTTAAGCGCTGTTAATACATCAGCCACATTCAAATGGACATGTTCTTCAGTTTAGTCGATATAAGATGGTCCAGCTGGAACTGAACTCACGTTAAGCAATTTTGCATAGTTAACTCTTTTCCAATCAAGCTATTGAAGCTATCGTTAGTGTAGAGTATTATTGATAGGTCTAAATCTTATAATCAAGTTACTGAGACTATCGTTAGTGTAGAGTAGCGATAGGTCTAAATATTCTAATCAAGTTACTGAAACTATCGTTAGTGTAGAGTAGCGATTGATCTAAATCTTCTAATCAAGCTACTGAAGCTCTCGTTAGTGTAGAGTAGCGATTGGTATAAATCTTCTAATCAAGCTACTGAAGCTCTCGTTAGTGTAGAGTAGCGATTGGTATAAATCTTCTAATCAAGCTACTGAAGCTCTCGTTAGTGTAGAGTAGCGATAGGTATAAATCTTCTAATCAAGTTACTGAAGCTCTCGTTAGTGTAGAGTGGCGATAGGTCTAAATCTTCCAATCAAGCTACTGCAGTTCTTGTCAGCATAGAGTAACTCTAGGTCTGAACTCGTCTTTTTTTGTTTTGATTTTATTGGATAACCGTCAGTTTGTTTTAACAGTAATGTTATTGTTCCAGTATTTTCTTACATTTACTGGTATGTTATTTTGTGTTGCACATGATTTTGTGTAACAATATATTCACCTCATATTAAAAGTATTGATTTCATGTTCAAAAATGTTTGCTCGAAGAGGATGCATATACAAGAGAAATCGCCTGGGATTACTCCAGTAAATTCAAAAAGAGATAGGAGTAAGGTAAAAAAGAAACTTTTTGAACATGGGAGGGAGAATACTTTAATAAGTTATATAAATTATAAACGTAAGAATAAGCTCAAGCCATATTAAACGTTGTTCGTTATTTTCAAGCTCCAATATTTGTGACGCTACTCTGTTATTGACTAGAGATTTGCATGGGTTTAGGCAGCCACCTTCTGTGGTGCCGACCACATCACTCAAAGATGCGCCATTGGTTGTAGAAAAGATGTTCACAAACACCATGTTAACCATACGCCTAGCAAGGCGTGGATGAAACCTTTACTTCACTTTATACTTAATATTTGGGTGCTGCGATCGCGCAGTGGTCAGTGAACTGGACTAAAAGAACAAGAGGTCGGGTTCGATCCTGATCGACGACTTCCGGGTTCACACAGCCTTAAATGGGTACCGGATTTTGTATGGGAAAGTAAAGAGACACGGGTGTAATATCGACCACATTACTTCAAAAATCATGCGAATGTCTTTAAAAATTATGGTCACTAACACCATATTCCTATACGCCACGTGGCGTGACGGGGCTATTTGCTTTTTTTTTTTTTTTCACGTAATATTTATAGTACTATATAACGAGTTAGGTATCTCGATTGGATAGAAACACACATTTATGAGTTATGAGAGCCGATCTCTTCCTCACTTACCTTCTTCTTATTCTACATACACCTTTAAACGTCAATATTAAACAAATTTGAAGAAAACGTTCATAAGTTCAAAGTTGGTGACCTCTCCATACAGCTTGTCTCGATATGGCACAGGTGATGACCACAAGAGTCTTCTCTGTTCATCATACGTTGGGCATGATTGTAGCAGATATCCAGCAGTCATTCTTCCTGTGCTACAGTCACATTCAAAAGTGGTTCATATCTTTAGGTGATGAAAATACGGTATTTGCATCTGCAGTGGCTTGTTCTAAGGTCTCAAAATCGTTACTTGTTCTGTTCTGCTGAGCTGGCACTATGCTATTGGAATATCATGATGCTACTGTTTTAACATAGTCTTCCTGGTTTAACATAATTCTCCTGGTTCAACATAATTCTCATGGTTTAACATAATTCTTCCGATTCAACAGAATCATCATAATTTAACATGATGCTGCTGTTTTATCATCATTCTCCTGATTTCACATAATTCTCCTGGTTTAACATAATTCTCTTGACTTAACATGTTCTTCCAGTGTGTATTTTAGCTTCGTGTTTCTTTCCATCGGTGTTCCCCTTATATTTATAAAATGTTTGACGAACAGGTGACATGAATGTATGTATATAAGTCGACTTGTCCAACAGTGTCAGCCAGACGTGAACATTATTATTTGTAGTTTAGTAAATTGGTGGCTTTAACAGGCGTGAACATTGTTATTTGTAGTTTACTAAACTGGGTCTTCGACATTAAGCCTCATCCTTCGACATCATACCTCATTCTTCGACATTAAGCTTCATCCTTCGTCATCAAGCCTCATCCTTCGACATCATATCTCATTCTTGGACATTAAGCCTCATTCTTCGTCATGCAGCCCTCTCCTTCGACATCAAGCTTTTGATGCAATGTCTTCAACATATTCACTATTTTGACACCAAGTCTTCGACAAAATAATCTTTACTTCCACACCTATTTTCCACGTCATCACCCCACTACTATACTTCAACACCAAATACCTGATTTCACGATTACTTCGACACACATTTCTAATTTCACAACAATCTCATGCTTTATTACTACGTTGATACTAACTATCTGACTCAACAACATCGTCGTGGTATCTTTTACTTTGATACCAAGTCTGATTCCACGATCAAATTGCTGTCTCCTAATTTGTTACCTAGTATGCGACTGCACCTCGCGAACTAAACGATTCGTCCACTAGCCAACACTCAACCACAAGCACTCTCAGTCATATCTACCCCTGATAATGTTCTCCCAGTTACGTTGTTCACTCGCCATCTCTCCAACAGTAGAACGGATCAAGATACATTTCTGTATTCCCCTTCAGACACCTTTATCCCGGATGATTTCATTAGGGCGAACAGTGGTTGATACAACACCAGCCCATCTCTTGCCCGGTGTCTAGCTTATTGAGTTTCCATTTGGAAGTTAACGCGCCAGAAATAATTCTATTACGGTGTACGGACAGAGAATGTTCAACGTAATAAATTGGTAGTCAATGTCACTTTATGTTCTATAACGTGCGGTAGAAAATTTGGGATCCTTACAGTAATCTCATGACGCTGCTTTTAACGACCATTGTCCTGTTTTTGTTTATATAAATAATTAACTCTTTCACTTCGAAGTGAACGTTCCTGGCGATTCAAAGAGATATCCAAAAACGATATCTCAATAGATCCATTTGTAGCACATTTTCTTGGTATTTTGTTGAAATGGTCGAGGCAAAGAAATGCACATTAATGAATCAAAATGCGAAGTTGCAGTGAAGCCAAATGTTAGGATAAATGAAAAAATAAAAAAAAATATATCAAAAAAAAGAAAAAAATGGTATGGTTAAAACTTCACGTAAACAAGTGCACACTACAAATCAGCTCGACGTTTCGTCGCAAAGGCCTTCAACAGGGACATACACACAACACATGTGCGCACATATTGACTTTTGTGCACGCACATGCACCTCGTGCGCACTTCCGTTCCATCATAAGAAAGATTCTTCTTAATCATACAGGGAACTTTGTATTCATATTTTATTCTCCTTTACTTTTCATTTCTCTTAATAGTTCGATTTTTTAAATTATTTATTTGTTACTGTAAATACATATGTGTACGTGTGTTGTATGTTTGTTCCTGTTGAAGGCCTTTGCCCAAAACGTCGTTCTGATTTGTGGTGTCCACTTGTTACGTAAAGCTTGAACTATAACATTTTTTAATATATATATTTTGTCATTTCTCCTACTTTGTTGAAAGGTGTGTCACGCTATAACTCATTACATTTAGGCCAATGTCAAGTTTCAGCTGTCTCGTAAATATTTTGAAATATTGTTTAGTTTATTAATTTCTGTATATTATCAATTGTATTCATTTATGGTATAATACATTTCCCTTTTATTTTATCATTTCATTTCTTATCCCTCTTTTTATTTCTCCTTGATTAATTTGTATCCTTCATTCTTGAAGCAGTAGAGTTTATCTGTACTCAGCTGCCCGTTTGTGTTGTTCTCGTTTTCTTAAGATGGCTGCATGTTGGCCGAAACGCCAGTATTTTCTTGTGTTCATTTTTTGTAAAGCTGTCACCCCACTACTAGCTCTTTACTATGTTTTACTTTAATATGCTACTGTTCCATACTTAGGCCAACGTGTCTGACATTTGAAGATACTATTTTATTTTATTTTATTTTATTAATTAAATTAAATTAAATTAATTATATTATATTATGTCGTATATGTCGATGATTCCCACGTTAAGAAGAGTCTGCCGACTACAACAAACCCAAGCATATGGATACCTTTCGCGATCGCTGCTCTTCTACCTCCTCTTCTGCTTCTCTTGAATTGAGCCATAGTTCAATTCTCAGTGTATATCCGTGCTAGTCGTAGCTCATATCTTAGTGGGTGTCTGCGATAGCCATGGCTGATATATTAGTGGGTGTATGTGCTGGCCATGGCTCATATCTTAGTGTATATCCGTGCTAGCCATGGCTCATATCTTGGTGTGTGTCTGTGCTGGCCAGGGTTCATATCTTAGTGTGTGTCTGTGCTGGCCATGGTTCATATCTTAGTGTATTTCCGTGCTAGCTATGGCTCATATATTAATGTGTTTCTGTGCTAGACATGGTTCATATCTTGGTGTGTTTCCGTGAAGCCATGGCTCATATTTTAATGTGTTTCTGTGCTAGCCAGGGTTCATATCTTAGTGTGTTTCTGTGCTAGCCATGGCTCATATCTTAGCTTGTGTGTATGGGTGTGCTAGCCATGGTTCATATCTTGGTGTGTGTCATGTTAGTCATATCTCATGTCTTGGCGTGTCCGTGTTAATCATGTCTCATATCTTTATGTGTGTCTGTGTTTAGTCATATCTCATATCTTAGTGTGTATCTGTGTTAGTCACATCTCATATCTATGTGTGTGCATATTTATGTTAGTCTTATCTCAGATCTTTGTGTGTGCATGTCTGTGTTTGTCACATCTCATATCCTTGTGTGTGCATGGCTATGTTAGTCACATCTCATATATATGTGTGTGCATGTCTATGTTAGTCATATTCATATCTTTGTGTGCATGTCTATGTTAGGCATGTGTCATATCTTGATGTGTGTCAGTGTTAGTCATGACTCGTATCGCTGTGTGCATGTCTGTGTTAGTCACATCTCATATCTTTTGTGTGTGCATGTCTGTGTTAGTCACCTCTAGTGACTCGGGCAGATGGTGCTCGTAAACCTGGGGGGGGGGGCGCATCTAAGGGCAGAATCCCCTACAGAAAAAACAATCTGCTGCCTTGCAGGAAGATTGGGGACAATCAAAGGCTAAGGAAAGCAAACCTGAATAAAATGCTGGCTGAAATCGGATGCACTGGGCCACTGGCGCAGAACACAGTGCAACGTTTTAACGGGTGTTCAATCAATCAGAGTGGATCTGGCAGACTCTAATTGTGATGTTCTGTCTGTGTGGGCGATCAACACACTTAACCTGACAGTTGACTTCTTGCTTCTCATCAACACACTTAGCCTGACAGTTGACTTCTTGCTTCTCATCAACACACTTAGCCTGACAGTTGACTTCTTGCTTCTCATCAACACACTTAGCCTGACAGTTGACTTCTTGCTTCTCATCAACACACTTAGCCTGACAGTTGACTTCTTGCTTCTCATCAACACACTTAGCCTGACAGTTGACTTCTTGCTTCTCATCAACACACTTAGCCTGACAGTTGACTTCTTGCTTCTCATCAACACACTTAGCCTGACAGTTGACTTCTTGCTTCTCATCAACACACTTAGCCTGACAGTTGACTTCTTGCTTCTCATCAACACACTTAGCCTGACAGTTGACTTCTTGCTTCTCATCAACACACTTAGCCTGACAGTTGACTTCTTGCTTCTCATCAACACACTTAGCCTGACAGTTGACTTCTTGCTTCTCATCAACACACTTAGCCTGACAGTTGACTTCTTGCTTCTCATCAACACACTTAGCCTGACAGTTGACTTCTTGCTTCTCATCAACACACTTAGCCTGACAGTTGACTTCTTGCTTCTCATCAACACACTTAACCTGACAGTTGACTTCTTGCTTCTCATCAACACACTTAGCCTGACAGTTGACTTCTTGCTTCTCATCAACACACTTAACCTGACAGTTGACTTCTTGCTTCTCATCAACACACTTAGCCTGACAGTTGACTTCTTGCTTCTCATCAAAACACTTAGCCTGACAGTTGACTTCTTGCTTCTCATCAACACACTTAGCCTGACAGTTGACTTCTTGCTTCTCATCAACACACTTAGCCTGACAGTTGACTTCTTGCTTCTCATCAACACACTTAGCCTGACAGTTGACTTCTTGCTTCTCATCAACACACTTAACCTGACAGTTGACTTCTTGCTTCTCATCAACACACTTAACCTGACAGTTGACTTCTTGCTTCTCATCAACACACTTAGCCTGACAGTTGACTTCTTGCTTCTCATCAACACACTTAACCTGACAGCTGACTTCTTGCTTCTCATCAACACACTTAACCTGACAGTTGACTTCTTGCTTCTCATCAACACACTTAACCTGACAGTTGACTTCTTGCTTCTCATCAACACACTTAACCTGACAGTTGACTTCTTGCTTCTCATCAACACACTTAACCTGACAGTTGACTTCTTGCTTCTCATCAACTCACTTAGCCTGACAGTTGACTTCTTGCTTCTCATCAACACACTTAGCCTGACAGTTGACTTCTTGCTTCTCATCAACACACTTAGCCTGACAGTTGACTTCTTGCTTCTCATCAACACACTTAGCCTGATAGTTGACTTCTTGCTTCTCATCAACACACTTAACCTGACAGTTGACTTCTTGCTTCTCATCAACACACTTAACCTGACAGTTGACTTCTTGCTTCTCATCAACACACTTAACCTGACAGTTGACTTCTTGCTTCTCATCAACACACTTAGCCTGACAGTTGACTTCTTGCTTCTCATCAACACACTTAGCCTGACAGTTGACTTCTTGCTTCTCATCAACACACTTAGCCTGACAGTTGACTTCTTGCTTCTCATCAACACACTTAGCCTGACAGTTGACTTCTTGCTTCTCATCAACACACTTAGCCTGACAGTTGACTTCTTGCTTCTCATCAACACACTTAACCTGACAGTTGACTTCTTGCTTCTCATCAACACACTTAACCTGACAGTTGACTTCTTGCTTCTCATCAACACACTTAACCTGACAGTTGACTTCTTGCTTCTCATCAACACACTTAACCTGACAGTTGACTTCTTGCTTCTCATCAACACACTTAACCTGACAGTTGACTTCTTGCTTCTCATCAACACACTTAACCTGACAGTTGACTTCTTGCTTCTCATCAACACACTTAACCTGACAGTTGACTTCTTGCTTCTCATCAACACACTTAACCTGACAGTTGACTTCTTGCTTCTCATCAACACACTTAACCTGACAGTTGACTTCTTGCTTCTCATCAACACACTTAACCTGACAGTTGACTTCTTGCTTCTCATCAACACACTTAACCTGACAGTTGACTTCTTGCTTCTCATCAACACACTTAACCTGACAGTTGACTTCTTGCTTCTCATCAACACACTTAACCTGACAGTTGACTTCTTGCTTCTCATCAACACACTTAACCTGACAGTTGACTTCTTGCTTCTCATCAACACACTTAACCTGACAGTTGACTTCTTGCTTCTCATCAACACACTTAACCTGACAGTTGACTTCTTGCTTCTCATCAACACACTTAACCTGACAGTTGACTTCTTGCTTCTCATCAACACACTTAACCTGACAGTTGACTTCTTGCTTCTCATCAACACACTTAACCTGACAGTTGACTTCTTGCTTCTCATCAACACACTTAACCTGACAGTTGACTTCTTGCTTCTCATCAACACACTTAACCTGACAGTTGACTTCTTGCTTCTCATCAACACACTTAACCTGACAGTTGACTTCTTGCTTCTCATCAACACACTTAACCTGACAGTTGACTTCTTGCTTCTCATCAACACACTTAACCTGACAGCTGACTTCTTGCTTCTCATCAACACACTTAGCCTGACAGTTGACTTCTTGCTTCTCATCAACACACTTAGCCTGACAGTTGACTTCTTGCTTCTCATCAACACACTTAGCCTGACAGTTGACTTCTTGCTTCTCATCAACACACTTAACCTGACAGCTGACTTCTTGCTTCTCATCAACACACTTAACCTGACAGTTGACTTCTTGCTTCTCATCAACACACTTAACCTGACAGTTGACTTCTTGCTTCTCATCAACACACTTAACCTGACAGTTGACTTCTTGCTTCTCATCAACACACTTAACCTGACAGTTGACTTCTTGCTTCTCATCACACACTTAGCCTGACAGTTGACTTCTTGCTTCTCATCAACACACTTAACCTGACAGTTGACTTCTTGCTTCTCATCAACACACTTAACCTGACAGCTGACTTCTTGCTTCTCATCAACACACTTAACCTGACAGCTGACTTCTTGCTTCTCATCAACACACTTAACCTGACAGTTGACTTCTTGCTTCTCATCAACACACTTAGCCTGACAGTTGACTTCTTGCTTCTCATCAACACACTTAACCTGACAGTTGACTTCTTGCTTCTCATCAACACACTTAACCTGACAGCTGACTTCTTGCTTCTCATCAACACACTTAACCTGACAGTTGACTTCTTGCTTCTCATCAACACACTTAACCTGACAGTTGACTTCTTGCTTCTCATCAACACACTTAACCTGACAGTTGACTTCTTGCTTCTCATCAACACACTTAACCTGACAGTTGACTTCTTGCTTCTCATCAACACACTTAGCCTGACAGTTGACTTCTTGCTTCTCATCAACACACTTAACCTGACAGTTGACTTCTTGCTTCTCATCAACACACTTAGCCTGACAGTTGACTTCTTGCTTCTCATCAACACACTTAACCTGACAGTTGACTTCTTGCTTCTCATCAACACACTTAACCTGACAGTTGACTTCTTGCTTCTCATCAACACACTTAACCTGACAGTTGACTTCTTGCTTCTCATCAACACACTTAACCTGACAGTTGACTTCTTGCTTCTCATCAACACACTTAACCTGACAGTTGACTTCTTGCTTCTCATCAACACACTTAACCTGACAGTTGACTTCTTGCTACTCATCAACACACTTAGCCTGACAGTTGACTTCTTGCTTCTCATCAACACACTTACCTGACAGTTGACTTCTTGCTTCTCATCAACACACTTAGCCTGACAGTTGACTTCTTGCTTCTCATCAACACACTTAACCTGACAGTTGACTTCTTGCTTCTCATCAACACACTTAACCTGACAGTTGACTTCTTGCTTCTCATCACTTTGTCATTACTTCTTCTTATCATCACCTTGCAATTATCTCCCTTTTCTCCATTTTCCGTTTACACACGTAAGTTTTCCTTATCTTGTTTGCATCTCTCATATCTTCATTGATCTCGCAAGATATCTTTCTTTCCTTCTTGTTATAACTGCCTTGTGATGTCATGTTTACTCTACTCTGTCACTACGTATTCATTTTAAACACAATTTCCCGTATTAACTCTCTTTTCATTAACTTGTCACTGTTTTAGCTCGTGTATTTTTCTGTCATCCTTGCTTTAACATTGATTATCCTAATCTTGTCTTCCTTACCATTTCTTCTACTGCAGCGGTTGTCAAACTTTTATTCCGATCAACGGAGCCTGTTATTTTTACACAAATCACCGCGTCAGCACTTAATATTCATCATCATCATGTGCCATACGGGTTAGCGTAGGCGATCATGTCCTTCTTCCACAATCTTCTATCTTCAGTGCATCGTATCAGTTCTGTTGTTGGCTGTTTTCCATGCCATGACACCAAGCTATCTAGCGTTTTCTCTCTTTGTCGTCCGCGATCTCTCTTTCCTTTTATTTTGCCAGTTGTAACCAAGTATTCTAACATTCCTCTTCTAATGATGTGCTCGAAAACTGTTGATTGTTTCTTTCTGATGTTTTTTTTAGGAGCTCCCTTTTTGTGTTGGCCTCTTTGAGAATTCCGTCGTTGGTATTTTTTAGCTGTCCAGGGAACTTTCAACATTCTTCTGAGAAATATTCATATTACCAAAGATAAAAAACACAAGAACCATTTTTAAAAGCATTTAACGGCAAAATTAACATTTTGTTTTTTATTCTTCTTCTTTCCTTCCTCATTTACTTGTCAGCGTCGAGGGGACGTTGTATTGATTGCGGAACTAACATTCTGGGTATAAATTAAATAGATCAGAGCAGTGTCATGTTTGTCATTTCAAAAAAAAAATAAATGAATCAACTTACATTTTGATATTTCTATCTTGTAACAAAGTCAATGGAAAGAATGAGCTTATTTCGTCCTTATTAGTTCTTCAAAACTGGACACAAGTTTGGAAATTGCTATTCTAAACTCTCAGCGTCCAAATGTGATCTGTGTTTAGTATTGATGGCTGCCAATGCTGAAAACCCGGTCTTAATTAAGCAGGTAGTTGCAATAAGAATTACAACTTGTAGGGCCTTCTTGCCTATTTATGGGTATTCTTTTTTTTTTAAAGCTCAAGATTGCTGGTAGTGATGAGGAAACTAATCTTCCTTTCAAAGTGAAGTCTTCATGAAATACCAATTAGTTGTCTTGTTCTCAAGAGGTAAGAGTTGTGGATCGTGCTGCACTAAATGGGTTTTTTTGATCCAATTATGCTGATCTACTTCTCCTGAAAAACAGTTGTCAAAGTAAGCAATCATCATCATGTGCCATACCGGTTGGCGTAGGTGATCATGTCCCTCCATAATCTTCTATCCATAGTGAATCGTATCAGTTCTGTTGTTGACTGTTTTCCATGCCATGACACCAAGCTATCCAGTATTTTCTCTCTTTGTCGCCTGCGATCTCTCTTTCCTTTTATTTTGCCAGTTGTAACCAAGTATTCCAGCTTTTCTTTTTTCATGATGTGCCCGAAAAATATTGATTGCTTCTTTCTGATGTTTTTTAAGAGCTCCCTTTTTGTGTTGGCCTCTTTGAGAACTTTCTCATTGGTCTTTTTAGCTGTCCACGGAACTTTCAACATTCTTCTGAGAAATTCCATCTCTGTAGCCTCTAATCGTCTTTTCATTTGTTTGTCTACTGTCCATGATTCGCTTCCATAGGTCAGAATTGGTTCTATATAGCACCGATGAACTCTCTTTATCATTTCTATTGACATAGATGTGTTGCAGAAGATATTTTTCATTTAAAGTAAGCAATAAAAGTAAAAAAAAAAAGTAAAGAGCCAAGTGGCGTATAGGGAATATAGTGTTAGTGACCATAAATTACAGACCTTCAGCACATTATTTTTGGGGTAATGTGGTCGGTATTACGCCCGTTCCAAAGTAAGCAATGGGATGTGACCTGTCAGTTGTAATCGTAAACTCAAATCGTTATCAACTAAAAGTGCATACAGAGTTGGAAAGTATAAATGACATTTTTTCTGTCCAACTTTTTCTTCCACAAAAATAATTTTATTCTGAAGGCGGAAACTTTCTCTAACAGTTGCCATATGTGCGTGTCAGTAGCTTGCAGGGACATATTTCATGAATTTAGTTGTTCAAATATATCACAAATATATGTCAGCTTCAAGTCGTCATCCACAAACTTTCTCTGACAGTTGCGGTATGTGCGTGTCAGTAGCTTGCAGAGACATATTTCATGAATTTAGTTGTTCAAATATATCACAAAGATATGTCAGCTTCAAGTCGTCATCCACAAACTTTCAAGAACTAGAATGATTAGTCTTCAACAAGATAGCAATAAAGCTTATTTCTCATTTCATATACTGTTTTCATGACATTTCCACGTCAAATCCAGTGAGAGTTGCAATAATAAAGCAAAGTAGTATGTTCGGCTCACATATCGATGCATATTTGTTCAAAATACCTGTACTTAAGTGGTCACGTTTATTTTTAATAAAATGTATTACTTTGATTATTGATTGAATAACTTCACTAAAGGCTGGCAGATGATTTTCTGCAGCCAGTGGTTCCCTGTGAATAATACAATGAGTCCAAAATCAGAAAGGAGTCTTTGTGTGGATGAAAGCTTGAAATCCAGTATAACATCCAGACATTGAACGACATCCGTCTGTACACACACCTACACAAAGCTTGTAGTCCAGTATAGCATCCAGACATTGAACGACATCCGTCCGTACACACACCTACACAAAGCTTGCAATCCAGTATAGCATCCAGACATTGAAAGACATCCGTCTGTACACACACCTACACAAAGCTTGTAGTCCAGTGTAGCATCCAGACATTGAACGACATCCGTCTGTACACACACCTACACAAAGCTTGTAGTCCAGTATAGCATCCAGACATTGAACGACATCCGTCATTAAAATCGTCAGCCATCTGTTCTATTAGACAACTAATAGTGTTATCTGACAAGGGCACACTAGGTAGTTTGGCAGCATACTCATCTATAACAGACACCATCTCAATTGTTGTTTGGCAGCAGAACAACGATCTCATCTACAATTAGGAAGAGAAGACGGACATATGTCCGACATGTCCTGAGAAGATACCAAAAAAAAAAAATGAAATCCAAAACATGCTCTCCTATGGGAGACATCCAGATACAGAAAAAAGAAAGACACAGAGAGACACTGAAACAAAAAAATACTTATAAGAGAAGCAAATTTGACAGGCAGAGACTCAGATAGGATAGAACATCTTGCCCAGAATTGAGATGGGTGGTGAGATACACAACAAGCACTGTGTGACGTCTAAAGACACGGGAACTCTCAAGATCAACATTTTTACACAGGCCGGAGCTTTATAACAAATGACATATCTTGGGCACTCCTCGTTTTCTACATCAGTGCTTGTAAATCCGAAATCCAAATAACTATAGGGAATACTGACGTGTTTTCCACCTTCTCAATTCGTCTTTTGAACTGCATGCATCGACAGACAGTTCAGATCTACAACTACCTTGGACATACTATAACCAATGATGGAAAATGCACAACTGAAATAAACAAAAGAATAGGAATCGCAAAAAGGAATCTTTATGCTATGAAAAATATACTAACATCAAACCAAGTAACTCCAGGTCTAAAATTAAGAATAGAAAATGCTATATACTCTAAGCATTCCTGTATTGTGCTGGAACGTGGACAATAGACAAGAAAAGAGAAACCGAAAATTGAAACCTTTGAAATGTGGGTATATAAATGAATAGGGTGAATGGGATGGAAAGAAAGGAAAACATTATGAAGTCTTAAAAGAACTAAAGATGAAAAAAGAACTACTAAACACAATTCAAACAAAACAAATGAGATATTTGGGTATGATAAAAGACACAGCAGCCTACTAAACGTAACCTTCGAAGGGAAAATACAAGGTACAAGAGGTAGAGGTAGACCAAGGCTAACATGGACGAGTAACATCCAAAGATGGACAAGTCAGCATATAACAACAAAGTCTTTGCATCATCAAAGCAAGAGACAAGGCAGAAAAATATATCCACTGTGGTTAGAAAACAGAACGCTGAGACGTCAACTGACCTCCATTAAACGAACCTTCAAACTAATGTTTTTCACTGGCACGAATCGAACACCCACCCCCTCCCCCTTCTTCCTGTGTCCAAGCGTTTGGCTGATAAAAGTCCTAAGCCAAACTATCCGTCGCCAGTTATATTTGATTGACGTCTGCAGCACCCTTTCGAGAACAAAAAGAAATCAACCACTTGGCGACTACAGACACACGAGTTACACCCAGTTAAACAGGTTTACCTCTGTCAGCGAAAAGAGAGGAAAGTCGTTCTCTAGCAACGTAGGGAAATGCTATTAGACAGCTTAACGTTGTAGTACAACAGCGGGGAGGGTGTCCGGTTAGCGCAATCGATAGGCGGTTGGCTTACCACGGCAACAGCTGGGGTTCGTACCCTGGCGAGGACACCTGGGTTTTACTAATTCCCTAAAAATTAGTGGGAGCCGCGATAGCTCAGTGGTTAGTGAACTGGACTACTACGGACAAGGGTAGGGTTCGATCCCAACCGACGGCTCCGGGTTCACCCAGCCTTAAATGGGTACCGGATTTTTTCTGGGAAAGTAAAGCAGCACGGGCGTAATACCGACCACATTACCCCAAAAAATCATGTGCTGAAGGTCTGTAAAATATAGGGTCACTAACACCATATTTCCCTATACGCCACTTGGCGTGACTGGGGGTACTTTACTTTACTTTTTTTTACAACAGCGGGGAAGTCTATTAGACAGCTTAACTTTGTGGTACAACAGCTGGGAAGTTGATCTATTAGAAAGCTTAACGTTGTGGTGCAACAGCTGGGAAGTTGTTCTATTTTTCGCTTAACGTTGTGGTACAACAGCGGGGAAGTTGTTCTATTAGACAGCTTAACGTTGTGGTACAACAGCTGGGAAGTTGATCTATTAGAAAGCTTTACGTTGTGGTACAGCAGCGGGGAAGTTGATCTATTAGAAAGCTTTACGTTGTGGTACAACAGCTGGGAAGTTGATCTATTAGAAAGCTTTACGTTGTGGTACAGCAGCGGGGAAGTTGATCTATTAGAAAGCTTAACGTTGTGGTACAACAGCGGGGAAGTTGATGCGTTGTACTGTAGGTAGCGGTTTTGGTAGCACTTTATGATGATGACGATGATGATGTCCATGGAGCCTGAGCAGGTGTTTGCGGAGCACTTAGGCTCCGCGGAGCACAGATGACGGCCATTGTTCTACTATTTGTTTATTGAGGTGTTGCATTGTCGATAAATGTGTAACTCACTTGATCTCGCAAGTTGCGTATTTTGAGTGGTTTTGAATTTAGTGACTCTCTGGATTGCCTCTATCCACCCCACCGTTCCTTGAGTCTTTTATTGTTGTTGTTGTGTGTGCCTCGCTACTAACATGTTTTTATTTGTTTATTTAGCTAAGCTTGTGCTGCAGATTTGCTGCATTTAATTCTGGCCAGGTGCCTAAACCATTTCATTATTCGATGCTCCATATAATTATTTACTACAATTATCCTGATTATTTTATTTTCTCAGCCTCATCTTTTTTTTTAGTCTTTCCTTGATTTGTTTACTGCATTTTTATGTACCTCATTTCGCATGATGAGATTTTACACTTGTGTTGTTTACATGTAGCCCATGTTAGGTGTTCCCAGCATAATGTAGCTACAAAGCGTGCATCTATTAATTACTATTTTGCTTTTATGCTCCCAGTTTAATACATCAGGATGGGAATTTTTTTAATGTTATTTCCTACATTCTTGTTTTTATTCTCTTTGTTTAATTCACTAGCGTTTTTCTGTCTTTAATATTATAGCATCCCAACAGATTTCGGTTTCATTATATTTGCTTCTCTCTTACGTTGTTAGTGACACTACTTTGTCATTGATTTCATTTTAATGACAGTGGATCATTTATTTGTTATTTCAAAAAGTTGATTTTATTATGGAATGCAATAGCAAAAAATCATGTAGTGGACAGAGGTGAAAGTTCAACTGTGCACGCTCCCGCTGTTAACAATAAGGCTGCTGCTTCAATACTGAAGTTGTGCAAATATGCGAAGACATCAAGGATTAAAAGCTGATTTTTGTTTGGGCTTGACAATAAAAAAACTAAAGCGGGTCAAGTTCATTCTTTAGATTCAGAGTCATGTTTCTGGAGCAGAACAAAGTAGCCAACAGTACTAACTAGCCAACAGGACTAACTATAGAACATGACTAACTATAGAACATGACTAACTATAGAACATGACTAACTATCCAACAGTACTAACTAGCCAACAGTACTAACTAGCCAACAGGACTAACCATAGAACATGACTAACTATAGAACATGACTAACTATCCAACAGTACTAGCTAGCCAAGAAGACTAACTAGCCAACAGGACTAACTATAGAACAAGACTAACAAAAAAACATGACTAACTATCCAACATTACTAACTAGCCAAGAAGACTAACTAGCCAACAGGACTAACTATAGAACATGACTAACTATAGAACATGACTAACTATCCAACAGTACTAACTAGCCAAGAAGACTAACTAGCCAACAGGACTAACTATTGAACACGACTAACCATAGAACAAGACTAACTATAGAACATTACAAACCAGCCAACAAGACTAACTATAGAACATGACTAACTATCCAGCAGTACTAACTAGCCAAGAAGACTAACTAGCCAACAAGACTAACTGCAGAACATTATAAACCAGCCAACAAGACTAACTATAGAACATGACTAACTAGCCAATAAGACTAACTAGCCAACGGGACTAACCAGCCAACAGATATAACTGGAGAATAGAACTAACTAGAGAACAGGACTGACTTGGGAACAAGATTAACTAGAATACAGAATTAACAAGCCAACTGGACTAACTAGAGTACATGACTAAATTGATTACATGACTAACTAACGTGGCCAAGCGAAAAGATCTTGAAAAGAACGATTACCCAGTAAAAAGGCTAAAGGAGCAAATAAAAAAATCGTTAACAAGGGGATATTGTGGCCTGCACAGCAGAGCGCAATTACGCCTATTTAGCGCTATTTTTAGTGGCAGACCTTAAAAAGAAGTACTCTCTAGATGAAAACAGCAATAGAAGAAGAAAAATGTGAATATTTGTCATATATTCCAGCAACTGACTCTACATAACACAGCGCTTCTACTGAGTAGGGTGTAAGTTAGTTGGAGGCAATATAAAACATTAATTTCGTTCCGTTTCCAAGATGGCGGATCTAGTCCACGTCCTCTCGATCGCTGCAGAAAATGCACCCAAGGTCTGATTAATTTCGGATCTTCATTGCACTTTTCTGCGTAAAAGTCAAAATGATGATATGCTTGATACATCTGTGTCGCTAAGACGAGGTCGTAGGTCGACAACAGTCCGTTTTTGACGAATCAAGTGTTGTGAGTGAGACATTCCACCGTCCAGACTTCATCTGTGCTTTACGTCACATTAGTGCTGTTCAAGACCGTTATTGGGATTCTTTGACGCAAATTATTTCCACGTTACACATTAATGTAAACTACTTCGTCAGTCGCAGTTTTGTCTCTTTGGGGAAGTTGCTTCGTGTATTGTTCGTCGTAGACTGTTTACACTTGAGTAATCAGACATAAGTCTAAAGGTATCGAGATTATGAGTTTGGCGACATTGTGTCCTACGTCATCGTATTGGTTCCCTAAACCGGCCGTGCGCAAATCTTACGGTCTGCTGTTTGATGTGCAACAAGAATAAATTGACGACTGACTGTGTGTCTATATGTTCGGAATTGGAGTCATCAACGATGGCCTAACATCATCAAGTGCTACGATGATCATCATTTTCGGGAGGACGTGACTTACCGGTATATGGGGATAGGCGGCGGGAACAAATGGAGGCTATGCATGAAATGTGTTCCTTGTTGCAGTTTCCTCATATTACAAGTCGCATGTCTGTGTTAGTCACCTCTAGTGACTCGGGCAGATGGTGCTCGTAAACCTGGGAAGGCCGACCATCTAAGGGCAGAATCCCCCGACAGAAAAGATCAACTGCTGCCTTGCAGGAAGATTGGGGACAATCAAAGGCTAAGGAAAGCAAACCTGAAAAAATGCTGGCTGAAATCGGATGCACTGGGCCACTGGCGCAGAACACAGTGCAACGTATTAACGGGTGTTCAGTCAGAGTGGATCTGACAGACTCTAATTGTGATGTTCTGTCTGTGGGGGGCGATCAACACACTTAGCCTGACAGCTGACTTCATATGAGAGTCTGGAATCCTTACTCTGATTGAGTCCTGAACGCAGAGAGAGAGAGAGAGAGAGAAACATTAATTAACATTACAAAGAAACGTTATCTCGGCAAGACCGAATTCTTGTTCTAGATAGTTATTGTTTTCTGTGTTTCCTTTTGTATCTTGTGGATGCTCCAAGTACTGCTCAAATACCCGTGTTTCAGTTTAACATATGTTTACTGATTGTCGCTTACTTGTGTCGAATTCTTTACAATAACAACTAATCGATTGGGGCTTCATTCTTTGTAAACATGACGCATATTGGGAGCCGCGATAGCTCAGTGGTTAGTGAAATGGACTACAAAGGGCAAAAGGGTGTAATCCCAATCGACGGCCTCCGGGTTCACCCAGCCTTAAATGGGAACCGGATTTTTTTATTTTTTTTTTTTAAAGTAAAGCGGCACGGGCGCAATACCGACTACATTACCCCCAAAATCATGTGCTGAAGGTCTGTAAAATGTATGGTCACTAACACATATTCCCTACAAGCCATTTAGAGTGATGGAGGTCTTTACTTTTTTACTTTATGACGCATAATATGCACGTTGACAGTTCT
Source organism: Megaustenia siamemsis (assembly GCA_032433765.1). NCBI lineage: Eukaryota > Metazoa > Mollusca > Gastropoda > Stylommatophora > Ariophantidae > Megaustenia > Megaustenia siamemsis. The sequence goes on along the minus strand of JAVIAB010000024.1, from coordinate 40,699,061 downwards.
TGACGCTCATTGCTTATGTATACTTATTACCTGTTCTTCCATTCTAATCCTCTTCTTGCCTAGCTTGACTCTAGATTCTAAAGTCTCTTATGCCTACATCTCCATCTATCTGGGTGTCAGGCCGAAGAGCATAACTATATAGGTGACTTGCAATATATATCGATTGTCACGCTCCAACTCTCCTAAAACTGGTGTACTCGATATAACTATATCAGCTATTTTATTGGCGTGGACATCTAACTGACGAGAACATATATTCCCCACAATTTTTAAATAATTGATGCCTCAAATATCGGTTTAATAAAGAAAATACTTTATGTTATTATCTTTAGTCAAAATGTGAGCAGAAGTATATCATTGGTTAAACATGAACAAAATGTGGCTATTGAGAACAGTGTTAAGTTTTAATACTGAGTGGTGATTTCTAAAAACACCTTCGGATTGTTTCCCGGAATTTTCCAGCTAAAAATACGAGACCGTCGGTTTATTGACCACAATACATAAAATATGTGTGGATTATAATAAATTATGAGCATCATCACCATATACTCATAAAGTCACGGGGTTCTTTCTTCCTCTTTCATTCAAAAAGTCAAATGTCTTCTTCCACGTCATCGTTCGACCCTGCACAGACCCTCCATTAAATTACCGTTGATAAGTTGCTTTGCGGTTAATAACAAGCTTATATAATCTGCCTTTAGCCTCAAGGCATCCGATTTCAGCATTTAAACAGGTGACCAAGATTAAAGCACACAGTCTCTATCATGTTGTCCGTCACAGAAAGTCTAAATATTATTCATGGAGTCAGTGAGTTCAACAGTTTCCTATTTCACCAGTGATGTCAGTGTGTACACCATGTCCGAAGCAAAGATTAAAACCGCTGAACTATATGAAACCCTCCTCATTTCTTTCTCTAATTAGACATCTTTGCCATGTAATGACCTCTTCTGCTTTCACTTTGTACGCTGCTTATCGAGTTGACCTTCACCTTTCATGTCCCACCGTTCAAAACTGAGCACAAATCCTGATGTTTTCAACTCAATTATAACTCAGGAATTCCTCTTGTGTAAGGTATCCACTGGTGTTCTCTATGTTTCTGCACTTTGTAACCCGGAATTCCACATTTTGTAATGATCTACAAAAGAGTTCTTATTTATCTGCACTCTATAAATCTAAAACTCGTGTTTCTTCATGTTCTAAGTTTGAGTTTTGGTGCGACTTTTCACTTTTTGAACTAGAATTCCCTCCATTTTATGTGTTTTCGTGTAAAGTCTTTTTATCTTTCTTTTATTAGTGGGCGTATGTTTACGGTCTTCACCTGACGTTCAGTGATTTTTTAAATTGCTATAATAGATCTACTAATTGATTATTATTTAAGCACATCCCTAGTTTATAACAACTGGGAAAATTGAGGGACGAAGAGAGAGAAGCAAAGAGAAAAGATACCAGTCAGCTTAAGAAAATGGCTTGGCAGAAGGTCAACAACAGAAATGATAAATAACTGTCGAGATGGAAAGTTGTGGAGAGACATGATCACCTACGCCAGCAAGCCAGGTACTGGATGATGATGATGAGTTTAAAGCAAATTATGTTTGATGTTTTAGTTGCGGCATTTGTATCGTGGTCAAGGCGTAATGACATGAGAAAAGTAACACGTAGCTTGAATATGGTGAAAGGTTACCTGAAGGTGATAACACGGAGGCAAAAAATAAAACTATAACATGTATATAACAGACACAATGAAGCTGTTGGCAGGAGAAATATTAATCTGATTACAGTCTATATGGATATGATATCATATAACATGAAGAATATTAAAAGAGACGGAGCAAAGATGACAATAGTAAAAAGTAAAGAGCCCCCGTCACGCCAAGTGGCGTATAGGGAATATGGTGTTAGTGACCATACATTTTACAGACCTTCGGCACATGATTTTTAGGGTAATGTGGTCGGTATTACGCCCGTGCCTCTCTACTTTCCCAGAAAAAAATCCGGTACCCAGTTAAGGCTTGGTGAATCGGAGGCCGTCGGTTGAATCGAACCCTACCTATTGTAAAGATGACAATATATATATATATATATATATATATATATATATATATATATATATGACCTTTGACGGTTGGTAGCAAGCAGTCATGATAAGTCAGTAGTTTGGTAAAATATTAGTGTCTTATGATAGATATTATTTTTGTTGAACAGTCATTTTACATGGCTGAATCTGCTAATATTGAATTAACAGATTCAACCGCAGAATGAACAAGATGTGTTTGTGGCGCCTGGTCTGGTTTCTTTTTTCATGCGCCTTTTTTTCTGAATTGGATATCAACACTGCTTCGAAAGTTACTGCGCCGTTTTTTTTAATTTTTGTATTTCGTGTGCTACGATCTGCAGTCAGAACTTCCCAGTTTCTTTCACTGATAGAGAATTTACTCAAGGAAGCCTTGCAAACATCCTTAAATCTCAGCATTGGTCTGCCCTTTGGGCTCTTTCCGTCCCTAGGTTCTCCACACAATATTTGCTTGGGAATACAATTATAACAGATAATATGTAGTTAATCAGATCGCGTATAATGCGTACATGATAACGATTAACTCATTGATGACATTACCATGCACATACATGAATCATCTTTATAAATCGCTACGATTAGTAATGACACTCACATGTTATCCATCATGTTTGCCGTTTTATTTTACTTGCATTGAGCCATCTTGAACTCTAGAAATGCTTCTCTCATCAATTACTTATTTAATCTTTAATAAATAACATACACAATTTTTGTATGCATCTGTAAATTTACAAATATATGTTTACAATTATGTGTTGTTATATATGTGTGGATATAATCATATGTCTCTATACTTCTATAAATGTACATATACATGAATCTCCATACATGAGTGTGTCTATAGTTAAATATATTCACACATCTGTTTATTTTTCTAAAGTTGTAACTAGGTTTATGTTCAAAGTTATATGCATCTATATCGGACGATTACATGGCCCATTTCGTCTTGTCAGACAGTCCTGTGGAGGCTATTGTGCATTTTTTGTTGTTGAGGTTTTGTTTTTGTCGAAAAGCTTCTCCACAGGGTTTTCCATCCTTTTTCATGAGTCTTTTCTCTTCTAAGTGTTGCTTTAGCACAGTTTCAAAAGATGTTATACATGGACGATTAGAAATTACAACATACTGTGCATGAGCCACACACGCACACGTTTGCACGCACACAGTTCAAATGATTGTAGTTCTAGAACCGACCTATCATTATAATCTGTTATAAGCCTACCCCAACCGTTCCGAGCTATTCCATGACACGAAGCAGCGTGTATGCGAGTGTATATAAAGAACGTCGCGTAAAAAGCTAGCCATTTTAGACTGCTGCCACCATGAAGAGGACAACGTTGTGCTAGATTAAAGCTAAGATGGTCCTGTGCGAATGGGTATAGACGGTAGATTCCATCACAAATGTTGTACAGTATAGGTTTAGTTATTATATGCCGAATATATTGTAAGTCTTCATGTTCAATGCAGCAGGATATCGACTCCTGAGAGTCATTACCCAGACTGGTACACCTCCCTTAGAGTGCAAAAAGCTAAAAGGCATAAACACTTCCTCGACGGTGGGTGTACTTCAGATGATCAGATTGCCTCATGCTGCAAAACCCTGCATAAAGAGTTTCTTGTTACTACTAATGCATGTCCATATAATATTCTCATATTTTTCGTAACTACTAATGCATGTCCATATAATATTCTCATATTTCTTGTTACTACTAACGTATGTCCATATAGTATTCTCATATTTCTTGTTACTACTAATGCATGTCCATATAATATTCTCATATTTCTTGTTACTACTAATGTATGTCCATATAATATTCTCATATTTCTTGTTACTACTAATGTATGTCCATATAATATTCTCATATTTCTTGTTACTACTAATACATGTCCATATACTATTCTCATATTTCTTGTTCGTCAGTTTCTTTGTGTTAACACAATCAACACTATGATTGACTATTATTGAGATATAAGAGCGAATAAGCTGTCCACTTTCCTCACAAAACAAATCTCAACAAACTCCATAGCACCAGAGATAGCCTCCACGGTAATTTAAGAAAACCGGTCAATTTCTGTGAAAGATTCCATAGCAATTCCATAGCTGATACACATTATTGAAATAAAAATCCTGAGTCTCACACGTCGTGGCGACTGCTTTGACCAAGCGGCCTTTATCCCTCTGGTTCTATCGTGAGCCCACCAACATACACCAGCAATGGTACTATACACTGTTGTTCATGATTCTATTAGATTGGTAAATACTGTTGTTCATTGTTTCCTGTAAATCATAATAATATTATCCATGTTTTCATGAGATTGATAAACACTATTATACACGATTTCATGATATTAATTCAACTCTTTTTGTCTTTGTGTTGTTGTAGTTTTCCCGCTTTCATGCATTTTCGTTCGTGATTGTAACAGCACAATGGATGGTAATACTTATTCTCACAAACTATAAGAATAAATCACTAATAAAATCCGTTCGAAATAGAACAAGAACGCTTGAATTTCTTTTACTACGGGCATTGAAATTCACTTATAATTTAAATTTGACTTCCATCGAAAATTGCATCGTGTTGCCAGCACAGTCACACACGGGAAGTCCATCTTATACCAGCTTTCACCATTGCTAAGACATCCAAACTGTTCTATGCCAGCTAAGCAACAAATGATAAATAGCATTTTCATACCAACTTTGTGCTATGAAAGTCAAACATGGACCCTTTCTAAATCACAATTAAGAAAGATAAATACATGTGAGATGCGATGCTTGAGAAAAGTAACAAACAACACAAGAGGAGATAGAATACCAAATGAAACCATAAGAAAAATGGTAGGAACAAAACCCTGCCAAGAATATATAGAACAACAACAACTTAAATGGTTTGGCCACCTGGTCAGAATGAATCCTCACCAATCACCATCAAGGACGTTCTTCTCGAGAATGCATGGAAAAAGACCAAGAGGAAGACACAGAAGAAGATGGATAGATGCAGTGACAGAGACATGTAACGACAAAGGAAATCACTAATTCAGACAGTTCGAGCAACTCAAGAACGACAAATGATATAAACCACGACACCTTTTATGTATCAGTGAAAAGAGAAAAGAAGAATAAAAAGAAAGAATTAAACTCTTGACCATGGTTTTGTTAAAAGTATAAGCATTTTGCCCATTTTCAATTTGATAGGATAAACACTAAATTGCCACTGTTTTCTTAAAGTGAAACCACAACGGACCTGTATTCTAGAAAACTCATCAAAACCAACCCCATTATTTCGATAACTCAAATTTCCTCTGGAATTTGCCTCAACGAGAAAGCCAGATTAGTACTAAATTGGAAGCTACTAGTAGAGAGATGAATGAGAAGACAAGAAAATACGTGACGAAAAGCATTAGAAAATGTGGCTAGACCAATTGAAAAGATCAAGAGTACGGCTCAGAATATAAATCGGAGGAGAGTGATAGCCATATATTATACACCACAGGGAAATATAAAGTACGGGATCAGATATATTTGTATAGGTATACCCAACCAGCTTTATTCTTTATTGTTTTATTGCTTGTACATTGAAGTATTGCAAAAAGAAGGCGTATAGCTTTCTGTGCATTGAAAGCTGTTAACTTGATTTTTTTAACATTTTGAATTCATTTATTAGCTCTCTGTTTAAATTTGTATAAGTTGTCCCTTCGTATTGTAGTCTCATTTGTTTGTGTATGTAGTATCCTCATGCTACAGTTTGGTTGGACTTAATTTTGGTCGGATGTCCAAATCACTGGAATTGTATGTAATATCTTTGCTCAGAATTTCGTTTTTTTTAAGTTTCACCTTGTTTTCGTTTCAATTATTTATCGATCACAATGTGCATGATTTTATTTTACTTTTGTATCTTTCAATTATTGTCCTTGACTGAAATTTTCAGCATAATGTAAGTACAAACAACTCATATTTCGCTTAATATTTCTGCTTGAATTGTAACATTTTGATATTTCAAAATGAATTTATCTGGTTGTCTGTGTTGTCTATTTTCTGGTTTCTGTTTGACGATATTAACTTAAAAGTGTATCTTCAGCACACAATAAGACATTTCGTAAATAATTTTATTACATGCAATTGTAACTTTGAGTGTACTTAACTCTGAGTGTACTTAACTCTGAGTACTTAACTCTGAGTACTTAACTCTGAGTGTACTTAACTCTGAGTACTAAACTCTGAGTGTACTTAATTCTGAGTGTACTTAACTCTGAGTGTATTTGAAACGTAATTGAAATTAATTTCATCGATATTTGGCGAGAAATAATTACACTGGATCTTCATCTTCATTTAAAGACCCCGCGCCGGGGCGTTGAAGCATTAATGACTCACTTCGTCAACCTTCTCCATATATCTCTGTCTCCATACATCGCTATCTCCATATATCTCTATCTTCATATATCTCTGTCTCCATACATCGCTATCTCCATATATCTCTATCTCCATATATCTCTGTCTCCATGTATCGCTATCTCCATATATCTCTATCTCCATAAACTCTGTCTCCATGCATCGCTATCTCCATATATCTCTGTCTCCATGTATCGCTATCTCCATATATCTCTGTCTCCATGTATCGCTATCTCCATATATCTCTATCTCCATAAACTCTGTCTCCATGCATCGCTATCTCCATATATCTCTGTCTCCATGTATCGCTATCTCCATATATCTCTATCTCCATAAACTCTGTCTCCATGCATCGCTATCTCCATATATCTCTGTCTCCATGTATCGCTATCTCCATATATCTCTGTCTCCATGTATCGCTATCTCCATATATCTCTATCTCCATAAACTCTGTCTCCATGCATCGCTATCTCCATATATCTCTGTCTCCATGCATCGCTATCTCCATATATCTCTGTCTCCATGTATCGCTATCTCCATATATCTCTATCTCCATAAACTCTGTCTCCATGCATCGCTATCTCCATATATCTCTGTCTCCATATATCTTTATCTCCATATATCGCTATCTCCATATATCTCTGTCTTCATATATTTCTATCTCATATATCGCTATCTCATATATCTCTGTCTCATATATTTCTATCTTCATATATCGCTATCTCCATATATCTGTGTCTTCATATATTTTTATCTCTCTCCATATACCTGTCTCCATACATCTCTGTCTTCATATATCTCTATCTTCATATATCTCTATCTTCATATATCTCTGTCTTCATATATCTCTATCTCCATATATCTTTATCTTCATATATCGCTATCTCCATATATCTCTATCTTTCATATATCTCTATCTCCATATATCTCTGTCTTCATATATCTCTATATCCATATATCTCTATCTCCATATATCTCTATCTTCATATATCTCTATCTCCATATATCTCTATCTCCCATATTCTCTATCTCCATATATCTTTATCTTCATATATCTGTCTGTATCCATATATCTTTATCTTCATATATCTCTGTATCCATATATCTTTATCTTCATATATCTCTGTATCCATATATCTTTATCTTCATATATCTCTGTATCCATATATCTCTATCTCCATATATCTCTATCTTCATATATCTATATCTCCATATATCTCTATATCCATATATCTCTATCTCCATATATCTCTATCTTCATATATCTCTATCTCCCATATATCTCTATCTCCCATATTTCTCTATATCCCATATATCTTTATCTTCATATATCTCTGTATCCATATATCTTTATCTTCATATATCTCTGTATCCATATATCTTTATCTTCATATATCTCTTTCTGCAATAACTCTTTGAGACTGTAAAGTCGACGCTTATCCAGTCTTTGATTGTATCTTTCTATCTCATTCTCTATCTACATCTCTTTCTCCTTCCATTAAGAGTTCCTCGCAGAACGATCTTTGCCGGGTCAGAAGATCGAGATATGTGGCCAGACCATTTCATTTAGTATTTCTTCACAAAAGTCAAAAGATCATCATGTACCCCAACTGTTTATTATTGCCCTTTACGAACTTTTCTGTTCGTGGTATGATCTCCGTAGGGGATGCATAAAAGCTGACAGGCCAAAAGTGATGTTCTTATCTTTCCAAATGCCTTTTAACCTTGAAAAGGAAGGTTATCCTAGCTGATATTTAATGTTTCGAGCCTTCATATTCTTCTTTTTTATTCTTTCCTTTCCCCGTTGCCTTTCAGCGTCGATGGAAGATTTAATTTGCGGTCTTCTGCTCTTCTGTTAGTTTCTGCTGCTGGAATGTTTGCTAGTGTCTCTATTACTCCATCAATCTATCTTTCTATGGGTCGGCCCTTGAGTTTGGTATCCCCACAACATTTACTAAATGTCTGTTGTGTTTTGTTTTTGGTCTTTCCGTCCTATCATGTGGCTGACCAATTTTATCTCTTGATTCTTTATGTATTCTATGGCTGGAATTGTTCCTAGTTTTTTTCTCAGTTCTTAATTTATGGTCGCATCTTTGAGACTGTTTTATGTCAATCGTCTAGACTATTTCATCTCGATAGAGGGTATTTATCTTATTGTTCATGATATTAGAGTATTAGTCTGGCATTGGTAGCACAAAGCGATTAATTTTGTGTTGTGGAATACCTGTTTTGCCTTCATCGCTGAAAATTAATCCTAAGTATTTAAATTGTTCAACTCTTTCTAGTTGTATCCATTTATTGTAACCTATAATACTGATCATCAATTTTGAGCTTTCAGCATTAATCTCCCTGACACCTGCATCAGGTGTTTTATCTGGTCATCTACTAGTTCTGCTAGTTCTTATTTTGCTCCTTCTACCTTCGAGTTCATCAGCAAATCGCAAGTAATCGATAGTTCTGCAAATAATACTGACAGTACTTTTACCGTCTTCTAAAACATGGTTTCTCAAACGGAGGCTATAAAAAGGTAAAAAAAAAAAAAAAAAAAAAAAAAAAGTACCCCCGTTATGCTAAGTGGCGTAGAGGGAATATGGTGTTAGTGACCCTATATTTTACAGACCTTCAGCACATGATTTTTGGGGTAATGTGGTCGGTATTATGCCGTGCCGCTTCACTTGCCCAGAAAAAAAATCCGGTACCCATTTAAGGCTGGGTGAACCCGGAAGCCGTCGGTTGGGATCGAACCCTACCCTTTGTATATTGTAGTCCAGTTCACTAACCACTGAGCTATCGCGGCTCCCTAACGGAGGACATAGCTCAGGACATATTCCAGCACACATGAAAATGGAGTAACAGGAATTAGGGGTGGAGTGGGTGGGGTGGGGTGCCCACAAGACCATCGAGGTTATGCATAGAGATGGAGATGTTTGTCAAACACAAAGTTTAGAAATCAATTTATTTCACATTCAGTCTAATTGTTTCGTTAGCGACGTCTATGGCACGCAAAACGAGGGTTGAGAAACACTCTTCTAATGCATCTGTTATTCTGTTTCCAAGAAAATACTTGTGAAATAAAGTAGGAGAGAGAGCAAGAAACCTTGTGGAGCTCAAGTTGTTGTTCTGAACCATTACGTTTCGTCTCTTTGATAAGATCTGCCCTTCTAGCCATGATGTATACATTTATTTTTTCTGATTTGGTGCCGATATTGCACATCCTCTCTTTCATTTGAGACATTATTATGGTCCATTGTACTTTTTCAAAACCTCTTTAAATATATATATATTATATATATATATATATATATATATATATATATTTCTGCCTCTCTATACAATGCGTTTGAAACCGTCTCTGGAGATATCTTTACCAGTACAAGATTTGACAGCTCCTTTACTCAATACAGCACGTCTGAGGTAAACATTTAAAACATCTGAGATTTAAATCATCCGTGAGAAAGTTCACCTATCTCCATTCTATGGTCACAACCACTGTCTCATTTTAAGAAGAAATAAATTCCCGAATCGAAAGACAGCTTCCACATTTGATAAATTAAAAAGATAGAGCAACACCAATTTAACACTCAGGACTAAGATTCAAATGTATCAAAGTTGTGTGCTTAGTTCACTTCTCTATGGATCAGAAACTTGGACCATATATGCAAGGGAGGAGAAAAGGTTAAGCAGCTTTCATCTGCGTTGCCATAGAAAGATTATCAACATCAAATGGCAGGAGAAAGTAACCAACTCTGATGTCTTACAACGAACCAAACTCCCATCGATCATGGCAACACTTAGGAGTCACAGACTAAGGTGGCTGTGTCATGTAAGAAGAATGGCAAACATTCGTATTCTCGAAAACAAAATTGTATGGTGAACTTAAGGACGGAAGGACCAAAGGGAAGACTAGTGCTAAGATATAAGGATGCTTGCAGGGCTTCCTTGAGGGAATTCTCTATCAGTGAAAAAAACTGGGAAAATCTGACTGCAAATCTTAGCACATGGAGAACAAAAATAAAAAAATGGCACAGCAACTTTCGATATGAAATTGCTGATATGAAATGAAAAAGACAAAAGGTACCGAAGAAAGAAGAGGAAGCCATGCACCACGAATACATATTGTTCGTTCGTTCGCGGATGGATCTGTTTTTCTCCAATATTGGCAGATTCAGGCACTAGAGAAGCAGCTCAGCTAAGCAGTTCCAGGATAAGACACTAATATTTTTACTAAACTACTGACTTATCGCGGTTGCTTTCTACCAACAGTCTATCAAGAGACCAAACGCTATATATATATATATATATATATATATATATATATATATATATATATATATATATACTAAATGTATTCACTTTATTATTTTACCTGAAGTTTGAAGAAAAAGAGAAATCAAGCAATTCTTACTGAGGGCAAGACATAATATAAACTCCTGTCAAAATCAATACCTTTACGACGTGTAATATAATAGGGAAAACATAATGGAACATATGAAGAGACAATACACACACGGAAAAGATTACATGGACGATAGAATGAGGTGCTTATAATGGACAAAATGATAGTATGCCATGCCAGTCTATCGTCAGCTGAGTTGCTACATAAAACTGCAAACAAGAGATTGTGGAGTGAAATGATCGTCCACAGGGATCAGTATGTCACATAACGAGGATTCCCGTTTATCTCCTCCCTCAGCTTTCACCTTTCCTATGTATTTAGTTGTCTAGACCAACATGAGCCACATACAGGAAGTGCTCTTGAGGTCTTCACCGGTTTTCTGTTGTTTTTCATGCAGGGTAACTCTTGTGTGTTATATTATCATTATTTTATGATATGAAAGCAGTTGAGAACTGCAGAATGCGTTCAGAAGTTTCTTTGAGTCCGCATTTGCATGTTGTAGTTTGCATTTTCAGGCACATAACTTCGGGCTCACACAGCTACTTCAAACTGTCGCCATATATATCTGTTTTTGTTGTGAAAATAGGAAGTCCTGACAAGAAACTGACAACCTTTACTCATGATCTGCCGAGAGGCATCGAAACATATGCCCATACACGTAGTCCCCTTAGATGTAACAATGCGGTTGAATACCCTTTACTATTTTTGAAATATTACAATGTCCAATAATTATCTCCAGAATGGTAATGAACTAAAACCTTTCAGCGATAATATATTTAAATAATTGAAAGTAATGAATGTAATGAAATACAAGAAATTTGCCAATTATGAATTATAGAATTAATTAAAAATATAGAAGTATGCCAGTCTTTTTGAACAATTTAAATGGAGAGTACAGTTTCTAGAAGACGGAGAAGGCGCTGAATTAATGACAAAGGAGTCATATTATCACAGACTCCTAACATGTTCTATCCTCTATGAGACTATCTTCTTTGAGACAGGCTCTCAAAGGCTCTTTAATTTTAAAGTAGAAACATTTAGAGTGGTTATCTAAAAGAACAACGTTAGCATATGGCTAGACTATCTGAAGATTAATTCCAGGATATAAATTCTATGGAGATGCCCAGCGGATTATTTTAGCAGAGTCCCCTTATTCTTATGACATAACAGGAGATTTCTTGTCAATACGAAGCTTTCAAGTTAATGATTTGACATTAAATAAGATGTTGTTACAAATAATAAACAATGCATAACAATGTCGTTTAAAAGCTTTGTATTGGTTATACATTTAGAGTTAATAGCAGAAAATAAACAATAAGTCACAGAAATGATGCAAGAACAAGAGAAAATCAATAGTGCTTAAATCTAAATAAATGTAACTATGAAGAGAATAAGAGAGAAAAGGAGTGAGAAATAGATAGAGAGAGAGAGAGAGAGAGAGAGAGAGAGAGTGAGAGAAAAGGGGTAGGGGAAAGCGAGAGACAAGAATAGAAAATGAGAGAAGACTAAATGCAAGCTCAGCTAATTTAAAGACAGAAAAGCAAAGAAAAAGCCCCTTCAGGCCTATAATGTGTGGTTGTTTTTCCTTTCTATCTTCTTTCCTTTCTACTTTGCCTTTTAGCGCCGTGAGTATATATAGTTTTCTGTGTGTATCTCTTTGGTTGTTCTTTTCTGCTGACACGATTCCAAATGTTTCTAGCACTCCATGTATCCTACTTTTTTATTTGAGAGATGATCAAGCAGGTTTTAGGAAAAACAGATCATGCACTGATCAAATAACTACATCACGCATCATCACGTTGAACAAAGCTTAGAACTACAATCCCCACTTTAATACGGATTCATAGATTACTAAAAGGCATTTGCTAGTTTAGACAGAGGAATGCTTTGGAAGTTGCTGAAGCATAACGGAATCTCCATAAATTGTATTAACCTGATAAGAACAATGTATGAAGGAATGAAGTGTAGTGTTGTGGGGCAGTGTAGTGTTGTGGGGCAGCTTACTTAAGCATTTTAAATGCAAACAAGAGTAAGGCAGGGATGTCTTCAATCTTGATTTTCTCTTTCTATTGGTCATATATTGGATTATTAAAATAACTCAGAAGAACAGAAACGGAATCCAGTGATCATTGACCAAAGAACTTGATGACTTAGACTTCACTGATGACAATGATCTCCTATCACATGATCATCAACATATGCAATATAAAATGAGCATACTTGATGAGAGATCACAATATCTGTGACTGAAAATAAATAGAGATAGGACCAAAATTATGGTAATTATTGCAGTTGGCAATAACCAAATAACAATAGGAGAAATACCTCTACCAGACGTACAATCTTACATATATCTGCGCAGTATGATACATATATATAAAGAGGAACAGTGATTGATACCAAAATAGGGAAATCAAAAGAAATTGGGTTAAATACAAAAATTAAAATGTTTTACTCCAATGATAAGTCAGTTCTATTATATAGCTATGAAACATGGAGAGCAATAAAAATGACACTCATGATAAAAACAGACCATCATTAATGGATGTTACGCAAAATAAAAGAATGGAAATGGCAGGACAAAGTCACTAACATAGAATTATGGAAATGGTAAGACAAAATTACTAACGTAGAATTATGGAAAAGTGTTAGTCAAATACCAGTGGATAGAGATACAGTGAAGATAATGGCGCTGGGTAGGACACAGTGCGGAAGCCAACTTAGAGTAATACACGACACACCCATTTTTTTGAATTCCCAAGGACAAAGACAAAGAGGAAGACCAAAATATTCTTGAAGAAGACAGATGGAAGCAGAGATGAAGTTGATGGGGACGACATGGAATGAGCTTAAAAGAATGGCAACAAATAGAACTGCTTTGAAAGTGTTTGTTGAAGATCTATGCTTTACAAGGAGTTGAAAGGAATAAGAAAAAGACATATCCAACTTTTCTGTTAACATTGTCTCGCTCTGTTTATTTCTCAGTGTTTGCTAATTGCTGAAGTATTTGGGTTTATATCGTATTTACTTCTTTGTATCTTGTTACATCGCCAAACTATTTCATGTTTTGCTCTTTCTCATATATTCTGCTGTGGATCTTATCATGATGAACTGTCTATTTAGTCCTTCAGTTTCAATGTTTCACTCTGGCTGTCGGTGAACGTATAACGCATTAAATTCGATTTCTCTGTGTAGGGAATATGCTGTTAATGCTCATATTTGTCGGATATCGGCACAATTTTCGCCAATTTCCTCTATACTACGCCAGTACTATATTTCGTTGACAGTACCGATTAAAAACTGTGTGAACATTAGACTGCAGCAGTACTGGCAGGAACAGACCTCAATGCCCTATCAGATCTTTTTCACAAACCACTGCTCCTCCACGAGTTCAAGGTAAAATAAACGTCTTTTATATAATTAACATTTTTTAAAAAATGTAAATACTCTCTTAAAAAAATTCTTCTGTATACGTGGTTAAATATTAACTAAACAAATGTAGAACATCACTTTCTTGCCAACGCCTAGTATTTTGAGTGGAAGTAGCAAGCACAGAAAAGATCCAGCCATATGGTTTTGGAATTTAACACTGAATCAATTCATTGTAGCCAAGTTTTGTATTTCATTAGTTATTTGCATCAGGAAGTAAAAATGCGTAAACAAGAAATGTATGTTGTTTTATTTTTATTTTTTGTGTGCACATCTTCGTGGATTCGTAGCTCGTCTAGTCTCTAAACAAAGGTACGGTTTTTTAACTACAAAAACTTGACGGCCTGGCGTGATATTGCTCACATCGTACATAACTGTGTTAATTGTCAAAGACAAATATCCATAACTCCATATTCCACACACAGCATTCTTATTTCGTTCTTTTATTTCTTATTTCTTATATTTCGTTCTTTTATTTCTTATTTCCTATATTTCATTCTTTTATTTCTTATTTCTTATATTTCGTTCATTTATTTCTTATTTCTTATATTTCGTTCATTTATTTCTTTTTTCTTATATTTCGTTCATTTATTTCTTATTTCTTATATTTCGTTCATTTATTTCTTTTTTCTTATATTTCGTTCATTTATTTCTTATTTCTTATATTTCGTTCATTCATTTCTTTTTCTTATATTTCGTTCATTTATTTCTTTTTTCTTATATTTCGTTCAGTTAATCCTTCACTTTTTTGTTCTTAAACTCCACATGTTTGAGGCAATTCACAAGTTTGTACTTTACAATAAAACAATGTAAGCTAAAGAACGTCAGTAGCTTAGTGGTAACGCGCTGGCTTAGCGACAACTTCAATTTGAGTTCGATTCCAGGCGGACGCTCTTAAATCGGCCCAGCTGAAAAAGGAAGGGGTAGCAGGCTCACTTATTCGAAGACGGCATTGCAAGCAAGGTAGAGCACTGACCACCTCAAATTCATACGTTGTGGCCACTTCACTCCCCCACGACATTATATCTATCTAAAGGAATATCGAGGACTAGACTGGTCAAGAAAACAAAGCAGACCAAGAGAATGGCTGAGTAGAACAATTACTAGGGAACAATCTTCCATCCTACGTGCCGTCTTCGGTCTGAAAGGAAAATGAATGAGTGATAGAAAACAGGAATATTCTTTTCTATTTCAGAGGTTCAAATCATGTGAAAATTATCTTTGTGGTTCATATCATTTATGTGATACAAATAGCTCTGCAAGCGTGACCTAAGTATGTTTTACCAAAGAACATATGACTAAGTAAAGAATGATGAGAACAGGCTCCAGTGGAAGGTATCTAGAAAGCCTGGCCTGAATCGTGAAGCCAGATATGACAGGTTGCTGTCTTTAGGCTCACGTGGAAAGTAGAGCGATAACTTCAGTCACAAAGTCCTCTCGCGAGAACTAAATCCAATGTCTCACGAGATTGACAGGATGCCAATGTATGCATGGCGTGTACACACCGCATGATCCACTAAGCTTCTTATTCGAAGCTATGGTAAAGGCATTAGGAAATGTTGAATCATCGGAATTCCGCAAAAGTGGACTTTTAGTTGTAAGCTCACTAACTAAAATAGGAATTTGTTGTTAGTAGAATGGGCTGATTGCATTCAGAGTGTTTCCATAGATTGTCACACCTATGGTTCATGCTGCACACAGGTTCCTTAATCCTCTCAAATGGCCTTGTTCTACTCGTGTCAAGCAAAATTTCAGATACTTAAAGTTCACTTGACTCCATCTTCTGTAGTCTTGAAATTCTTATTTTGATCTTCAATAACTATCATGTCTGTGTTTACTTAGTGAGAAAATGCCGCTAATACACATGTACAACACACTAATACTGATGTATTTGCTGAATTAACTCTGTGCATAGAAATCAGTGCCATTTTGGCATGCAAGGTTTCTGTTTTTGAGATTGTAGTTCTGCCCTATGTGCCGTCTTCGGCTCGAAAGGACAATAGATAGATATAAATCAAGGTTACTAAAGACAAGATGTCGTATTTGATTGATATCGACAGTGCCTGGGTGTATAAAGTCTTAATGTTGTGCCGGATTGTTTCTGAGAAAATTGAGCGGTCTGTCGTGAAACCAATCACATTACCCAGGGATTTGAAGCATCTAAAAATACATGCACTAACCCTATATATGCCATAACATGAATAAAAGTACGGAATCCTTCTTTTTAAACAATTTACTTGAATACTTTCTTTCCCGTTCGTGACTCTATCACCGCTGTATTTATTTTTTGTCTTAGGAGATATGATTGATACAAATGGTTATGACGTTAAATCTTTCCCCGCA
Organism: Megaustenia siamemsis; assembly: GCA_032433765.1. NCBI lineage: Eukaryota > Metazoa > Mollusca > Gastropoda > Stylommatophora > Ariophantidae > Megaustenia > Megaustenia siamemsis. Next base: position 40,682,438 of record JAVIAB010000024.1, on the reverse strand, counting down.
AACTATAAATTATCTTTCTTATCCATTGTAATATATTCTCTATGTTACAATATATACTTGCTTCATTGGAACTGCAATCTCCTGTTGACCGACAATCGACAACTTCATTCAGGAGTTCCCTATTCATATTATCAGAGTTCTGCATTATCTTTATTTAAATTAGCACATTGTGTTCACTATTAACTAAATTGTTGTCATATTCACCATGGATAAAAATAAAGACATAGAAAAGTAATAAAAGGAAGCAGTATAATGATGGAATAAATTTGTTTTCTTTCTTAAATTCCACTTCCGCTGTCCATGAAGATGGAAAATTATAGCCCTTAATCTTCTGTCAGTATCAGTGTGTTGCTGTTGTAGAATGTTATTGATATGCTAAATAGTGTTTTCTTGGTACACGTCGAGCTATGCGTAACTCTACACTTCTTTGATATCTCTTCTTGTGTTGTTAAGCACGTGAACACATAGTGTTCTCTCCATAAGGGTAAACTGCTTTATTTCGATTGATATAAATTGTGGTTTAAGATTACGCCATGACTAAATTCTTCTCTTGTGCTAGCGACTAATCATGTCTCTCAAAGTTGAAAATGCTTTGTTTAAGATGTCACTTTGTACTAATGTAGAACCGTGTAGAGCACTGGCTAGTGAACTAGTCTGCTCGTCGTATGATGATAAGAGGATGGGCTTGATCTCAATCATAGGGTTCTAGATTCTTGCAGCTTTATATAATGACAATGCATTTGGTTATGGTTATGGAAGGCCCCGGTATTACTGCAAACGAATTAAAATCAAAAATTGTTCAACTGCCCGTGCCAGTGGAATCATCCGAATTACTAACTCATCTCCCAAAAAAAGAAATGTAGCTGTAGTCCCCATCATAGCAGTGTCAGCACACGCCAAAAGTCATAAGGCGAAACCACACAGAAAGTGAACACAGCCATCTGTTCCTTGTCATACGATATCATCTTTCATTGTAAACAATTGGAATATCGAAACACAATCAAAACGGATGAAACACACAGCTCACGGTGTGCACAGAACACTTAACTCAGTAGCTCATGCAAGAAGCCGGACTTGGAATATGAGGAAACTGCAACAAGGAACACTTTTCATACATAGCCTTCAATGGTTCCTGCCGCCTATCCACCATTTTTACCGGAAGTTTACGTCCTCCCTAAAATGATGATCGTCATATTTTTTGTATAATGTATAGCGCTTGATGATGTTAGGACATCGTTTTTGACTCCAATTCCGAACATATAAAACACAGTTAGTCGTCAGATTATCCACGTCGCACATCAAACATCCGACCGCAAGATCTTCCCGGAATGTGAATTTGTGAAATTATAAACCACATACTGAAATTGTAAAAACACATGTCTACCCGGAGGCGAAGGCGCACCTCACAGCACCAGAGCTGAAAGTTGTCAGCGACCCACAGCCGATGGCATGCGCTGAGATCGGTAAACCAGAAACATCCAGACCCAGCTCCATCTCTCCGTGGTGCCTCTTTTAACAGACTAACCTGTCTAGTCTGGCCAAGCGAGTAGGATCGAATAGGGAAGACAACCTGGTTCTCAAAAATGTCGTGCTGAAGTCGGATGTGTTGGCCCTAAAAGCGCAAATATCACAATTATACTGCAAGCCACAACACAACGCAGACACGCCCACTTAACGTCCTTTTAAGGGCGGATGATGAAGAGGTGTACTCTTTTAGTCATCGAACGCAGCAAGCATGTCTACCCTAGATTTTACTGTAGCCATCTTGAATTTAGACCACATTCTTCCTGTTAACATGAAACTCCGAGAGTCACTCCGCTGATGGAAAATCATGAATAAAGATCCGTCATTTCGCCTTTCAACATTAGCATATAGCCGGTCTAGGGATATACGATGAGCCATTATGATGACGTAGCACACATAACAATGGCTGCGCCCATAGATTCACGATTACTCTAGTGAATGCAGCCTACAACGAACGAAACACGGTGCAAATTGGATGACTTCATGGAGCAGTCCACATTAATGAGTTGTAACATATAAATAACATTGCATTGTTATGTGATAAAAGCGACAATGCATTTATTTCCTAGAAAGAACGATGACATTGGCATCGTGCTGACCGAACTAAACAAAAAATGTGCCTATTGTTGAAAAATATCGGCATTAACGAAATATTTCCTTGACGTTCGTCTCTTAGCGACGTTCTACTTCTTTTCCTTGTGCTGATAATTTTATGTAATGTTTTGTATTGTAGGAGGATATATGTCCCAATCTCCCGGGTGTTACCGGGGTCTCATTATGTGGGAAGTAAAGAATAGTGACACTGTGACCTTCCAGGCATGTCGTAAGAGGCGACTAAGGAGATTGATTGATGGCTTGACAAGCTGTCATTGTAAAAGGCATTGTTATGGAAACAGAACCTTAGATTTTAGAAGTAGTGATCTCTGCAATATGTGCCATTTTGGCACGCAAGGTTTCTGTTTTTGAGATTGTAGTTCTGCCCTACTTCCGTCTTCGGCTCGAAATGACAATAGATAGATATGTCCCTATATTTTCTTTCCTTCATTACATGGAATGTTTTGTTTTTGTTTCCTCTGTGCTCATTTATGCATCAACTTAGAGAGAATTTTGAACTTTCATCTAGCCGAGTGTTCTTATAGAGAATGTAGCTTTTATCACAGCCTTTCTGAATGAATTTCTGTCTCTAACCAGATCTCCTACCTTTGTTGTTACCAAGTTGAAGACATCTTTGAAATCGTGAAACCAAAGAAAATAAATATGAAATGGTATTAAGCAACTAAACTAACAGAAACACAAAACACACTACAACGTTTCAGCAACAGCCTTCATCAAGTATAACGAGGTATTTTGGCCTGATGAAGTCTTTCGCCGAAACGTTGTAGCTTGTCTTTCTTTCTTTTAAAATACCATTTCAATGGTTCAATACCATTTTATGTTTATTTTATGTTTATTTTCTGTTTTCTGCAACTATAAACGCGGCCCCGCATAGCATTTTATATTGTTATATTTGTTATTATCTGAGCTTATCTCCAATCTTGAAACTACCTTCTTCTTGATTTAGCCTTGTGTTGTTTTTTTTTTTATTTTCTCAAACTTTCTATTATTGTTCTTTCCAGAATACCATTCCTTTCAAACTGACCGATAAATATTTTTTTTTTTTGTGGAAAGTTTTGTTTCTAGATATTTAAAGTCTGCTTACTGTTTTGGATCCTGACACTGTACATATATTTTTATTTTATTTTATTGCTTGTCTTTTCTTTGTCAGAGCTTCTGTTTTTTTTCCAGTGATGTTTGTATAATCATTCATTCTATACCCTTGTACCGATTTTATTTTCAAATAGTGTCTTCTACATGCGTGTACTCATTTTATTTTTAAATAGTTTCTTCTACACGTTTATACTGAATGAAAAAAAAGTTTCTTCAACACACTTGTACTGATTTTATTTTCAAATAGTTTATTCAACACGTTTGTACTGATTTTATTTTAAAATAGTTTCTTCTACATGCGTGTACTGATTTTATTTTAAAATAGTTTTTTCTACATGCGTGTACTGATTTTATTTTAAAATAGTTTCTTCTACACGTTTGTACTGATTTTATTTTAAAAGTTTCTTCAACAAGTTTGTACTGATTTTATTTTAAAAGTTTCTTCAACAAGTTTGTACTGATTTTATTTTCAAATAATTTCTTCAACACGCTTGTACTGCTTTTGTTTTCAAATAGTTTCTTCTTCATGCTTGTACTGATTTTATTTTCAAATAGTTTCTTATTCATGGTTATACTGCTTTTATTTTCAAATAATTTCTTCAATACGGTTATACAGTTTTTACTTTCAACTTGTTTCTTGTCCACACTTGTACTGATTTTGTTTTCAAATAGTTTCTACACGCTTGTATTATTGCTTGTTCTGTGTTTGTGATTAATAACCATGATATAGATATACATTTTCTCAGATGCTTCTTCTTTTATAGCTTCGCTCGTTATCTTCTAAGAGTAATACGGTGATGTCATCTTTATTCTTCTTCACATCTTTCTGTATACTATAGGAGCTAATAAATATTACTTGCAATAGACTCTACTCATATAACAAATGCTGTAATCGCATGAACACAAAACTTCGGGAAAGTTCTACCCTACTATCATACTTTTTTATACACCTGACACCATCTGTTAACAAAAACATGGTTACTTGAACTGGTGTTTACTTCACCCGCATTTTTCTCTTAATACATCCACATTACGTGTCTACTCTCGGTTTTCCATTCCATGGCTAACCTTTTCTTTGCTAATTTTTCGTCTATAATTATCTTTTTCGTTACTCCTTTTTTCTTGGTTATATATTTGTAATGGGAAACAGTGTAGGTTCCTGAACCTGGATTAGCGTTCATATCTTGCCGGGTTGGCCAGCGACCAGACTGCGGTTGCCGTTCTGTTCAATATCTGGTATGATGAAGTAATACTGGAACAAACGAGAGAAAACTGTGTCTGTGCGTGTATGCGCACGCCTGGAGCTAAGAACAACATATTTTGTATGCGTGTGTGTTACGCGTGTTTACGTTTCTTAACTTGATCTGAAAATTAAAATGATAAATCTGAACATACTTAGAACCACATACCCGGTCATACGCATGTTTTTTTTTTTTTATATTAGATATACAGACAGACAGATTAACTGAAAGACAGACTGACTGATAGACATATGGAGAAACACAAAGACAGAAAAACAGACTGGCAGAAATACAGGATAGATAGATGGATAGATAGATAGACAGACAGACAGAAATATAGATAGACAGACAGACAGACAGACAGACAGACAGACAGACAGACAGACAGACAGACAGACAGACAGACAGATAGATAGATAGATAGATAGATAGATAGATAGATAGATAGATAGATAGATAGATAGATAGATAGATAGATAGATAGATAGATAGATAGATAGATAGATAGATAGATAGATAGATAGATAGATAGATAGATAGATAGATAGATAGATAGATAGATAGATAGATAGATAGATAGATAGATAGATAGATAGATAGATAGATAGATAGATAGATAGATAGATAGATAGATAGATAGATAGATAGATAGATAGATAGATAGATAGATAGATAGATAGATAGATAGATAGATAGATAGATAGATAGATAGATAGATAGATAGATAGATAGATAGATAGATAGATAGATAGATAGATAGATAGATAGATAGATAGATAGATAGTTGTTAGATGGTGTACAGCCTATATGTTGTCGTCTCTGCTAGTTTGAGCTTCACGAGAAGCAATGACAAACGTGTCTCCTTTGCTATCAAACCAAGTATTTTTACAATAATTCTAGCATCAATGAAGACATTGCAAGGGAATTTGAACAGGTATACGTTTATTGTGCGCGAAATAACACAAATATGTGTTTACTGTGTGTGTGCGTTTGGCGCATAATTATTACGGGCACGAAGTGGGGCAACATGCCTTACTTGCTTTTCTGCTGATCCCTGTCGATCAGATAAGAGTGCCTACATAATACGGTTGCTATTTGTTAAGTGTTAATGTATATTACGTGTGAGTTTGCACATGATAGCTGGAAAATGTGTTGGTATAATCTGAAGGAATGAGTTTTTGGTGGTAAAACCATCAATGAACAGTGAGTTTCGATAGTGAATGAGACGGCTCGTTTTATGGTAGTTGAGTTGAGTCATGTGAGTTATTTGCGGGTCGTCATCATTGCACTCCGAGACATGCCCATAGATGATCAGATCCCCCTCCTCAGCACGTCCCACAGTTTTCAACAACTGACGACTCCAGTTCTCTATTGGTTTATAAGTCTTCTTATACGCCCAATAAGTTAAGGAGTGACGTGGACTCATGGTTGTCGAAGTCCTGTGCTCTTCCCACATCTAGAAGGACGTTGAGGACGTCCGCCCAATCCATTGGTTGACCATCTTCAACGACAGCGCAGCTAGCCAACCTGTCCGCTCTTTAATTTCCACGTACTCCCGCATGTCCATGGACGTAAATAAATGTGACCCTGTGTATTTTTGAATTCTAAGGTAATAAACCACAAACACAAAAACCAAAGCGGAGACCCTATGTTGGTTAAAGATTTATTAAAGAGCTTTTCTGACATCTCCCTCAGTATCACACGTAACACAGTTGACCAAAAGGACAATTCTGCCGGATAGGCAACAGTATCGTCAAGAACCTTGCCCTGTTCACCTTAATGAAAAGTCTTCTATTTAATGTGTTCGCTTTAAAGCGACATAAAATGACACATCGATTTGTCCCCACATAGAAATTCTTATATATATGCATATTTGATTTATCTGTCTGCAAAGATATCAATGACAAAACTAACTGAAATATCCGTGACAAACAACAATGACATAAATATTGTATTGCCTCATCTTGACAGGTCTGCTGTTGCATGTAACTGTAATCTTATCAGACGTGTTACAAATAGTTGTGATCTTAATTCTTGTCCACAAACTTTAACATATTTGTGCTGCATGTTATTTTAATCGTATCAGGCGTGTTACAAATAGTTGTGATCTTATTTCTTGTCTACAAACTTTAACATATTTGTGCAGCATTGTAATTTTAATCTTATCAGACGTTTTACAAATAGTTGTGATCTTATTTCTTGTCCACAAATTTTAACATACTTTGTGTTACATTGTAATTTTGTAAGCTCGCTACGTCACACTGTACTTTACTAATTAAATTCAGTTATACAATAATATATAATGTGTGCATGTATGGCTATGTGTATATAAGTTCATCTTGCTTAGTAGAACGTATATGTTTTCAAAATGGTCTGTTCCTTCTTGCTACTAACTCCATCCCTACTCAATTCTGTCCCTCCACTTTTCTCATCGTTTGGGTAACAAAAGTTTTTATTTATTTCACTGGCTCCTTTTTTTTCAATTTCATTCTGTTTTTCCAGGTATCGAAAAAATGCATGTTTCATCTTTCTTTATTGTAATATTTGGTCATAAAATTATGACGAACAAGAAAAAAGCGCCCCGTCACTCCACCACAAGGCCGAGGCCAAGGTGTTAGAGCTTATGTTTTTTATTCACCTTTAACATTATTTTTCGTGATAATGTGGTCGGTATTACGCCAGTGCCGCTTTTCTTTCCCAGGATAAAATCCGCTATAGTTGGGTGAAATTAGTCAGCCGTCAAGCAGGGTCGAACTCGAACTCTTGTCGTTAGTCATGTACACTAACCACTGAGCTACCGTGACTCTCCTTAACATTATAACGCCTAAATGTACACTTTTGTCTACTTCATCTGTTGTAATAAGACTAAAGACGGACTGAACATCTTCAACATACATTTAAGCTTATATTCAAATATATATATATATTATTTTATTATTAACCAGTTTGTACTGAAACGGAATAACGACAAGGTGGAAATTACGACTCATCAGCCTTCATTAAAGGCCCGGAGGCATGAAGACGGGTATACAACAAACACAGAAAATTAATTGAAAAGAAAAGAATAAAACTTTTACTTTGCCTTTCATCCTGTTGTATTTTGTCTGTAATGAAGGTCATGCAGCAGACATTTTGTCTCTGTGTTTATGTTTTTTAAGCTGATTTTACACTCCTGTTACACTTTTTTTTTCCACGAAAAGATGTTCTTTTAATATTCTCTCTCGGATGGCCTGTGATGTCTCGGGGCGTTTGGCAAAGCATTTTCCTGGGCATCTTCAATAAGTTATATAAATAAACAATAGAATAACAACATCCGACGTTGTCGTTGGCCACCCTTGGGGTGGAATGTCTAGGGTGAAATATCTCACTCGCTGTTGCCTCGTATTATTTTGAAGTGATTAGATTTGGAGTTTCGTCCACATTGTATATTATTGTATGTTCAATAATTATTGGAGTTATGAATAACATGTTCATTGCAGTCATCACTTCTCTCTCGCTCTTTCTCTCTCCCTATATGTCTATATGTGTTCGTGGTTTCTGTGTCTAAGAATGAAAAGATTTCCATAATGACATGGTAAGTATACGATAGCTCAGTGGTTAGTGAACTTGACTACAAAGGACAAGAGGTAGGGTTCGATCCCAACCGACGAGTCCGGGTTCACCCAGCCTTAAAATGGAACCGGATTTTGTTTCTGGAAAAGTAAAGCGACACGGACGTAATACCGACCACATTACCTCAAAAATCATATGCTGAAGGTCTGTAAAAATTATGGTCACTAACACCATATTTTCTATACGCCACTTGGCGTGATTGGGGTACTTTATTACTCTTTTATGGTAAGTACATACACTCTTGAGTGTAGAAGAACATTAATTTTATTCTAACTGATAGGATAAAGTTGCTCCGTCAAAGAGACTGCATCAACGGAATAAGTAATTGATGTTAGAACCTGATAGTTTAAATATTTACATTTGATGTTTTAATTCTTCTCTGAGCTATCAATTTCTTCTTACTTTTTTCCCCTGGTGTTCTTCGATTATGTCTTCAACATTTCTTTCGAAATAAATGCCTGGGCACACTGTTTTTCTTATTCTGGTTTTTAAAAGATTGTTTTCACACTCACTTCATCTCCTCTATCATTCTTTGTCTCCAGTCATCCACAATTCTATTCACCAAATGTGTCTCTTCCATCATCCACATTTCTATTCACCAAATGTGTCTCTTCCATCATCCACATTTCTATTCACCAAATGTGTCTCTTCCATCATCCACATTTCTATTCACCAAATGTGTCTCTTCCATCATCCACATTTCTATTCACCAAATGTGTCTCTTCCATCATCCACATTTCTATTCACCAAATGTGTCTCTTTCATCATCCACACTTCTATTCATCAAATGTGTCTCTTTCATCATTCACATTTCTATTCACCAAATGTGTCTCTTCCATCATCCACATTTCTATTCACCAAATGTGTCTCTTCCATTATCCACATTTTATTTCCCAACATTTTTCACTCATTTTGTTCTCATTTCCATTCACCGCCATTTCCCCCTCCTGTCTTTCTCAGTTCTATTTGTGCCACATTTGTGTTTCCTCATTTCTATTTGTGCCACATTTGTGTTTCCTCTTTTCTATTTGTGCCACATTTGTGTTTCCTCATTTCTATTTGTGCCACATTTGTGTTTCCTCATTTCTATTTGTGCCACATTTGTGTTTCCTCATTTATATTTGTGCCACATTTGTGTTTCCTCATTTCTATTTGTGCCACATTTGTTTTTCCTCACTTCTCTGTGTACCACATTTGTATTTCCTCATTTCTTGTTGTACCACATTTGTGTTTCCTCACTTTTCTTTGTGCCACATTTGTGTTTCTTCATTTCTATTTGTGCCACATTTGTATTTCCTCATTTCTCTGTGTGCCACATTTGTGTTTTCTCACTTTTATTTGTGCCACATTTGTGTTTCCTCATTTCTATTAGTGCCACATTTATGTTTTCTCACATTTCTTTGTGCCACATTTGTGTTTCCTCATTTCTATTTGTGCCACATTTGTGTTTCCTCACTTCTCTTTGTGCCACATTTGTGTTTCCTCACTTCTATTTGTGCTACGTTTGTGTTTCCTCATTTATATGTGTGCCGCATATATGTTTCCTCACTTCTATTTCCTCATTTCTATTCGTGTCACATATATGTTTCCTCATTTCTTGTTCTGCCACATATTATGTTTCCTCATTTCTATTCTCTCCACAGATTTTGTTCCCTTTCTATCGCTCTCAGTTTTATTCCTGCATAATTATATTTTCTAAGAACTGGGTGGTTCTGAAATAAGACGTCAGCCTCTCTATAGGAAGGTCTCGTATCACAGGTGCTTGAAATATGTGTCATCGAATCCCCTACTTCTTCGTGGCTTTGCCCACCCCTTGTCCCTGGGTAGTGAGATCAAATGTTTAACTCTCTCGAACAACAACGTAATACAGTAAATTCAGCGTGCACTCTGCACACGTTAAAAAATCACGACTGTCAAAATCCTAAAAATGTGGGCCAAAAAATGGCCGCAGTCTGGTTTAAAATTGTTTAATTAAAATCTACTCATGCTGAAGGCGGATATGTCGGGCTGAAAGGCGCTGATATCAATCTTCTTTATTATAAATTAGCGATACAACACATCCACGTCCAATTAATGGGTGAACGCTAAGGTATACGAAAATATAATTTTTCTTCTTCTATCGTTTTCAGTTTTATTCTTTCACAGTTGTGTTTTCTCTCCAAATAGTTTTCACTTCTATTTACTCAGATTTATAGTTAACAACTCTTGTTCTCTATTTTATATCACAGTGGTTGATTAGAGTTCTTTTTTTTGCGTAGAATGTTTTATTTCCTTACCCATAAATTTTAGAGGTTCCTTCTGATGCAGATACCTATCGCGTGTAGATGCGTCACACCGTTAGTGACAATAAAGCGTGATACATGACAAAGATGGAATCTCTCGGGGCATCCAATTAAACGTACGATTTTTAGACTCTGACTAATATAAAGTGGCTTAGATTGGATGGCCGGATGTCGGAAAAAGGTAAATAATAAGTCAGGGTGCGGACTGGAATGAGCGTATTTAAGATCTACACAGATAGACAGTTTTGTCAGAAGATCATTGAATATGAGAAATTTGCCAAAAGAATATGATTATCAGCGAAGTGATGTTGTGTGGTTGCACTAGTATATAAGTTTAGTTTACAGGAAGTATAATGCGAATGACACGTGACCGGTATGGAGAATGGCAGAATTCCAAATTACAAAATGTTCAGCGATCTCTTGGTACTGCTACCACTTCGTTTAATGATGACTTCTTGTGCGACATGAAGCAGCTTACATCGACAGTAGAAATATGAAAACATCTGCCACTGGTAGACATAACTGGTGCGCATTAGTAAACAATGGCATGAAGATGGAAATTAAAAGAGACAGAATAAATGGTAAGTAAAGAGATGACGCAAGAACAAAATCTCAGTAAAAACACTAACTAAATATCTAACTATCTGTTCTGTATATGAGCGTGGCTTCATTTTAGTATAGGACTTTTTCATCATAACAAACGGCATGTTCGCTCTCGAATGATCTAATATGTCGCATTGATTTGTCTCTCGAAATAGAAAGTCTTCTATTATTACAGAGGTCGGGTTTCCGCAGATCTATATGCTCTCAAGATGTCGATAGTCACTTTAGGGTTTTTCAAAGTTCAGTCGGTTCACAAATCATGAAAGATTGTACAGCTTTAATTACCGACAATGCATCAATTTGAATAACTGTTTGACCTTTGACATGGTTTTTCGTGTAGGCGGGGCATTTCTGCTACAGTCTTGAGAGTGTTGTTATTTCGTCATCACTGGCCTGTGGATATGGTCAAGCTTAACCCGTTTACCTTTTCTTTAAGAACAGCCCCATACTTCTTCGTTACTAATGGTATCTGTAGCACATTCATCTGCTTTTGCATGAAACAATGAGTTCTAAGAGTAAATAAATGGCATCTGCTCTCCCTGGTATATTCTATATCTTTCTTGATCTAAATTATCATCATCATTGATGATATTTTTGAGTGCCGTCTCTGCATCGAAGTTTGGCTACCACGGAGAGCCATTCCAATCTGTCTCTTGCTTTGATGGTGCAGATTGTCATAGGCTGACCTGTCAAATAACAATATTTAGAATTTCTCTCCATGGCTTTCTTTGGAATGTTACGTGATGAGGCTCCAATCTCTGTCACGGTGGTCTGCCATATTCGTTTTCGTTTCTTTAATATGCCTCATGTGTACCACACATTTTGCTGTTTTCGCTTTCTGGGACGTTGATCATTTCTGATTCTTCCGCCCCATCCACCGTTACAGACATTTTTACATTCGGGTTGGACATACCCGCCCCGCGCCATTGTTGTCGAACTATGTTTTTGCCTGTCAAACCGCCAACACACGACACAAAGAAGAATAAATTATATTCCACTTAAATATCGGTAAAGTCCACAGTTCATCCACTCGTCAGAAGTAAAACATACACCAAAACGGGGATTAGCAACACATTATTTCATAACTAAACTGTCGCGTAAATCATTTAAATATATCAGCAAGAGCCGAATTATAAAAACGACCAACACGTAGCCGCCATGACACCGGAAGATGATCTAAAATGTGTACAAAAACAAAACAGTAAAAGAATATAAAATCACAAATCCAATTACTGAACTATTATTATAATTTCCTCCTTATCTGACAGCTAATTACGATCTAACAATGAATACGTCTCTAACAATTTCGATCTCTGAGTGTTACTATAATGCCTGAATAATTTTCTCTTTCGTTAATGACGTGCAAACAGGACCATTTTTGTGCTTAATCTCTCTTTACTCACTGATCGATTTTAAACTGTAAATAATTGTACTCAAGCTTGCCATGTTTGTGTGAGAATTACATTTGTGATGTTTGTCACAAAGATACTGAGTATAGTTCTGATTTAGATTATGATTAAAGTGATCTAATTAACAGGAAAATATATGGAAAACGCGTTTCTCATCATACAGCTCCATATTCACAAAGAAGCTTACAAAAGGAGAGAAAGATTGGCAAGGAAAGGAAAGTAAATGTAGAACAAGCAAAATAAAATTAACAATAATATACTTCAGCTTTTGGATACGACATAGTATAAAGACTTACGTTTCGACTCTACAGCTTTTCAACGACATCATCATCATCATCATCATCATGTGCCATACCGATTGGCATAGGCGATCTTGTCCTTCCACAATTTTCTATCTACAGTGCATCGTATCAGTTTTGTTGTTGACTGTTTTCCATGCCATGACACCAAGTTATCCAGTATTTTCTCTCTTTGTAGTCCGCGATCTCTCTTGTTGAGTTTTGACATAATTATTGCAGGGAATATCAGAAGGTAGTTTTCCATTCCTTTCCTTCTTGGCAGTGACTAAACTAGTCGAAGATCGCAGCCATTGTCTCTATACATGAGATCCTCTGCCTGCCAGAGGGGTGGGGATCATAACCGGCACTACATATCGACTGCTACCACAATACCATATATCACCTGCTCCAATAACTTCACATAACCCTGATTGGGGGGTGGGGGGCTAAACGGAAGCTCCACCTTGCCAAAGGGTGTCCCGAAGACTAGCGTAGGAAAAGAGACGCTTTACTCCTCCTTTGGTAGGGCAGAACTCTACCCCGCTAACCCAATGACAGCCAAGCATTAAAAAAAAAAGATTAAAACTATAAACAAAAACTGTAACAATAGAGCATTCAAAAAGGTAGCAATATTTGACTACATACAGGCAAATGATCAACGTGCCGTTGTAAGATAACCTACAGTGCCGTGAAGAGCCTTTCTTAACAGAATTCGAGAGAATCATCATTATGTACCATACCGGTTAGCGTACGCGATCATGTCCTTCCACAATTTTCTATCAACCGTGCATCGTATTAATTTTGTTTTTCACTGTTTTCCATGTCATGACACCAAGCTATCTAGTATTTTTTTTCACTTTGTTTTAAGCCATCTCTCTTTCCCTGTATTTTGCCAGTTGTAACCAAGTATTCCAACTTTTCTCTTCTCATAATGTGCTCGAAAAATTGTTGATTGTTACATTCTGATGTTTTTATGAGCTCCCTTTTTGTGTTGGCCTCTTTGAGAATGCCCTCGTTGGTCTTTTTAGCTGTCTGGGAACTTTCAACATCTATTCGAGAGAATGAATTTATAAAAAGCAAAATACTTGGTGGCATGCTAAACAATACTAGTTGACATGTTCGACAATACAAGTTGAAATGTGCGACAGTACTGGACAACATGTTCGACAATACTAGTTGAAATGTGCGACAGCACTAAATGACAAGTCCGACGTTACCAGATTTTGTGTCAAACAATACTAGTTTACATGTCCGACAATGGTAGATGACATGCCCGACACTGCTAGATGACAAGACCGACAGTACTTCATGACATGCCAGGCAGTACTGGATGATATGACAATGCTAGAAGACATACCCGAAAGCAGTAGATGACGTGTCCGACAATTGTAAATAATATAACCGACAGTACTAAATGACCTGTTCGATATTATTAGATAACATTCGGACATTAGATGATGGCATGTCCAACAGTGCTGCGTGACATGTTTGACCGTATTAGATAGCGTTTTCAGAAGTGCTAAATGACATGAATTACTAAATGTCATATCTAACTACAGTACGAAATCTTAACATTTTGATGTGAGCGACCACATTTGTTTAAAGTACTGACTTTTATTATCTACCAATTAAACAGACCACGTTTCATAATTCACTGATGTAGCAGTTCCTGGCAGTAGCTTAAACCGTAACGAATTTTTATTTTTATTTTATGCTTAACTCTTTCTGTTCGGAAGGTTTTTATCAGTTCAGCGGTAGAGATTTCAGAGACAAAATCTTTCATGGTTTTAAATAGCAATCTACATGTTTATACTGACATCACATTTAATATATTATATATGAATTTTCAGATAATTGAACAACGAATTGCGGAGAATATATAGAACAACAACTTAAATGGTTTGACCACCTGGTCAGAATGAATCCTTACCAATCACCATCAAGGGCGTTCTTCTCGAGAATGAAAGGAAAAAGACCAAGAGGAAGACCCAGAAGAAGATGGATAGATGCAGTGACAGAGACATGTAACAACGAAGGAAAATCAATAATTCAGACAGTTCGAGCAGCTCAAGAACGATAAATTATATAGCCACGACACCTTTTCGATACCAATGAGAAAGAGAAAGAAGAAGATTAGAATTTACCGATACCAAGATGTTACAGACATGTAAACAGAATATGGTTTGATGGCGGTTCACACTAATGAGATTAACAATTAGAGTGACGCACTTTGAGGCTTAACATACGCGACAGAAATTAGCATGACGCATGGTGCGTCGAAACGTACGGAAAGAGCTCAACCTTTTTGAAGTATTGTAAATGGAATTTATAGCGTTTTATAAGGCGACTGGTTTATGTTGTTGTGATTACTGAATATCTATGTATTTTAACTTGTAAATATAATGTCACACGGAATGTATAAAGAAAATATAATGAATATAAAATATAACAACTTTAAAGGGGGCACTCTACAATATAATCGTCATTCAAATGTTGTGCTACCAACGCCAGTCACGGACCCTAGATGAAAGAACAATAAGCAAAATATCTTTTCCTGAGATGAAATGTGTTAGACGAATGATAGAAAACAGTCTGAGAGACACGGTTAGAAATGTAGAACTAGGAAAAAAAGCTAGGAATAAAACCCGCCATAGAATATATAAAGAAAAACCAGATAAAATAGTTTGGTCACGTGACAAGTGCCGACCACGAAAAAGATGGATTGATGGAATATTAGAAACTCTAGGAAACAACAGCAGCAGAGGCAAACAGAAGAGCAAAAGACCGCAAATCATATCTCCCATCAACACTTAACGTGAAATGAGGGAGGAAAGAAGAGAAGAAGAAATATAATGTCTCTCGTAACGTGTTTCTCGTACTTCATATAGGCAATTCGACTTTCTTTAATACATTGAAGTACTATCTGTTCTTGACAGTCAATAAACTCTTGAGGTGTTCCATGACACGAACACATATTTATGTACGTGCTACTATTACAGTCATGTAGTCACAAGTTATATTGACACACAATAAATTCAATAGACGATATATCTATTATGGGTTAAACTGTTAAAATCAATAATATTTTAATAATAACTACCTGGCTGTCTGGATAATCGCTGAACTCAAATATACTCCTGGAATCATTTAACACATCACAGCTCATGCCTTTAGGTGTCTAAACATCAGTCCCATTGTGGACTAACTATATCTGCTATCTGTTGACTTCTTATGTGTCTACACTAGTAGTAGTAGCCTTTTTAAAAATTGTTTTCTGCTAATTGTTTCTCGCTAATCGCGAATAAGTGCCTCTATGCCAATCTGTTGCTCTCTTCTTGACCTATGGGGGCTATGTATCATTTTATATATACTCATTTCTATCCGCCTAAGTGTCTATCCGCCCACTCTGTCTGGTCATATTTTTATTTCTACAGTCAAATATTTGGAATATTACGCCCGTTTTGTCTGGCCTGGTAACCTTGGCCCATTTTTTTGTGAACAATTACGTGTAATTTCTCCTTTTCCACTTCTACAAAACGACTTGTCAGGCGACTTGCTATCACCACACATCCATATCTGGCTTCCTGATAGCAATTAGTGTTAACACAATTTAGCTAATCAGGTGAGGTTCACTAAAGACCCCGCAGTAGTAGAGTCTGTTGTAACAAATCAAAACAACAGATATTGTTGTACCTCTATTAGTTCACTAACCAGCCGGGGCGATCCGGGGACACTAAGCAAACCTTTAAGAAAGTTAATGTCACGTGGTAGAGGTACATATTTTACCATCATGGGGTCGTATTTCCTGTACAGAAAGTTGGATTCACCACAGCCAATCTGAAAGAATCTCTAGCCAGATTTTCCACTTCTTCTGTAGTCATGTTCAAGGTCTCCGTGATGTCTTGATACCACATTCTTCTTGGTCTGCTACTCATGCGTCGCCCAGGAACCGTGCATTCCATAATGTTCTTTCCAGGCTGATGTGTCTTTTTGACGTTGCAATAGTATTTTAATTTCCTCTGTAGAATGTCATTTATAAGCCAGTTCTTTTAATGCTGGAGTCTTTTAGTGTATTTTTTTGTCCTTCGTTTGTTATCCATGTATCTTAAGTATTTTTCTGTACCATTTTGTTTCGAATGAATCGATTTTCTTACTTGCTGTTTGCGAGATTATCCATGATTCACAACCATATGGTGCTTTAGGAAATAAACACATTTTTATAAGTAACTGAAAAATATAGATTTGTCGCCCTTTTACGCTCTCAATTATAATGTTATAGTTGTTGACAACAGTTATAAATTATAAGTAACTAGAGCTTCATGGGCTCGGTCTATCGCTATTTTGTCACGTTTTATGGGATACGAGGATAGAGTTCCAGTAACCTTTGTCTGTGGGTTTTTTTTTTTTTTTTTACAGAACTGTATACATGAGTATATTCTAGGTAAACAGGCATATACACAAATCAGAAAATAATCAATGCACGTTACTGAGTCCTTCTACCCGATGTTGATACAAAAGAGAATACGCTGACCTCAAAAAACCAGCTCTGGTGAGCATAAATGTGGATAAGAACTTATTGGAAGAAAATATTGGAAGTATTTGTTGTGCTCCTTTAGTAGAACGTAGCTGCAATTATCGAGTCTATTGTTATTATAATGCCTGAATGTAGAACTGAAAGAGAAGAAACTGTAGGAAGAAATGCACGAAAGGAAGTTTGATTCACACTTCCAGCAAGTGCGATACAGGAGTCATCAATATGCATACTCTTCGTTGTCTGCTAAAAAAGGCCCAGCACCTATAGGTTTGACAAGTGGGCAAGTAATGTGCATTATTCATCTTAACCAATTATTCGCGCGGAAAAAAACATATCTCATCGAAAGAGCACAACTCATCATCATTATCAAGTACCGGGCCTGCTGGCTTAGGTGATCATGTCTCTCCACAACTTTCAATCACGACAGTCATTTATCATTTCTGTTGTTGACTTTCTGCCAAGCCATTCTCTTAAGTTATCTGGTATTTTTCTCTCTTTGCTTCCCTCTATCTCTTCGTCCCTCAATTTTCCCAGTTGTTACAGTCTTACAATCTCAATAAAGATAGAATGAAGCACAACTCATACAACTTTTAAATAATAACAGATATGCGATATATGCTGCATACATATACACAGATTTAAAGCATGTTAAAGCATGGCAGTATATACAGAACATAGAACTATAATAACCACACACATCAAGACATTTACCTGAAAATACTCTCAAACAAAATTATATACATTTACATCAACCCTAGATAGCGATCCGTTACGATGATATGTTGTTCTTTTCTTTCGCCTCGTATTTTCTTATTCTATGAAATTGTCTGCTTCTTGCTTGAGTTGGAGCTTTAGAGTGTGTTTCCAAAGATTGTGGTCTGCGGCTGTTTCTTCCCAGGCTGCAGGGTTTATGTCCAGAGTCTTCATGTCACGTTTACATACGTCTACAAATCGAAGTTTTGTGCGCCCCCTGGTCCTTTTGCCATCTGCTAATCATTGAATATATCTTTTGGTATGCGGCCATCTTTCATACAGTGTACGTGACCAAGCCAGCGCAATCAATGTTGATTGAGCAGTGTGTAGATATTCGGGAGGCAAGTGCGAGTTATGATCACCACGTTTGTCACTTTATCCTTCCAGGTGATACCAAGAATACATCGCAGACATCGCATATAAATGCATTTCACATTCTCTCTTGCTTTGCATAAGTTGTCCACCATTCGCTGCCATACAGGAGGATACTAATGATGCAGACATTGTAAACTGCGGTCTTTGTTTTAATTATCAGTTTGTTGTTTTGACAAACACTCCTTGAAAGACTGGTAAAGATAGTAGCAGCTTTACTAATGCGGGTATCTATGTACAGTAACAGGAAACTCTCTATATTCAAAGATTCGCATCAGGAGGTAATCTGATTATCAGAAGTGGCCCCGATGAGCAAGTATGTCGGCATTTTAGATTTTTGACACTCTAGGCGAGGTGGGCCCGCTTGGGCCATGACTCTCGGATGTCAATTTTCTGCTACATTGAATTCTAAGTCTTTCAATATATTCAGCATATAATAACTACACTTATTATAGAATACTGTGTCGCAGGCTGGAGTAATCGTATCGTTTCTCTCTTTCTCTCTTTCTCTCTCTCTCTCTCTCTCTCTCTTCTCTCTCTCTCTCTTTCTATCTTTCTCTCTTTCTCTCTCTTCTCTCTCTCTTTATCTCTCTCTTTCTCTCTCTCTCTCTCTCTCTCTCTTTCTCTCTCTCTCTCTTTCTTTCTCTCTTTCTCTCGCTCTCTCTCTCTTCTCTCTCTCTCTCTTTCTCTCTTCTCTCTCTCTCTTTCTCTCTTTCTCTCTCTCTCTCTCTCTCTCTCTCTCTCTCTCTCTCTCTTCTTGTCCATGAGGTGAGCGAATTCATCACCGGACAGCTCGACTTGACTATTTTCTGTTCTGTGGATCAACTTTTGAAGGAGATATTCTGACACCTTATCTGTCGGGACAGTGCGCTGTTGAGCTACTGATCCTGTACTCCCACACCTCTTCTTCGTTCTGCGTAAGTGCATGCCTCTCTGTGTTGAGAATTAGACTAGTGCGTGTGTGTGTTTGCAGTGACAGCTGCATTAGACATTCAGATTCTACATGTACATTCAACAAGTCCATACAAAACCCTCGCCACACCTAACTGACAAATATTTATGATTCAACAACTAGTGTTGTTACAATTACCAGTTAGTATTTGCGCCAAATATGTAATAACAATAAGTAACTGTGCCCAGTAATCAACACCCCATGAATGTCAGCCAAGCTCTTCAAAAGAATTTACCATCTACTTGGTTTTTTTATTATCAGAGATATTGAGTTTTTAAATTTGTCTGTTTGAAAGAGTCGAGTCTTTTTTATCGTGACAGTGCACGAACAGTTGAAAACTGCAACTCTTAAAGAAAAGACAATGGAGATGAGAGTTAACAATCGACATTTCTGATAATCACAGATGAAACAACGTTAACTGAAGCCAATTGTTTCACAATAGGACATCGCCAAGTTTGTTCTTCATTTCTTAAGAGACGAGAAGGTGAATGTTTGGGTCAATGACGTACATATATGGAGAGAGCGCGGAGTCTAATGGGATCTGGTCAATCTGGAGTGCTTAGTGGGAAAAGCAGATGTATCTATAATCAACACCTTACAGGAATGATCAGCCTGTACACACTTCGACAAAACTTGGAACGGGCAGTGTAGCGGATATGGGGGTGCATAAACTGCAATGAAACCGATTCCATGAATACAATGGAATTTAACTACAAAGATAGAGAAAGAACCCTGTCACACCCGGTGCGCTGTAGAGATGTTAAAGTTAGTGCCAATATTTGTTTACCATTGGCACATGTGGTCAGTATTATGCCAATGCCGTCTCTCTTTCCCACACTAGTCCGGTACCTATTTAAACGCTGGGTGAACCTGGAAAATCATGGATATGGATCGAACTGGATAACCTGTCCACATTAGATACTGGAACTGAATTTTGGCAGCCCCCCCCCCCACCCCACCGTCCATTTATTCAACATGATCCTTCTGCTACATGGTAATCTCGAGGCAGCGTTCAGCGCATAATTTAATCGTTTCTGTCTTTTCACGGATTGTTAGTCCAGTTGTAGGCTGCAGTCTCCACGTCAAGTATTCGTTATGTAAACCTATTTTACACATCGAAGTTAACCTCTAACGAAACATTTTTCTCTTAATTTTAGAACCACAGACACAAGTGCTGCATTATTCACATTTAGGGCCCATTGTTCTGCGACTGAAACACAATTAGAGTAGGTTTCTCTATGAATGTTTGAAGAGAGCTATCAAACTGTCCAGTTATAGCTAACATATATGTCGCCTTAGGTGGGCCTTCGTACAGAGTCGTTTATATTATTCATGCTTTGTATCACTTTCTCTTCAGCGACGTTGTAACCAAACGAGGTAAATGGAAAAGTTGGTGTGTCAGCGGCGGATATTCAGATGAGGCAACAGAGGCCAGGACTCCTCTAGTGTTTTATCAGAATATATAACAGATTCATACTCCGGCTCATTGGGTTAAATGCCTGTATACAAGCAGGTACCGTATCCAGTTTTGCCGTGATATCGCTCAAGTAATTCAAGCCGTTACTAATAGATAACCCTTCGACGCTGAAAGGCAAATGAGGAAGGAAAGAGGTAGAAGACTAATTGATAAATTGTAATGTTTATGAGAACAAACCAACTAAAACAGTACATTGACATCTATCGACATTGTATTGTATATGAGAATTGAGGGGGAGGCTATCTCATCAATAAGTCACCGGTTTCTATGGTAGCATCGAATTAGTCAAGCTGACGTCATTCTCTCATTGTCGTACCGTGATATGATGACGTCACGGAGAAAATGAAAATAATACCTTATTCTACGTCATTCATTCATATTTATATTTTTTTTTGTAAACTTGAACAAATCTTTAAGAAGTTTTAATTAACAGTAAAACTATGTTCTTTTTCTAACTTGCAATGCAAATAACTAAGCTATTAAAATATAATTAAGTTAATTTAGAGTGATAATTGAGGGAACTATTTTATATAGTGGCACATTTGTCGTAATCTTTATATGCAAATTATCAGGTTAAAAGTCACATATAGGGTTGAATGCAAAATGAATCCAGAGGGTTAAATTATTGGTTCATTAATGGATATTCCCTTTTCATAACCAAATGGTTACTGAATTATCCTGCAGCAAGAAAAAAACTGATCAGCACAAACACAAAACTTAGACTATTCAAATCAAATGTACTATCAAACCTTACGTATGTGTGTGAAAGCTGGAAAACAACAAGAGATATAGAAACAAAGTTGAACGCATTGGAAAATAAATGTCTAAGGAAAATACTTGGTATAGCGTGGAACGAATTCAAAACAAACGAGGAAATCAGAGAAATCGCCAATCAACCACTAATATCTTCAGTAATAAAGAAAAGACGACGGTCATATGTTGGACATGTGATGAGAAGAGATAATAACCGAATAGCAAAGCAAGCCTCATGTAGGAAACAACAGGTAAGAGAAAAAGAGGAAGACCCCGAGAGACACTGAGAAGAACATTGCTGTGAGAGGCAAAAGCAGCAGGAATCGGCTCCCTCAATGAGATAGAGCTGCTTGCACAGAACAGAGACAAATGGCGAGATTTGATAAAATATCTTTAAAGAATTGAAAACTGCTAGACCAAAAATTCAGATAAGAGAAGGAGCATCTTGGTCTACGCCCTATGGGCCGGCTACGGTTCGAAAGGTCAATAGATAGAAGAAAAAACCCTCTTCAATTTCCACTACTTCAAACGGCAAAAGGTATGAGCAGAATATCTATTTAAATTTACGTGGTACGATCAACAATTTCCAAACAAGTGGGTAAATGGTTATCTAGTAGCACAACAAAGTAACCGACAGTAACATTTATTGGAACATCTATTTTGTTGGCTCTGTTTGTTCTTACGCACAAACGAAGGTGTGTGATCATCTAAAGGTTATTGTGACATAATAAACGTGTCTAGAGCAGAATTAGTAACCATTTGCAATGAGAACAACTCGTCGAGTGAATTTACTGTACGAGTTCAGTATTAGGCCTATATTATATGCAAGTGCACGATTAGTCTACGTATTGCATTTGTTTTATATTCTGCATATAATGTGACAACTCATCGCGTCCTGGACTTCTAGTGTTTGGAACACACCGTCCGCTGCTGGTGTGTATGTGTATGTGTGTATATGTATGTGTTTGTGTGAGTGTGTGTGTATAAAAATATTAATATTATATAATTATATATATATATATATATATATATATATATATATATATATATATATATATATATATATATATATATATATATATATATATGGCCTTTCTCGTCTTGACAGACGGTTGGTAGCAATCAATCATGAAAAGTCAGTAGTTTGGTAAGGCATTAGTGTCCTATACTGGGTGCTGCTTTACTGAACATCTACTCTCGAGGCTGAATTTGCCAATCCTGGACAGACAGATCTATCCGCAGAAAGAGCAAAGTGTATCCGCGGCACCCGGCCTTGTCTCTTTTCTCTTGCGCCTTTTGTCTTCTGAATTATACATCAGCACTGTCTCGATAGTTGCTGTGCCATTTTTTTATGCTTGCTCTCCATGTGATACGATCCACAGCCACATTTTCCCAGTTCCTTTCACTTTTAGAAAATTCCCTCAAGGAAGCCCTGCAAACATCCTTATATCTCAGCACTTGTCTGCCCTTTGGTCTCTTTCCGTCTTTATGTTCACAGGCTAATTTTGTTAATCACATTGTAGATGTTTTATTCATTCAAAGAGTGCCGTCTCTACATCAAGGATTGGCTACCATGGAGCGCCATTATATTCTGTTCTCTTGTCTTGATAGTGCAGGTGTCATTGGTTCACTTGTCCCTCCTTTGAAGTTATCAGTCTAATTTTACAAACTTTTATATCGATTTTTACAAATTGCTTCATCCTAAAATTAATTACCTAAGAAAACTGAAGGCTGTGTACGAGTATTATCTCCAAAAAGTTATAAATGTTAACTATCAATTGACGTAAAACTCTTCTAACAAAAATTATAAAGAACGTAATAATGTTCAAACGAACGTTTCTTTTTACAAAGGGTGTGCATCATTTTACACAGAGGGCGTAATTTTATGTTTTAAGAGTTGATATTAACACGATTAAAGCGCTAGGCAAAGGCTTGTAAAAGGATCTTTACAGCGGCATACTTCATCAACCTTCAAACGTATTTATCTTGCAAAAAAAAAATAAATAAAATATAACGAGCTTTTCTACCTTGTTTGCCGCTGCTTCGTGAATTTTTCCTATATTCTCTTTTATGATTGCCGGAACCACTGAAGCTACTTTGCTTATATCAAGAATTTTTCTTTTAAATTAAAATGTATCACGTACAATTAGGCGAGTAAAGATTACTTCTAAACAGTGGTAGATGTTTCCTATTACAGGAACATGATGTTTTTAGCCAATGTTTTCCATGACCTAACGGCATATTTTTTAATTACGTGGTCGGTAACACGACAGGCCGTCTTATTTTCCAGAAAAATCCCTGGTATCCATTTCTAGAGGCTGAGTTAAACCTGGAGCCTTGTCATCCCAAAATAAATCGGGATTTCTGGGAATCGAACTAGATCCATTTGTTCAGTGCTAGAGGAGAAGCCACTCAAACAACAAACGCTACATCATCATCATATGAGTAAAAGGTTATCTCCATGCTTTGATAGTCTTCTAAGGATGATGGTGTTGATGACCACATTTGTCCATGATCAACATCATATTTTTAGGTTATTATCATGCCAGGTCGCCTTTACTTTCCTGAAAAATCTCCGGTAACAATTTATAGAGGCTGAGTGAACCTTGGAACTAGGGGCAAGACGCCGGCCTCGAGGCAGAGAGGTTGTAGGTTCAATTCCGGGCTGCACCATTTTGGGATTTTTGTTTATGATTTCTCTCTGCGGCAAACACCCCCTGGTCTCAGCAGCGAGGCCCGGCTTGAAACGTCAATTACTCATGGACGTAAAAAAATGAGTACCTCAAAAGACGGAGTTATCTGCCTGTGCGGCGAGGGACCCCTGTGTCGTTTTCATAGTTATTTTGTTTTAACTGATATTTTTACAAAAAATGTTTTCATTTTTCAAGTTGTCTTTATATATTTGTAATTTTCTTGGATAATATAATAAAATATAACAAAGAGTTCTCTACACCCATTGATATAAAAAGAGGAGTAAGACAAGGATGCATCCTATCACCAAGCTTGTTCAATCTATACACTGAGCAAATCTTTAAAAACATCATAGAGATGCCAGGCCTACAAATTAATGGAAAGATAATTAATAACCTAAGATATGCTGACAATACTGTACTACTAGCAGAAAATCCTAAAGACCTACAACAATTACTTAATGAAATAAACACGACAAGCAAAAAATATGGACTAGATATGAATATCAAAAAGACTAAAACTATGATCATAAACAAAGAACATACTCAAAACCCACAAGTGGATATCAAAATTGAAGGAATAGACCTTGAGACAGTTCAGAGCTATAACTACCTTGGACATACTATAACCAGTGATGGAAAATGTACAACTGAAATAAACAAAAGAATAGGAATGGCAAAAAGTAATTTTAATGTTATGAAGGACATACTAACATCAAAACAAATAACACCAAAGCTAAAACTAAGAATAGCAAAATGTTACATCTTCTCAATATTCCTATATGGTGCTGAAACATGGACATTAGACAAGAAAACAGAACAGAGAATTGAAGCCTTCGAAATGTGGATATATAGAAGAATAGGTAGAATTGGATGGAAGGAAAAGAAAACAAACGATGAAGTCTTAAAACAACTAAAAATGAAAAGAGAACTTCTGAACACAATTAGAACAAGACAAATGCGATTCTTGGGTCATGTTAAAAGACACAACAGCCTACTGAAAGTAATCCTGGAGGGGAAAATACAAGGTGGAAGAGGCAGAGGCAGACCAAGATTAACATGGACGAGTAACATCAAAAGATGGACAAGTCAATCGATGACAACCTGCACCATCAAAGCAAGAGATAGAACAGAATGGCGCTCCATGGTAGCCAACCTTCGTTGCGGAGACGGCACTCAATGATGATGATGAATTTTCTTGAAATTATTTTGATTAATAAAATGACAAATTATTTCTATAAAGTCATAATTTCATTGTTTAATTTTTGTTACATTATTTTTCTTTGTCAAGAGGTATATCTACATTTTAAATTATTTGTTTTTATACCATAATCCCGTGGGTCGTCGCATGAACCTTCTTAATTTATATCTATCTTTAATCATTCTTTAAGACTCTACAAAGTCGAAGCCTGTCTATTCTTTGATGTTATTTTCCTATATCTATCTCTGCCTAACATTTTTTCTCTATCCGTTCACCTTTCCTTGCAGAGTGGTATTTGCGAGTTGGTAGACACATTAAAGATTGTGTCAAATTAATTTGTGTCTTTCAGTTAGTGAAATACTTTTTCAACACTGGCCCTATAACTAATTTTCTTCATCGCTGCCTATGAAAATACGTTAATTCGGTGTAGATTCGCTGACTTGTCGAGCAAGCTGTGATATGTGCGCCTGTTATGACCAGTACATCCGACTTAAGATCGTTTTTTTTTAAGAACTATGTTGCCTCCTGGGGAGCCGCGATAGCTCAGTGGTTAGTGAACTGGACTACCACGGACAAGGGGTAGGGTTCGATCCCAACCGACGGCTTCCGGGTTCACCCAGCCTTAAATGGGTACCGGATTTTTTTCTGGGAAAGTAAAGCAGCACGGCGTAATACTCACCACATTACCCCAAAAATCATGTCTGAAGGTCTGTAAAATATAGGGTCACTAACACCATATTTCCCTATACGCCACTTGGCGTGACAAGGGTACTTTACTTTACTTTTTTTTTATGTTGCCTCCTTATTCAGTCGTTACCTGCTAGACCAGAATGATTAGCTCGTTGTTTCCGGGGCTAATAATGGAATGTTAAATTGACTTTTCAGCAACTGTGTTTCACTGAACCTTCAGCAGCTGTGTTTCACTGAACCTTCAGCAGCTGTGTTTCACTGAACCTTCAGCAGCTGTGTTTCACTGAACCTTCAGCAGCTGTGTTTCACTGAACCTTCAGCAACTGTGTTTCAGTGAACCTTCAGAAGCTGTGTTTCACTGAACCTTCAGCAGCTGTGTTTCAGTGAACCTTCATCACTATTTTTTACTGAACCTTCAGCACCTATGTTTACTGAACTTTCAGCAGCTATATTTAACTGAACCTTCAGCAACTGTGTTTCATTGAACCTTCAGCAGCTGTATTTCATTCAACTTTCATCACTATCCTTTACTGAACCTTCAGCAGTTATGTTTTACTGAACTTTCAGCAGCTATATTTCACTGAACTTTCAGCAGCTTTATTTCACTGAACTTTCAGCAGCTATGTTTTACTGAACTTTCAGCAGCTGTGTTTCACTGAACCTTCAGCAGTTGTGTTTCACTGAACCTTCAGCAGCTGTGTTTCACTGAACCTTCAGCAGCTGTGTTACACTGAACCTCTGACTAATTTCATCGGTATTATGGGCGTTGGCGCTATTATTTCAACATCATTACACGCATTGCCCTCATTACATGTTCCTGTAATTTATTCATTAATAACTTTAAATGTTGACGCTTGTCAGGGCTGTTATGTACACATTTATTGTTTTCTCTTTATTTATAGCACCTTAAATCCACGCCAGTCGTCACCATAATCATTATCAGGTGGCCTGTCAAGCCGATAACGTTGCTTTACTTAACTGTCAGTCTGATTGCCTCACGTTGTCTAGCTATGTTGCTGCTTGAGTGATTCTAGTCTGTAGGGAATCTCTTGATGTCTTTGACCCTTTCTCTTCTAGGTCGCTCCCCTCTTCGTCCTTCAGGAACTGTGATATAATTTGACGCTATTTCTTTATGTTTTATTACTCTTTATTGTTTTTTATTCGCTCCGCCCATTTCATGGTTATAATGACAGTAACGGTAGTACCTCATCATGTGCTGCAATCTTTTTTTTCTTTAATTGTCTTCATTCTTCAATTGTTTTCTTTCTTCTTCTCGGGAAGTTTGCTTGCTGCGTTGTCTTTCATGTGCAGACAAAAAGATAGATCTTACACATTACTGCACGATATATCATCATCATCAAGTACCGGGCCTGCTGGCATAGGTGATCATGTCTCTCCATAACTTTCGATCACGACAGTTATTTATCATTTCTGTTGAATTTCTGCCAAGCCATTCTCTTAAGCTGTCTGGTATCTTTTCTCTTTGTTTCCCTCTATCTCTTCGTCCCTCAATTTTCCCAGTTGTTACAATATATTCCAGTTGTTCTGTTCTCATTAAATGGCCAAAAAATTGATTGTTTCTTCCTAGTATTGGAAATTAGCTCTCTTTTTGCTTTGACCTCTTTCAGAACGTTTTCATTACTCTTGTTAGCTGTCCATGATCTTCTCAATATTCTTCTGTAAACCACACTTCTACAGACTCCAGTGATTTTCTTATCTGTTGTGCTATTGTCCATGATTCACATCCATACGTTAAAACTGGTTCTACATAACATTTAAGTACTCTTTTTCTAGTTTCTATTGTCAAAAATGGATTGCATCGTATCTTCCTCATTTTTTTTGGAAAGCTACTTTTCCCTGAGCCATTCTGCATCTCACTGTTGTGCATCTTCCGTCTGAGGTTAACAAAGTTTCCAAATATTTAATTTCATTTACCAGTTTTAATATTGTCCACTTCTCTTTATTTTGCACTGAGGTGATGTCTTTTTCTTTGTTGTTACAATTACTTACGATACAACGATATATACATCACTGTATATTTTTACTACATTGATTGCCTTTGCTCCGTGACTCTTATTTGATCAGGATAAATATATTATTCTCTTGTATGAAGGTGGAGTTTGATGTAGATCAGTTTTAGTTCTAAACTGTGACCTCCAACAACTAGCTATGAGACCTCTATAACTATATTACCAGCTCATGCGTTTCCATTAGCAGTTACTAAATGTAGAGTATACTGTGGCACGAAAAGGCCGACAACAAAGCTTTGTATTGGTCGTTTCAAATCTAAATGTTCACGATTAACATGAAATATATCCTCTTTCCCTGCACTTACAAACTTGATTTTTTGCATCTGGCCTTGTTTTTCCAAGGTCCCACCGATTTCACAAAATTTAATGATGTAGGAAGTATGCTTCATCATGAAGCAGCACTTTCCTTTGATCTCAGTGAATTTACGGATCTTTTTGCTCCTGGAGAAAATAATTTACCGTACATTAATGGAAAACAGCTTCTCGACATAGGCGTCTCTACACAACTTGAAAGTTGGAGGCGTTTATCAACTGTTTACTTTCTATTGTTTACTTTCTTTAAAATACTATGAGAATGTCAATGTTATAGCCTTTACAGACGGTCTAAAACAAATCAGCGTATAAACAGTTCCATTAATGAAAACTATTTAAACAATATACAACAAAGAATACATTTAAAAAAATTAATTATCCGTTGCGAGCGATAACGAGCATGACATATCAAGCAAAGTTATTGTTTATGGGTACGCATGTGACTAAAGAGTCCGATGTAAGCACGGGATCCTCTTCACTGTAAAGAGCTACATTGTTCGTTTTATGTCTTTCCATGTGAATTTCATTATTTTACGTAAACAAGACATATGAAAGTGATTTAGTTTCTTTGCATGCCTGCAGTACACATATCAAGAATCTTTACATTTTCAAAACGTTATCAACTTTAGCTAAAGATTGATCATGCGGACATATAAAAACGTCCATTATTATTTCATTTATTCTGAATCAGAGGAGTCTAACATATTGATTACTAATCTGGGCTGAACGAACGATAGTCCATCTTTTTTCCAATAGTCATTTTCTTCTTTTAAGACATGATCTTCACATTTGCACCAAAAATCTTTGTCAATCTGTGATAGAGCAGCATATGTCAGTCCTTTTATATCGCATAGTTTAAAACTTATATTCTCAGCTGCCACCTGCCCTTTAATTTTTGCCCAAACGAGTTCAATGGGGTTTAATTGTGGATGATAAGGGGGCAGTCTCAAACACGTATGACCATGCTGTTGAATGATTTTGTCTATTTGGAATACTTTGGTCTTTTGCGATTTCTTAACAAGTGACAGTAATTCAGGTTTCAAAAATCCCTCGTTAAATGGAATTCCTTCCTTTCTTAGCCAAATCTTTATAACATCTTTTGTACTGGTAGATGTAGGAATTTTGTCTTCTTCTGCCACAGCGTTGTGGTACGACGCGTTGTCCATTACCAGACAGGATGGTCTGTCTAGAATTGGAAGAAGAGTATTTTCAATCCACTCTCTAAATATATGGCCATTCATCTCGGTGTGATAGTCCCTGTTGTCAGTATAATTAGAGGTGAATATAAGTTCTGCATTTTTCACCAACCCTTCTTTTCGGCTGCCTGCATGTGCCATTATAATACGCTGTCCTTTTCCAGTGGGTACACATCTTTTAATACTTCCATCTGATAACTGCCATTCCTTTGCACTTGTGTGGTGAGAATTTATCCAAGATTCATCTAGAAATACAATATCATAACCTTGGTTACGCATTTCCCGTACTTCACGTAAATATTTACTCCTCATAGAAACTAAGTGCGGCTTCTCGCAGATGACATTTCTACCACTATCGTACTTTCTAAACGTAAAACCGATGCTTCTAACAGTTCTCCATAATGTTGTTTTCGACACAACAATGTCATTTTCTGCTCTCAGTCGAATTTTCAGTTTTCTTAAAGTCACAGTTTCTTTGGAATCGAACATTTTACAAATTGCTCTTCTAATCACTTCCTTGTCAAAACTATCTACTACTTTCTTTCTTCCTAGCGTCCTAGTCTTGATTGAACTGGACACTCCGTTAGCTTTAAGCACTTGTTTGAAAAAGCGTTTGCTTATACCCAATGCGTGAATAGTTCTCTTTTCTGGCTTTGAGATGCTTCGATACAGTTTTCCACGCTTAGCTTCTATGCAAAAATATTTATACACCTTTATTGCCACTGATTGCAATGTAAGGAACTTTACTTTTATACCCATTGACTAACAGATCACAAATTTAACGAAATTACCCAATAATTAGGATACGCCGTTGCACATAAATCACAACAAAACGACAGGAAATGGGATGCACCGGATATAAAATTATAACTATGACGCGTTTTATGTGTTTTTTAGTGCTTAAAACAGGGAAATTGGCGCGCATTACGTTCAAGATGACAAGTCCGTGGGTGCTCACTCATATGAAGCGGTAATTCCTCCAAATATATGGTTTGACCAAAATGCCTTAAATTTGTATACTTCAAATAAAGAATATTTAAAACTATACGTTTGTTGGTGAGGAAATGAATGTACTGCTTGGGACCAAAAAATCACAAGACCATATGCAAAATTTCAGCATTATCAATCAATTGGTTGCAGAGATATGGAATTTTAAACACCTTCAAAATATTTTGAAACGACCTATAGTAATTATATACATTATCTAGAAACAAAGAAGAGCATCGGACACAACATGTGATGCGGGCTAAAAGGGGCGTTGTAAATTAAATGTAGACAGGTGTTTGATACAAATAGAATCTTGTTATAATTGGTAACCCTATAAACAAACAATAGCTAGCGCGCTAACCACATCGCTACTACGTCATCAAAGAAAAGAAAGATTGTGTAAATATATCTTCTTCTTCCTATCCTTTCTTCACTACCTCTTGTACTCGTTCGAGTAGAAACAAAGTTCTGGTTCTCGCCCTTTTGGCTCCGTCAGGCATTGTCATTTGATGTTGTAGCGTTTTCTTTGATGTTGTAGCGTTTTCTTTGAGGTTGTAGCGTTTTCTTTGAGGTTGTAGCGTTTTCTTTGATGTTGTAGCGTTTTCTTTGATGTTGTAGCGTTTTCTTTGAGGTTGTAGCGTTTTCTTTGAGGTTGTCAGGCCATCTTACTCTGGGACTACCTCTTACTCTTCTCCATTTGATGTTGTAGCGTTTTCTTTGAGGTTGTCTTGCCATCTTACTCTGGGACTACCTCTTACTCTTCTCCATTTGATGTTGTAGCGTTTTCTTTGAGGTTGTCTTGCCATCTTACTCTGGGACTACCTCTTACTCTTCTCCATTTGATGTTGTAGCGTTTTCTTTGATGTTGTAGCGTTTTCTTTGAGGTTGTAGCGTTTTCTTTGATGTTGTAGCGTTTTCTTTGAGGTTGTAGCGTTTTCTTTGAGGTTGTAGCGTTTTCTTTGATGTTGTAGCGTTTTCTTTGAGGTTGTAGCGTTTTCTTTGAGGTTGTAGCGTTTTCTTTGATGTTGTAGCGTTTTCTTTGATGTTGTAGCGTTTTCTTTGAGGTTGTAGCGTTTTCTTTGAGGTTGTCAGGCCATCTTACTCTGGGACTACCTCTTACTCTTCTCCATTTGATGTTGTAGCGTTTTCTTTGAGGTTGTCTTGCCATCTTACTCTGGGACTACCTCTTACTCTTCTCCATTTGATGTTGTAGCGTTTTCTTTGAGGTTGTCTTGCCATCTTACTCTGGGACTACCTCTTACTCTTCTCCATTTGATGTTGTAGCGTTTTCTTTGAAGTTGTCAGGCCATCTTACTCTGGGACTGCCTCTTACTCTTCTCCATTTGATGTTGTAGCGTTTTCTTTGAAGTTGTCAGGCCATCTTACTCTGGGACTGCCTCTTACTCTTCTCCATTTGATGTTGTAGCGTTTTCTTTGAGGTTGTCTTGCCATCTTACTCTGGGACTACCTCTTACTCTTCTCCATTTGATGTTGTAGCGTTTTCTTTGAAGTTGTCAAGCCATCTTACTCTGGGACTGCCTCTTACTCTTCTCCATTTGATGTTGTAGCGTTTTCTTTGAAGTTGTCAGGCCATCTTACTCTGGGACTGCCTCTTACTCTTCTCCATTTGATGTTGTAGCGTTTTCTTTGAAGTTGTCAGGCCATCTTACTCTGGGACTACCTCTTACTCTTCTTCATTTGATGTTGTAGCGTTTTCTTTGAAGTTGTCAGGCCATCTTACTCTGGGACTACCTCTTACTCTTCTCCATTTGATGTTGTAGAGTATTCTTTGAAGTTGTCAGGCCATCTTACTCTGGGACTACCTCTTACTCTTCTCCATTTGATGTTGTAGCGTTTTCTTTGAAGTTGTCAGGCCATCTTACTCTGGGACTGCCTCTTACTCTTCTCCATTTGATGTTGTAGCGTTTTCTTTGAAGTTGTCAGGCCATCTTACTCTGGGACTACCTCTTACTCTTCTTCATTTGATGTTGTAGCGTTTTCTTTGAAGTTGTCAGGCCATCTTACTCTGGGACTACCTCTTACTCTTCTCCATTTGATGTTGTAGCGTTTTCTTGGAAGTTGTCAGGCCATCTTACTCTGGGACTACCTCTTACTCTTCTCCATTTGATGTTGTAGCGTTTTCTTTGAAGTTGTCAGGCCATCTTACTCTGGGACTACCTCTTACTCTTCTCCATTTGATGTTGTAGCGTTTTCTTTGAAGTTGTCAGGCCATCTTACTCTGGGACTACCTCTTACTCTTCTCCATTTGATGTTGTAGCGTTTTCTTTGAAGTTGTCAGGCCATCTTACTCTGGGACTACCTCTTACTCTTCTCCATTTGATGTTGTAGCGTTTTCTTTGAAGTTGTCAGGCCATCTTACACTGGGACTACCTCTTACTCTTCTCCATTTGATGTTGTAGCGTTTTCTTTGAAGTTGTCAGGCCATCTTACTCTGGGACTACCTCTTACTCTTCTCCATTTGATGTTGTAGCGTTTTCTTTGAAGTTGTCAGGCCATCTTACTCTGGGACTACCTCTTACTCTTCTCCATTTGATGTTGTAGCGTTTTCTTTGAAGTTGTCAGGCCATCTTACTCTGGGACTACCTCTTACTCTTCTCCATTTGATGTTGTAGCGTTTTCTTTGAAGTTGTCAGGCCATCTTACTCTGGGACTACCTCTTACTCTTCTCCATTTGATGTTGTAGCGTTTTCTTGGAAGTTGTCAGGCCATCTTACTCTGGGACTGCCTCTTACTCTTCTTCATTTGATGTTGTAGCGTTTTCTTTGAGGTTGTCAGGCCATCTTACTCTGGGACTACCTCTTACTCTTCTTCATTTGATGTTGTAGCGTTTTCTTTGAGGTTGTCAGGTCATCTTACTCTGGGACTACCTCTTACTCTTCTCCATTTGATGTTGTAGCGTTTTCTTTGAAGTTGTCAGGCCATCTTACTCTGGGACTACCTCTTACTCTTCTCCATTTGATGTTGTAGCGTTTTCTTTGAAGTTGTCAGGCCATCTTACTCTGGGACTACCTCTTACTCTTCTCCATTTGATGTTGTAGCGTTTTCTTTGAAGTTGTCAGGCCATCTTACTCTGGGACTACCTCTTACTCTTCTTCATTTGATGTTGTAGCGTTTTCTTTGAGGTTGTCAGGTCATCTTACTCTGGGACTGCCTCTTACTCTTCTCCATTTGATGTTGTAGCGTTTTCTTTGAGGTTGTCAGGTCATCTTACTCTGGCACTGCCTCTTACTCTTCTTCATTTGATGTTGTAGCGTTTTCTTTGAGGTTGTCAGGTCATCTTACTCTGGGACTGCCTCTTACTCTTCTCCATTTGATGTTGTAGCGTTTTCTTTGAGGTTGTCAGGTCATCTTACTCTGGGACTGCCTCTTACTCTTCTTCATTTGATGTTGTAGCGTTTTCTTTGAGGTTGTCAGGCCATCTTACTCTGGGACTGCCTCTTACTCTTCTTCATTTGATGTTGTAGCGTTTTCTTTGAGGTTATCAGGCCATCTTACTTTGGAATTGCCTCTCACTCTTCTCCGTTTGATGTTGTAGCGTTTTCTTGGAGGTTGTCAGGCCATCTTACTCTGGGACTGCCTCTTACTCTTCTCCATTTGATGTTGTAGCGTTTTCTTGGAGGTTGTCAGGTTATCTTATTCTGGGACTGCCTCTTACTCTTCTCCCTTCTCCCCTTTTGATACATTGTTTGGTTCGTATGGTAAGGAATCACGCGACATTCTTTCTAGGTGGGCAAACCAGTTTATTTGTTGTTTCTGTATATATCTTATGGTTGTCTCAACGCCTACTTTTCTCTTTTTATTATCATTTCTGATTCTACTTTTTCTGGTCGTTGTAAAATACATAGTTCATAAGCTATTATAAAGGAAGCCCAGAAAGAAATAGAACGAACGTAAGACACGGAAATACATGAAGAAGAAACATAGACATCACGAAGATGCATGTACACTTGGTGAAGACTGAATGAGACTGGCAGGACGGAAATTATTGGGGAGTTTTTGTTGTTGGCCCGGCCCCAATAGAGGATTTGAGAAGGCGAGAATTGAATAGATAAACGGAATTTGGACCCTTCTAACAGAGAAGCGAGCACGGTAACCACTCAGCCACCGAGACTCCAGAATAGATTAGAATAGAATAGAATAGAATAGAATAGAATAGAATAGATTAGAATAGAATAGAATAGATTAGAATAGAATAGAATAGAATGGGGAACTGGAAGGTCTCGAGGCAAGATACAGGCCTTGAGACAGAGAGGTTGTGGGTTCAAATCCTGGCTGCAACAGTTGGGATTTTTCTATTTGTGATTTCTCTCTGCGGCAACCACCCCTGGTCTCAGCAGCGAGGCCCGGCTTGAAACATCAATTACTCACGGACGGTAAAGATATGAGTACCTCCGAAGACGGAGTTATCTGCCTGTGCGGCGAGGAATCCCTGTGCACACGGCTGCCAGGTAAAAACGGATTAACACGCAGAATTCAGTTCTTCGTCTCTAGGACTCTGACTTCGTAATAGGTAAAAAGCTGGTGAATGCCAAAAAAAAATAGAATAGAATAATCCCCTACGTCTTGCTATCTGTATGAGAAATATGGTGCTGCGTACTATATTTCTCCATGAAAAAGGCACATTTTAGAGTGATTAAAAAATTACAGTTGGTACCCATTTTTTGAGGTTGGTTGAATCTCGAAGCCTTGTAGGTACGAAAAAAAGAATCTACCACTAACGGAAATGGAATTGTTAACCCTTATGTTCGACAAAAGAGCACGCTAACCACTCAGCCACCGACTCTCCTGGATAGAATAAAATAAGTTAGAATAGAATAGAAAAAAGTTAGAATATAATAAAAGACAATAAAACAGAATAAATTAGAATAGAATAAACGAAAATAGAATAGAATATTTTAGAATAGAATAAGTTAGACTAGCATAAGTTAGAACAGTAATAAAAGAAAATATAACAGAATAGAATGAGTTAAAATAGAATAAAATAAAATAGAATAGAATAAGTTAGAATAGAATAAAGAAAATAGAATAGAATAAGTTAGAATAGAATAAAAGAAAATAGAATAGAATAAGTTAGAATAGAATAAAAATAGAATAAAAGAAAATAGAATAGAATAAGTTAGAATAGAATAAAGAAAATAGAATAGAATAAGTTAGAATAGAATAAAAGAAAATAGAATAGAATAAGTTAGAATAGAATAAAAGAATAGAATAAAAGAAAATAGAATAGAATAAGTTAGAATAGAATAATAGGAAATAGAATAGAATAAAAGAAAATAGAATAGAATAAGTTAGAATAGAATAAAAGAATAGAATAAAAGAAAATAGAATAGAATAAGTTAGAATAGAAAAATAGGAAATAGAATAGAATAAAAGAACATAGAATATAATAAAAGAACGTTGAACGCTATATAAGTAATGACTCCGCTACTCAAAGATCATAGAAAAACAACTCCTCCTAGAGATTTGGGATAAATTGTTACTCTCTGCAACAAACTTAACCTCCCCTGTGTTTGTCTAAAGGCCAATCCGTCCACTTGTGCCGTCTACTTTGATTGGCTATAAATTCTATTAGAAAGCGCTTAACGCAGTCAATTTCCTTGGGTCGTCACCGAAAGCTTAAGTGAGTTGGGCACAGTGTCAGCGTACGAGGAGCAATCAAGATAAAGAGGTTGTTCCGAGGGTCCAAAAAAGAGAGAGAGGAAGAGACACAGAAAAGAGAGAGAAGGAGAGAGATAAAGCGATGGATTTTAGGAATTTAAAGAAAATAGGAACGTTCAATTTGTGTACTTGAGCGATAATATGTAAGGAGCAATAACCGTGTCTTTAGCGACAAAAATAGTCATTAGTTGTCTCGGCTGTAATAGAAGGGAGACTATGTAGTTATGAGATAAGTAAATTGTGTGGGCTTGAGTGTGAATGTGAAGTAGGTAAAGGGAACAAATGGGGTTATGTGGCGTATGGGGAATATGGTGCTAGCGTCCACATTACTTCTTAGGCATCGGAGCAATTATGGGTGGTATGGTCAATATCAGGCCAGACCGATTATTTACTATCAGGAAATCTTTGGTTCTATATTTACGATTATGAGATCATCATTTTATAAGTGATTTTATCTTTCAGTTTTGGGTGGCAGTTGTGGTCTAATATAACCTGGGAGACGAAGTCTGAGGTTGAACGGATCGTGCCCCGCCAAAAAGTATACAAAACAACTTCAACAATAACAACAACAAAACACCACCAACAACAACAACAGCACCATATTTTCACCACTAGAATGTGTGAAGAAATTATTATGTAAAGAAAACGCATAAAGATACAGTCAATATTTTTTTCTTCATCTTCTAGAAACGTGTACTGCTAATAGTGATAACTGTTCTCAGCTGGGGTAATAGTGATAACTATTCTCAGCTGGAGTAATAGTGATAACTATTCTCAGCTGGAGTAATAGTGATAACTATTCTCAGCTGGGGTAATAGTGATAACTATTCTCAGCTGGGGTAGTAGTGATAACTATTCTCAGCTGGGATAATAGTGATAACTATTCTCAGCTGGAGTAATAGTGATAACTATTCTCAGCTGAAGTAATAGTGATAACTATTCTCAGCTAAAGTTAATGAAAGTAAAATTAGAAGTAGGCAGTCCCAATTAATTTTGTGCTGACGACTAATCCATTGGGCCCAAATATAAATCAGTGTACACAGTATGTCGTTATGCAAACAAGGAAAAAATCATCTTTTACTTAGTTGGATATAAGTATTTTTTCGTGAATTGGCTTGTTTTTGGACCGTGATAAATTGGGACATTCTTTTTTCTAATTTTTTTTTATCTTAGGTACTTTTTTCATTATCGCCCATCGAAAGATGCGAGAGCTTTCTTCAAATGTATCTGTATTCTTTATATACTACGTTCTGTGTTCACTTGTCCAGTAGAACTACTTACATATGTTCTTATTTTTCAATGCCGAGAAGTGAAAAATTCAATTTGTAACTCTGTTTTCATCTTCTACTGTAATGTGTGAAGGTTTTCTTTTGTTGAACTTCTTCATCTATTACCTTTTTAGCTCCTTGTGGCGCATAAGTCTTCAACAAACACTTTCCAAGTCGTTCTGTTTTTTGCCATTCTTTTAAGATCATTCCTTGTCTTCCCCATCATCTTCATCTCTGCTTCAATCTATCTTCTTCAAGAATTCTTTGGTCTTCCTCTTTGTCTTTTCTCCCATGGGATTCCAAAAAGGGCCTGTTGTGTAATACTCTCAGTTATCTTCCGCAGTGTGTGTCCTATCCAGCGCCATCTGTTGAACTTACTTTTGTAATTAATCTTTGTGTGTGATATGTGAAGTGTTTCCAAGGAACAAAAAATATTGTTCTTCGTCATCTTCAGCGCGATGTGTGATGCCTATATAAGAGAGAGAGAGCGTAGACTGAGTATTGGACAACGTAAATGGACATTCACTTAAATTAATAAAAGGTGTATTATCAGGGTAAGCGAAATTCACGCCAGTATCTGTCAACATATCAAACCATTGAGAGCACACTTTTCTCGTCAGCAGATACACAATGTCTCACTTTCCAGCAGATACACACTTTTCTCGTCAGCAGATACACAATGTCTTACTTTCCAGCAGATACACACTTTTCTCGTCAGCAGATACACAATGTCTCACTTTCCAGCAGATACACACTTTTCTCGTCAGCAGATACACAATGTCTCACTTTCCAGCAGATACACACTTTTCTCGTCAGCAGATACACAATGTCTCACTTTCCAGCAGATACACACTTTTCTCGTCAGCAGATACGCAATCTCTCTCCTGCCAGCAGACACTCACTCTTCTCATCAGAAGTTACACAGTCTTCACAATAGCAGATACACACTCCTCTCACCAAACAGATACACATTCTTCTCACCTGTAGACACACACTCCTCTCCCGAGCAGATACACACTCCTCTCCCTAGCAGATACACTCTCCTCTCACCAACAGCTACACACTCCTCTCCCCAGCATATAGACACTCCTCTCACCAACAGATACACACTCCTCTCCCCAGCAGATACAGACTCCTCTCCCCAGCAGATATACACTCCACTCAACAACAGATACACGCTTCTCTCCCAAGCAGATACACACTCCTCTCACCAAAAAGAAATGCATTAATCTCACCAAACAGATACACACTCCTCTCACCAAACAGATACACACTCCTCTCCCCAATAGATACACATTGCTCTCCCTGGTAGTTACAAACTCTTCTCACCAAACAGCTACACTCTCTTCTCACCAAACAGATACACACTCCTAACACCAAACAAATACACATTCTTCTCACCAGCAGATACACACTCCTAACACCAAACAGATACACACTCTTCTCACCGAACAGATACACACTCTTCTCACCGAACAGATACACACTCTTCTCACCGAACAGATACACACTCTTCTCACCGAACAGATACACACTCTTCTCACCGAACAGATACAGATCCTTCTCACCGAATAGATACACACTCTTCTCACCGAACAGATACACATCATTCTCGCCGAACAGATACACACTCTTCTCACCGAACAGATACACACTCTTCTCACCGAATAGATAAACACTCTTCTCACCGAACAGATACACATCCTTCTCACCGAATAGATACACACTCTTCTCACCGAACAGATACACATCCTTCTCACCGAATAGATACACACTCTTCTCACCGAACAGATACACATCATTCTCACCGAACAGATACACACTCTTCTCACCGAATAGATACACACTCTTCTCACCGAACAGATACACATCATTCTCACCGAACAGATACACACTCTTCTCACCGAATAGATACACACTCTTCTCACCGAACAGATACAGATCCTTCTCACCGAACAGATACACACTCTTCTCACCGAACAGATACACACTCTTCTCACCGAATAGATACACACTCTTCTCACCGAACAGATACACATCCTTCTCACCGAACAGATACACACTCTTCTCACCGAACAGATACACATCCTCTCACCGAACAGATACACACTCTTCTCACCGAACAGATACACACTCTTCTCACCGAACAGATGTACACTATATCACCAAACAGATACACATTCCTCTACCAAACAGATACACATTCCTCTAACCAAACAGATACACACTCCTATCACCAAATAGATACACATTCCTCTCACCAAATAGATACACATTCCTCTCACCAAACAGATACACACTCCTCTCACCAAATAGATACACATTTCTCTTACCAAATAGATACACATTCCTCTCACCAAACAGATACACACTCCTCTCACCAAACAGGTACACATTCCTCTCACCAAATAGAGGCACATTCCTCTCACCAAACAGATAAACATTCCTCTTACCAAACAGATGCACAGTCCTCTCACCAAACAGATACACATTCCTCTCACCAAATAGATACACATTCCTCTCACCAAATAGATACACGTTCCTCTTACCAAACAGATACACACTCCTCTCACCAAACAGATATACATTCCTCTCACGAAACAGATACACATTCCTCTCACCAAACAGATATACACTCCTCTCACCAACAGAGATAAACTCCTCTCCCCAGCAGATACACACTCCTTTCACCAAGAGATATACACTCATCTCCCCAGCAGATACACACTCCACTCACCGAACAGATACACATTCTTCTCACCGAACAGATGCATACTCCTCTCACCAACAGATACACTCTCTCTCTCATCTCACCAGCATATTAACTGAGAAAAGTGTATACCACATGAGGCATGGAAGATAAGTGTACACGACATGTGGCATGGAGATAAAATTGTATACCACTTGTGGCACGGACAGCAAAGTGTACACCTCATGTGGCATGGAGAGCAAAGTGTACACCACATGTGGCATGGAGTGCAATGAGCTTTCATCAGAATGAAACAAATCAAAGCAAGTCAATAGAAACACACAAATAAGTCCAGCATCAATAAAAGTCTTCGTTTTATAGACCACTGACCGACACAGTGGCCAATAGCCTACCGGCACGTCCTGTATGGCAACAATGTAGTTCTTTCATTTTGATGGGCCAGGAGTCGTTGCCCTTCCTATTATACTCCTCTTAGTTGGCGTGGGCAATATACGTTTCTAGTTCTCGATCAACTGGCAGCCTCATCCAATGGCATATAATGTTGTAAAGGTTTCCTTGTCACTCCTTCCTACTCTGGGTTCTGTCTTGAGCTCCCATCCCCTCCTCTAATAAATTCTTCTTTGTTAAGCAGTCACAAGATAGTCTCTTTATGTAGGCAAAATAATTTGTTGTCTCTGTATGTAGGTACAAATTGGTTATAAGACGTAGTTCTCTCATTTCTCCTCTATCTCCCTTTCTCTCTCACACCTTCCCTCTGTTTTTCTTCATCACATTCTCTCTTCATCCTATTTTATTCCACCTAAGATGTTGAGGGACATATCTTATGTTTTGTTTTTGCTTCTCTTACAGCGTCAGCTTTTGCCACTTGATCTTGTTGTAGGGCTTCTCTGATGTCGTCATTGCAACGAAGTTTGAATTGTCTGCAAGCTCTACGTCACTCTCGATGACTTGTTTGTCATCACTTGGCATTCTCTCTACGTGGGGCAAACCATTTTATTTGTTGTCTTCATATGCTTTTTAAAATGGTTCTATTTCTTGTATAACTTTCCTTTTTATATTTTGTCTCTCCCGGTCACTCCTTCAGCTTTTCTCAAACATCTCATATCTATAGTGACTAAATTTCTTTTCTGAGTTATGAGTGACCATTTTAACTTTAGTAAAGTATATAAATATGCTTTTTATAAGTTGTTTCGTGTTCTTATTGGCACAGTATGAGATGGGTTAGCTGCCCCAATACGTTGTTTGTCTTACTACACAGAATATTGATTTATCTATCCACTTTGCTTATTCGAAGATCTTATTAGCACAGTATGAGATGGGTTAGCTGCCCCAATACTTTGTTTGTCTTACTACACAGAATATTGATTTTTCTATCCACTTTGCTTATTCGAAGATCTTATTAGCACAGTATGAGATGGGTTAGCTGCCCCGATACTTTGTCTTACTACACAGAATATTGATTTTTCTATCCACTTTGCTTATTCGAAGATCTTATTAGCACAGTATGAGATGGTTAGCTGCCCGATACTTTGTCTTACTACACAGAATATTGATTTATCTATCCACTTTGCTTATTCGAAGATCTTATTAGCTACTTGAAATCTGAGACCTGTTTTATATTGGTGTCCTATATAATATATATTAACGCTTTGTTTCTCTCTCCTTTTCTTCTCTTGTTTCTCTTATAATTTAAGGATTATTCAAACTGATCATTTCTTTCTCCAAGAACCACGTTTGCCGAGGTGTGTGATCAAGTCTATTCACAACTTCGCTGTCTCTAGCTATCGGTTTAGTTATCTGACTTCCTCAATAGAAATTATGTTAATGTGTCTACTCCCTGTTTCCCCCTATTCTTCCCTTAAAAGTTAATCTTTCTACAATATACACAACTTTCCTGATTTTCCTTGCAGACCAAATGTTTATTCTCAAAATTATTATTTTGCTTTCATTTTGTCCTGTCTTCATTTACAAGATAAGCAAGCGTACATTAAGAGTGGGCAGATCTGAAAAATATGAAGACGCCAAGCGTCGAATGCTGTCACCTAATGAAGCTCTTACATACAGTTCATAATGTTCATGCACCACACTACTGTAGTGTCAAATTCTAGTTTATGGTGGAAAGTCGAAGACAAGTAAAATAAATGTAGGGAAGGGAAAGAAATATAAGATGAACTATAAATTAAAAATAACAGTAAAGATGACGTACGAGACTTGAATAGGCGTCTTAGCACGCGAATTTTCACCATATGTGCTTGGCCACCTATTCTGAAGTACTCGGAGACTTCTGGATAGTGTCACTTCAATCATCGAAACTCGCGATGCGAGGCGGCATTCCTCACCTTCCCAGAGGACTACCCTGGTATCAGTTTCTGCCAGCGGCCGGATCGACCGCGGGGGATATATTTGTTTTTCAACCACGAGTACAACTCACACAGCTTCCAGCGGGAGGCGAACACGAGTTGTCCAAACTTCGGTAGTCCAGTCGGGTGATTTTCCCAACTAGGCTACCGAGGTATCTAAAATGAAGAGCTTACCAGTTAAATGAGAGGAGCCTGTCCTAATTTGTTGGTAACTGGCTAACTGAAATAGGAAGTATGTTTTCCAAATTTTCGTCAGTTAATCACTTTCTTGCTTTCGATTTAGTCCTCTATTTGGGGAACAAATTATTCACAAACACCCTCATTGCCACATAGTGAGGAAACGTTTTCTAAACTTTACCTGATCGGGAGTGGGGGATAGAAGTGCAGTATTCCCGAATCCGTCCTTTTAAGTTTTAGAATGTTGTTTTTTTTCGTAGGTCGTCATCTCCATTTGCTTCTTTATATCTACCGAAGCAGCTTTAAGGTCGAAATCTAAAGATTTTGAGAAATGCTTTAACCTTTGTTGATGCAATGCAACATGCCGTTCTACGAGCTGGTAGTGAATATCAATTATGGCATCTGCATATCTGGAGATGAAATGAACAACATAAATGTTCTGCTTTCCACCTCTTGTGAAGACATTTTTTTTTATTTGCTAAACGCAGATTACTCTCACGGAGTTTCATTTTCTTCTGTACAGCTTTGACATGCACGTACCAGTTGCCCTTGTGTTTGAAACATGAGATCATTCACATGTCATCTCATCTAAAAAACGATAGCTGCCAGATCCACTGATAATCTAATAATTCATCAATCGGGCTACACCTACTTGTCCATGAAAAAATTGATTTCCGTAAGTCACAGAATTGTATTGGCGTTACATATGGACGAAAGCCCAAAGATCAAATCGGAACATTTAACTGTCATTCAACATGGAAAACTTAGATAGAAGGAAGTAAAGCATCAAGATGCACCAAGATGCATAGAGATGCGAAGCTGGTTTTTTACACTTGGGTTCAGAGTTAGATATGCACAGCGTATACATATCTTGTACTCACCTCCCCATATTTTTAGAACCCTTCCTTTCCGTCTTCTCCCCTGACTGCCTGGTCAGTGTGATACATAGTTGGTCATCCCGCCCTCTCATTTCAGTCCACTCGGAGGTTGATCACGCTCTAGAACAAAGGGAAGTGACCCTTTTTTATTTCCTTTCTTGAGTATCTAGCATATAATCGCCACGTAGTTGGATTTGTTTACATATCCTTATATATATATATATATATATATATATATATATATATATATATATATATATATATATATATATATATATATATATATATATATATATATATACATATATATTTGTGTTGTTGCTCCAGCTGAAGGCCTACTTGGCCGAAACGTCGTTTTTTGTTTTGTCCATTACCA
This sequence comes from Megaustenia siamemsis, assembly GCA_032433765.1. Lineage (NCBI taxonomy): Eukaryota > Metazoa > Mollusca > Gastropoda > Stylommatophora > Ariophantidae > Megaustenia > Megaustenia siamemsis. The sequence goes on along the minus strand of JAVIAB010000024.1, from coordinate 40,638,387 downwards.
CGTAAAGCTGTCACCATACCACTTTTTTTTTTTTTTTTTTTTTTTTTTTTAGAATTGCTGTTAGATAGAAGGAGCTACACAAAGAGCAAGGCAAAAATGGTAGTGATAAAAAAAATTATCTGGCACAACTTGGTAGAGCAGTTCTAGAGTATGGTATTTCAGCGTGGGAAACAGCAACAACATCAAATTACACAAATGTGCAATCAATGGAAGACAAAAGAGACACCAGGACTCAATAACAAGATGAAAAATTCAAATAACTGTCTAAAGCATCCCTTGTAACAGAGATAAAGATAAAGTACGAGACTTGAATCGGCGTCTTAACGTGCTAGTTTTCACCCATATGTGCTCGGTCACCTATTCAGAAGTGTTCGGAGACTTCTGGACAGTCGCCGTTTCAAGCATCGAAATTCACGATGCGAGGCGTCATTCCTCACCCTCCCAGAGTATTACCTTGGTACCCATTTCTGTCAGAATCTCTATCGACCCCGGAGGTGTTTTTTTTTTTCAAACCACGTGTACAATTGACACTTCTTCCACGGGAATTGAACACTGGTTGTCCAAATCTCGGTAGCCCAGTTGGATGGTTTTCCCAACTAGGCTACCGAGGTCACAAATTAAGTGGGACATTTTAGCATGCCTTCCTTGTTCCTCCTGTGAAATGCAATTTTCATGTTTGGATTGCAAATGGCGTCTCACATTGAACCGGAGAATAAATGGTTTTGTAAAAGGTAGAGACTAAAGCGGACAAAGTTTGTGGAATCAATAAAACTATGCAGAAAGCAGATCCAATAAACTCCATAGCAACAGCTGAACTATTCAACAAACAATACATACAAACACTCACTATGTAGAAAACAGCATCCTTCTGGACAAATAGAGAGCATTGTCGATATGTTGCATAAAAACACCCAGAATGGAGAAAAGTGAAGACGAATAACGCCAAGATGCATAGAGAAACACTAGCCAAACTCCTCATGAATACATGCCTACACAAATGGATCAGCAACCAATGCAGCAGGAAATGGAGAAGCAAGAATTTGCTTTTTGCCTTTAAAAGGAACACAGAAAGGACTTTGTTGCAACAGGAAAATATTTAAGTAACTTTAAGGCAGAGGTAGAAGCTCTGAAAAGTGCAGCTCAAACTCTCTTGAAAGAAAAAATTCAGAATAAAATATTGTATTCCTCACAGATGCTCTGTTTGTAGTTACTGTTCTGAGAAGTCATGTAAACGAAGGCATGAATGATCTTAGAGAGATACTCTGCACATTTTGCCAGTGATGCAGAACTGTTGATTCCATCTAACTGCAATATTCATGAATATGACGAAAAAGTCAAGTCCAGCCAGACACAAGTACAACATGTGAAGAATCAAAGTGGTTTATTGAGAACACATACATGAACAAGTGTAAAACAGAACAACAGGGCTAGGAGAAATATGCTTCCTGCTACCAATTCCGAGGAGGACACAACAGATTGAAGTCCCATCTTTTCAACACCCTAAGAATAGGAACCTCTGATGAATGTGACTGTGACACTGGCAAAATGATTGCTAAACATCTACTACAATCATGACCAACATTCGCTGAACAAGAAGACAAGACTAGTGTGTCCATCATCAGTACCATATCTGAACAAGCTGCATGGTGATATCATCAGCCTTAAGCTTACGAACGCCTCCTTCGAACTTATGAATATTGACTTCTAGAGGTGTACGCAGAAGTTGTAGCATATTCCCTCGAATTAAATATCGTACTTCCCGACAATAAAGCAGTTTCTGACACTCGGAATATACTCGTACGTCCTGAAGAAATTATTTAAATTGACGAACTATCAATATTTTATATTGTTAAAGTTCACACCACGAATTGACTGGCATGGTGCCAGCAAGTTTAAACGATCTGGCGCGCACACGTTCTTGGTGATAAAGTCAGTGTAATAAAGTGACTTCAATCTGACTTAAATTACAACATATCTGGTGAAATTGTATTATGCCAGCTGGGCCTTAATTTGAGACAATTGTATAGGGTTCTTGGTGTGCTCCTACTTTTATTTCAATAAAATATACAATCTGTAAAAGCGTGCTCCATCACTTTAAAAATGTCCTCATCTGTTTCTATTGCGTAGAGTAACGCTGAATGTCCGCAGTGATGTTGATGACTTTGTCAATGATCCAAATGAAGATAACTAATTGCGCTTGGTTTGTCATAACTGTTGACTTATTTCATGTGTCGGGGAATGCCAGGAATTCTAAAATAGGTTCTTTTAAGCTTCTACATCTTTAGCCATGTCGTCTACACGTCTTTTGACAGTTCTGCGTAATAAGCTTACTTGCTCAATAAATAACTCCTACCAGGACAATACACTTTGGCAGCTACTTTGAAATAGTCTTTCAGAAAATCTCTGTCGGAAAATGGTTTCATACGCTTGACAATTGTGTCTTTCTTTCATGAGTTAGCTCACACGAAAAGCAATCCCATATCATTTATCAACGCTGAAAAACTCAGACTTTTGTTTTGCCAAAGATTTTCTTTTAAGTGGTCAATTTTGCCATGCCTTCCTTGTTCCTCCTGTGAAATGTAATTTTCATGTTTGGATTGGAAATGGCGTTTAATGTTGCATTCGTTAAGAACATGAATTTGTTCATTGCAGACAAAACACACGAGGTTATCGCAATACAGAATTATCCAAATATTGTAGACCTTCTTTCTGTAAAGAACGAAATCTTATTCACTTTGTTTATTTGTTTTTATCTTTTGTACTGATGGTGACATTGACAAGTTTCCAACTTGCAATACCTTACTATTTAAAATATAGATATCATCTAACCCCCCCCCCCCTTCCCCACCCCACCCCACACACACACTCCAGAGAAATCTCTTCCACTTATCCGAACCAATGCTAAAGACAAAACTACATCCATTTGATCTTGATGAAGAGTCATCGTTTGAAAAAAAAAACTGATAACAGATATAACTGTCGTTATCAAATAGGAGACTTCCGGTGCGTGACTGCGCTGACGATGCAATTTGCGATTGGAGTCAAAATTAAATTATAAATGAATTTCAATGCCCGTAGTAAAAAAGAAATTCAAGTGTTCTTGTGTGTGATTTCGAACGGATTTATTCGTGATTTATTTGCGGCAGAATGCTTGGGAAAAGACCAAGAGGACGACCCAAAAGAAGATGGATAGATGTAGTACAGAGACATGTAACAACAAAGGAAAATCACTAATTCAGACAGTTCGAGCAGCGCAAGAACGACATATAGTATAACCACGACACCTTTTCGGTGAGAAAGAGAAAAGAAAGATCAAATAGACATCCTTTGCAGTCGAAGTTGGTTTGGAGCTCGTGTTCAACTTGCATGATCAGCGACTTGACATAATAATTTCCATTTTTGGCGACAGTAATAAGCAAATTAAAAAATATATTTTTTATTTTGTTATTTATTGTTATTGTTCATATTTGTGTTGTCAATTAATTCTGTTTTTTCAGGGCAGGGACTGGATAATAATTGTTAATCAACCTCACGTGCTGGTCCCTTCACGTGCCAGTGTTGACCCGCAGATCTTTTCAACATTTCATGTTACCCACCCTTGAATTATAATAACCCCGTTCATTCTTCCATCCCTACATGATGTTCTTAATATTCGTTTAATTGACGTTCCTGCCGACTATGAAAATGGTCTTTTTTTATGTCCGATTGGTTAGGAACAATTCCGAACTTCAGAACGGTGTCCGATTGGTTAGGAACAATTCCGAACTTCAGAACTGTGTCCGATTGGTTAGGAACAATTCCGAACTTAAGAACGGTGTCCGATTGGTTAGGAACAATTCCGAACTTCAGAACGGTATCTACAATACACTGAAGAGTTTAACTTACCTTCTGTATAATGAAAGGGAACAAAAATCAGTATAGCTGGAAATATAGTTATTGAATTATTGAATTATTTGCGGGTCATCATCATTGCACTCCGAACATGTCCATAGGTGCTCAGATCCCCTCCTCAGCAAGTCTCGAAGTGTCCAGCGACTGACGACTCCAGTTCAGTGTTGGTTGATAAGTCTTCTTACACGCCCACCAAGTTTGTAATTTATGGCTGTGCCCATCTTAACTGCCATCTCTATGATTCGAAAAAGTGACGTGGATTTGTGTTTGACGAAGTCCTGTGCTCTTCCCACATCTCGGGGGCATTGATGATGTCCGCCCGATCCATTGGTTGCCCGTCCTCAACGACAACGCATCTAGCCAACCTGTTCACTCTTTCATTTTCCCGTACTCCATGTCCAGGAACATAGACAAAGGTGACCTTACGTATTTTTTACCTCTGCAATGACTTCAACCATTGCATGCGTACAGAGCCCGCCTACACTTTTTTTTATCATGCTCATCGAATCACTCAGTATACATGCGTGGGTGTAGTCTCCTCTATGGTTTCCTCTGTCGAGTTTTTGGATCCTTTATTGTAGCATATCTCCTTTATGGTGCTCATTGAGGGCTCCAGTAGCCTAGTTGGGAAAACCACTCGACTAGGCTACCGACGTTCGGACAAATTGTGTCTGATTCCCGCTCGAAGCAGTCTGAGTTGTACTTGTAGTTGGGAAAAAATTCCCCCGCAGTCGACCCAGCCGCTGGCAGAAATGGGTACCAGTGAAGCACTCTAGGAAAGTTAGGAATGGAATGCCGCCTCGCATCGTGAGCTTCGATGCTTGAAGTGACACTGTCCAGAAGTCTCCGAACACTTCTGGATAGGCGGAGCACATATGAGTGAAAACTCGCGTGCTAAGACGCCGATTCAAGTCTCGTACTTTACCTTTACCTTTATGCTCATTGTGATCTTTGCTGTTCCATTGTCCCCTACGTCTACCCTCTGTCACCTTTCAATTTTGTTCAAGCTCTATCGGAAATGCTGCCCGTTGGAGATCGTGTTCCATGCTCAATAAATCTGATTTTGTATTTTGTGTTTTATAATCTAACTCTGAGGTCACCACACTCTCTTTTCCTTACATTTTCATTTCTAATTTCTGATCTTGTCTCATTCGATGTTCTTTTTAATATCCTATCTTAATTGTGGCGATTTTTCTTTTTAATTAGACAGTGATTGTCCAAGTTTCATCATCATCGAGTGCCGTCTCCGCAACGAAGGTTGGCTACCATGGAGCGCCATTCTGCTCTGTCTCTTGCTTTGATGGTGCAGGTTGTTATAGGCTGATTTGTCCATCTTTTGATGTTACTCGTCCATGTTAGTCTTGGTCTGCCTCTTTTACCTTGTATTTTCCCCACCAGGATTACTTTCAGTAGGTTGTTGTGTACTTTAACATGGCCCAAAAATCGCATTTGCCTTCTTTGAATTGTGTTTAGTAGTTATCTTAAGACTTCGTCGTTTGTTTTCTTTTCCTTCCATCCAATTCTACCTATTCTTCTATATATCCACATTTCAAAGGGTTCAATTCTCTGTTCTGTTTTCTTGTCTAATGTCCATGTTTCTGCACCGTACAGGAATATTGAGAAGATGTAACATTTTTCTATTCTTAGTTTTAGCTCTGGTGTTATTTGTTTTGATGTTACTATGTTCTTCATGACATATAATTACTTTTTTGCCATTCCTATTATTTTGTTTAGTTCAGTTGTACATTTTTCCATTGCTGGTTATAGTATGTCCAAGGTAGTTGTAGTTCTGAACTGTCTCCAGGTCTATTCCTTCAATTTTAATATCCACTTGTGGGTTTTGAGTATTTTCTTTGTTTATGATCATAGTTTTAGTCTTTTTGATATTCATATCTAGTCCATATATTTTGCTTGTCATGTTTATTTCATTAAGTAATTGTTGTAGATGTTTAGGATTTTCTGCTAGTAGTACAGTATCATCAGCATATCTTAGGTTATTGATTATCTTTCCATTAATTTGTAGGCCTGGCATCTCTATGATGTTTTTAAAGATTTGCTCAGTGTATAGATTGAACAAGCTTGGTGATAGGATGCATCCCTGTCTTACTCCTCTTTTTAAATAAATGGGTGTAAAGTTCTCTTGGTTATATTTTATTATTGCTGTTTGCTCCCAGTATAGATTACATATTAGTCGTATGTTCATGTCATATAGATGTATCTCTTTTAGGCATTCTATAAGTTGTTGGTTACAACTGGCAAAATAAAAGGAAAGAGAGATCGCGGACGACAAAGAGAGAAAATACTAGATAGCTTGGTGTCATGGCATGGAAAACAGTCAAAAACACAGAACTGATACGATGCACTGTAGATAGAAGATTGTGGAGGGACATGATCACCTACGCCAACCGGTATGGCACATGATGATGATAAGTTGTTTGTGTTGTACTCTATCAAAAGCTTTGGTGTAGTCTATGAAGCAGGCATATATTTGTTTGTTTACTTCTGTGTACTTTTCGATTGATGTTCTCATGTAGAATATGGCTTCTTTTGTCCCACTGTTTTTCCTGAATCCAAATTGCTGCTCATCTAATTCAGTATTTATTTTATCCTGAATCCTTCCTTGGATAACGTTCAGCAAGATTTTTGTAATATGGCTCATTAGGCTTATTGTTCTAAAGTCACTGCATTCAACTGCACCATTCTTTTTAGGCAATGCAATGAAAGTTGATGTTTTTAGTTCATTTGGTATGTATTCTGTATGGTATATGTCGTTGCATATGTCTGTAATCACTTCAATGCCAACATTTTCTAGTGCCTGTATCATCTCTATCTGTATGCTGTCAGGTCCTGCTGCTTTTTCCTTTTTCGTTGTTTTTATAGTTTTTTCCACCTCAGATTTTAAGATTTTATAGCCTGATGTACATTTTATAACTGGTTTCTTGTCCCTTTGATCATGAAATAGTTCTGTTATATATTCCTGCCATATATCTATAATATCCTTACTGTCTGTTAGCATTTTAGCAACACATTAGCATTCTGTCCAAGTTTAGCTTTTTTTAAAAAAAAATTGGTAGCCGATTTTTTTTAGAGGAATATTTAGTTATACTCTATAGGCCTCTTTTTGCATCTGATGTTTCCTGATTGTTGTGTAATATTGGAGTCAGATGTCCATAAAGTGGTTAGTCAGATTTATAAAACTATAATAAACACATTAATTTAGTCGTGTACTGCATGGTATGCGTGCATATATAATGAACACTCACTAGTGATTGTACTTTACTTATCTGCTTGTCTAGTTACCATGTGCCAATAATATGAATGTTCTACTTTTTTAATCATCGACACATATTATTTTAAAGCGCGCTATTAGTCCACTACTATGATTTGCTCTGTTCTCATTTTCAATCTCAGTATACTTTTATTTCATTTGCTGCTACAATACTTCTCAAATATGTTTATTCTTTCACTGTCTCTAACTATTCGTTCTCAAAATAATATGTGATTTTGCTCTGTTTTCTGCATAATTTATGTCATTTATGTGTTAATTTTCTTAACTTATTTGTTACTCAAGTTTAATTCATTTCACTCAAAGGTTATTGCAGTTTGATTAAAAATAACTGGTGAATCATTCAAATACCAAGAACTCTAACACTTTCAGTGAATAGTATGGATATATCTTTCTGGACAAATGTTGAGTCTATGTCAAAGATCAATCACTCAATCAATCAATCAATTGTCCCGTAAACTTGTCGGTGACGGCATCATAGTTGACATTTTCACAATTTGCTTTCAATCGTCGTGGTTTAGAGAAGCTCTGTGCGATACAATGCAAAAGACAACTCTGTCCATTATCTGATGCTATCCACCGTCTTCTCTTAAGTCAACTCTGCCTTCCTTTGCCTGGTACTGTACCTTGTAGATGTTTTGGCAAGGCCTATGAACCGTGTGACGTGTCCATACCAAGTCAGCTTCCGCTCTTTTAAGATGGTGAAGATAGAGGTGACGTGGCAGCTCAAATGTAACCTTTTCCTGCCATCATTACCTGCTCCAGGCCTTGATTTTCGAAAGACACAACAAAGACCGTAATTGCATTTTTATGTTCTTAGTATGGATTATTGCGTAATGTCTTCCTCTCGGCACATCTTGTCACTCATTTCAGATCTCAATTATTCTTAATAGTCCTCTATTTTTCTTCATCCATTAATTTTTCCTCCCACGCTTGACGTTTTTGCCTCTCTGTACTCAGTTGTCTGAGTATTACTGTAATCTCTCTATTCTTTATTTTTCATTTCTCTTAATGTGTTTTTTTTTCTCGTTTATAGTGTGTGTTTTTTGTTTTTATCACCTCATTATTAACGTGTGTTTTTACTGTTTTCACCTTACTTTAGATGCTTGTGTCCCACTCTTGAAATTGTAATCCTTCTTGATGTTTGAATTACATTTTTCAGTTCCCGTTTAACGACATCTTTTCTTTTATCCCACTATCTTTTCATTCTGACTAAACCATTCAATAATAGCAATTAATTTATATATAAATACTGATTTATGTGTTTGATTAACTGCCACACAACACTGCATATGGTGTTATGCGTCTACATTTGTTTGATGGCCGTGACCGAATGTGTTGATAATCTGGTAAGTGTCTCTTCAGACAACCCTAACTTGGAAACAGTAAGTCTCTTGTACCCATTTTCAGAGGCTGCGCGAATCCCAGAGAGATATGTAGGTCCGAACAAAGTTTGCCAAAAAAAAATGAGAATTAATTCTGATACCAAGCACTGGTCATAGACGAGTGACTAACCACTTCGCCACCATGACTTATGCTTTGTGTATCTTTTTCTACCTTTTAACTACCAGTGGAGCATAGGTCTTCAACAAACATTTTCCAAGTCGTTCTGTTTTTTGCAATTCTTTTAAGATCATTCCATGTCTTCCCCATCATCTTCATCTCTGCTTCGATCTGTCTTCTCCAAGAATTCCTTGGTCTTCCTCTTTGTCTTTTCCCCTGGGGATTCCAAAAAAGGGCCTGTCGTGTAATACTCTCAGTTGGCTTCCGTAGTGTGTGTCCTATCCATCGCCATCGTCTTCGCAGTATCTCTTTATCCACTGGTATTTGACTGGTACATTTCCATAATTCCACGTTAGTGACTTTGTCCTGCCATTTCCATCCCTTTATTCTGCGCAAGCATCCATTAATGAAAGTCTGTACCTTCGTGAGTCAACGGTAACAACATAAATAATTTGCGATATGCGGATGACACAGTCTTAATAGCAGAGACAGAGAACGAACTACAAGAAATGATAGACATAATAGTGGAAGAAAGCAACAAGAAAGGTCTCAGTCTGAATAGTAAGAAAACAGAAGTAATGGTTATATCGAAGAAACAATCATCACCATCATGCAGAATAAAAAATAAACGAGACAAACCTGAAACAAGTACAACGTTTCAAATACTTGGGCACAATAATAACATCAGATGGGAGATGCACCACAGAAATAAAAAGCAGGATAGCTCAGGCCAAAATAGCATTTCAGAAAATGAAAAATATCTTATGCAACAAATCTATGTCAATAGAAATGAGAAAGAGTTCATCGGTGCTATATAGAACCAATTCTGACCTATGGAAGCGAATCATGGATAGTAGACAAACAAATGAAAAGACAATTAGAGGCCACAGAGATGGGATTTCTTAGAAGAATGTTGAAAGTTCCCTGGACAGATAAAAAGACCAATGAGGAAGTTCTCAAAGAGGCCAACACAAAAAGGGAACTCTTAAAAAACATCAGAATGAGGCAATCAACATTTTTCGGGCACATCATCAGAAGAGGAAAATTGGAATACTTGGTTACAACTGGCAAAATAAAGGAAAGAGAGATCGCGGACGACAAAGAGAGAAAATACTGGATAGCTTGGTGTCATAGCATGGAAAACATTCAACAACAGAACTGATACGATGCACTGTAGATAGAAGATTGTGGAGGGACATGATAGCCTACGCCAACCGGCAGGGTACATGATGATGATGATGATGATGATGATGTACCTTCGTGATTGTCAATTTTGTTATTCTCCATGTTTCACAGTCATATAATAGGACCGACTTAACATTTGAGTTGAAAATTTTTATTTATGCTTTGTGTATGATTTATAATAATTGTTTAATCCAGGGGAATGGGTGGGTGAACTGGTAAAAACCTATCGTTCCCCAAATAATGAGAAGGGGGGTTCGAAACTGTGACCGATCAACTCTTGGCGATTGTACAAAGCAAGCTACTTTATTCTACACTTTATAGAAAGGCATCCCATCCCGCCACATGCCACAGAAATGGAGTAAAAGCCGTGATGATAAATAGTTTAGTCCGTTTATTTTCTTTAAATTTCACTTCTAAAGTTGTATCTCTGTGTATAATGTTTGCTCAAATCTTAAACAGGTGAAGAGAGTCAAATACCTCTGCAGAAAAATATCTGACGGAAGATGCATGATAGAAATAAAAAGTAGAACAGCTCAGGCCAAACTAACAATTTAGAAAATGAAACATATCTTGTGCAACAAGTCTATGTAAATATAAGTGAGAGAAGAAGTTCATATTTGCTATGTAGAGCCAATATTGACCAATAGAAGAGATCGTGGAGGGTAAACAAACGAAAAGACGATTATATACGATAATACACAGCATTCACAGATATGGCATTTCTCAGAAGAATGTTGAGAGGTCCCCGGACAGTTAAAACGGCCAACGAGGAAAATCTCAAAGAGGCCAACAAAAACTGGAGCTGATTAAATAAAAAAAAAAACATGAAAAAGGAACAATTTACATTTTTCGTGCACATCATGAAATGAGGAATATTGAAAATACTCACCGCCTGTGTCGGAAATCGAACCCGAGACTATAACTGTCTAAAGGAGGACGAGTTCAAGAAGCACACTACACGTGACCGTTCAAGAAGCACACTACACGTAATCGTTCAAGAAGCACACTACACGTGACCGTTCAAGAAGCACACTACACGTGACCGTTCAAGAAGCACACTACACGTGACCGTTCAAGAAGCACACTACACGTGACCGTTCAAGAAGCACACTACACGTGACCGTTCAAGAAGCACACTACACGTGACCGTTCAAGAAGCACACTACACGTGACCGTTCAAGAAGCACACTACACGTGACCGTTCAAGAAGCACACTACACGTGACCGTTCAAGAAGCACACTACACGTGACCGTTCAAGAAGCACACTACACGCACACAAAAGCACACACAAATCGCATTTGCCTTCTTTGAATTGTGTTTAGTAGTTATCTTAAGACTTCGTCGTTTGTTTTCTTTTCCTTCCATCCAATTCTACCTATTCTTCTATATATCCACATTTCAAAGGGTTCAATTCTCTGTTCTGTTTTCTTGTCTAATGTCCATGTTTCTGCACCGTACAGGAATATTGAGAAGATGTAACATTTTTCTATTCTTAGTTTTAGCTCTGGTGTTATTTGTTTTGATGTTACTATGTTCTTCATGACATATAATTACTTTTTTGCCATTCCTATTATTTTGTTTAGTTCAGTTGTACATTTTTCCATTGCTGGTTATAGTATGTCCAAGGTAGTTGTAGTTCTGAACTGTCTCCAGGTCTATTCCTTCAATTTTAATATCCACTTGTGGGTTTTGAGTATTTTCTTTGTTTATGATCATAGTTTTAGTCTTTTTGATATTCATATCTAGTCCATATATTTTGCTTGTCATGTTTATTTCATTAAGTAATTGTTGTAGATGTTTAGGATTTTCTGCTAGTAGTAAAGTATCATCAGCATATCTTAGGTTATTGATTATCTTTCCATTAATTTGTAGGCCTGGCATCTCTATGATGTTTTTAAAGATTTGCTCAGTGTATAGATTGAACAAGCTTGGTGATAGGATGCATCCCTGTCTTACTCCTCTTTTTAAATAAATGGGTGTAAAGTTCTCTTGGTTATATTTTATTATTGCTGTTTGCTCCCAGTATAGATTACATATTAGTCGTATGTTCATGTCATATAGATGTATCTCTTTTAGGCATTCTATAAGTTGTTGGTTACAACTGGCAAAATAAAAGGAAAGAGAGATCGCGGACGACAAAGAGAGAAAATACTAGATAGCTTGGTGTCATGGCATGGAAAACAGTCAAAAACACAGAACTGATACGATGCACTGTAGATAGAAGATTGTGGAGGGACATGATCACCTACGCCAACCTGTATGGCACATGATGATGATAAGTTGTTTGTGTTGTACTCTATCAAAAGCTTTGGTGTAGTCTATGAAGCAGGCATATATTTGTTTGTTTACTTCTGTGTACTTTTCGATTAATGTTCTCATGTAGAATATGGCTTCTTTTGTCCCACTGTTTTTCCTGAATCCAAATTGCTGCTCATCTAATTCAGTATTTATTTTATCCTGAATCCTTCCTTGGATAACGTTCAGCAAGATTTTTGTAATATGGCTCATTAGGCTTATTGTTCTAAAGTCACTGCATTCAACTGCACCATTCTTTTTAGGCAATGCAATGAAAGTTGATGTTTTTAGTTCATTTGGTATGTATTCTGTATGGTATATGTCGTTGCATATGTCTGTAATCACTTCAATGCCAACATTTTCTAGTGCCTGTATCATCTCTATCTGTATGCTGTCAGGTCCTGCTGCTTTTTCCTTTTTCGTTGTTTTTATAGTTTTTTCCACCTCAGATTTTAAGATTTTATAGCCTGATGTACATTTTATAACTGGTTTCTTGTCCCTTTGATCATGAAATAGTTCTGTTATATATTCCTGCCATATATCTATAATATCCTTACTGTCTGTTAGCATTTTAGCAACACATTAGCATTCTGTCCAAGTTTAGCTTTTTTAAAAAAAAATTGGTAGCCGATTTTTTTTAGAGGAATATTTAGTTATACTCTATAGGCCTCTTTTTGCATCTGATGTTTCCTGATTGTTGTGTAATATTGGAGTCAGATGTCCATAAAGTGGTTAGTCAGATTTATATAACTATAATAAACACATTAATTTAGTCGTGTACTGCATGGTATGCGTGCATATATAATGAACACTCACTAGTGATTGTACTTTACTTATCTGCTTGTCTAGTTACCATGTGCCAATAATATGAATGTTCTACTTTTTTAATCATCGACACATATTATTTTAAAGCGCGCTATTAGTCCACTACTATGATTTGCTCTGTTCTCATTTTCAATCTCAGTATACTTTTATTTCATTTGCTGCTACAATACTTCTCAAATATGTTTATTCTTTCACTGTCTCTAACTATTCGTTCTCAAAAATAATATGTGATTTTGCTCTGTTTTCTGCATAATTTATGTCATTTATGTGTTAATTTTCTTAACTTATTTGTTACTCAAGTTTAATTCATTTCACTCAAAGGTTATTGCAGTTTGATTAAAAATAACTGGTGAATCATTCAAATACCAAGAACTCTAACACTTTCAGTGAATAGTATGGATATATCTTTCTGGACAAATGTTGAGTCTATGTCAAAGATCAATCACTCAATCAATCAATCAATTGTCCCGTAAACTTGTCGGTGACGGCATCATAGTTGACATTTTCACAATTTGCTTTCAATCGTCGTGGTTTAGAGAAGCTCTGTGCGATACAATGCAAAAGACAACTCTGTCCATTATCTGATGCTATCCACCCGTCTTCTCTTAAGTCAACTCTGCCTTCCTTTGCCTGGTACTGTACCTTGTAGATGTTTTGGCAAGGCCTATGAACCGTGTGACGTGTCCATACCAAGTCAGCTTCCGCTCTTTTAAGATGGTGAAGATAGAGGTGACGTGGCAGCTCAAATGTAACCTTTTCCTGCCATCATTACCTGCTCCAGGCCTTGATTTTCGAAAGACACAACAAAGACCGTAATTGCATTTTTATGTTCTTAGTATGGATTATTGCGTAATGTCTTCCTCTCGGCACATCTTGTCACTCATTTCAGATCTCAATTATTCTTAATAGTCCTCTATTTTTCTTCATCCATTAATTTTTCCTCCCACGCTTGACGTTTTTGCCTCTCTGTACTCAGTTGTCTGAGTATTACTGTAATCTCTCTATTCTTTATTTTTCATTTCTCTTAATGTGTTTTTTTTCTCGTTTATAGTGTGTGTTTTTGTTTTTATCACCTCATTATTAACGTGTGTTTTTACTGTTTTCACCTTACTTTAGATGCTTGTGTCCCACTCTTGAAATTGTAATCCTTCTTGATGTTTGAATTACATTTTTCAGTTCCCGTTTAACGACATCTTTTCTTTTATCCCACTATCTTTTCATTCTGACTAAACCATTCAATAATAGCAATTAATTTATATATAAATACTGATTTATGTGTTTGATTAACTGCCACACAACACTGCATATGGTGTTATGCGTCTACATTTGTTTGATGGCCGTGACCGAATGTGTTGATAATCTGGTAAGTGTCTCTTCAGACAACCCTAACTTGGAAACAGTAAGTCTCTTGTACCCATTTTCAGAGGCTGCGCGAATCCCAGAGAGATATGTAGGTCCGAACAAAGTTTGCCAAAAAAAAATGAGAATTAATTCTGATACCAAGCACTGGTCATAGACGAGTGAACTAACCACTTCGCCACCATGACTTATGCTTTGTGTATCTTTTTCTACCTTTTAACTACCAGTGGAGCATAGGTCTTCAACAAACATTTTCCAAGTCGTTCTGTTTTTTGCAATTCTTTTAAGATCATTCCATGTCTTCCCCATCATCTTCATCTCTGCTTCGATCTGTCTTCTCCAAGAATTCCTTGGTCTTCCTCTTTGTCTTTTCCCCTGGGGATTCCAAAAAAGGGTCTGTCGTGTAATACTCTCAGTTGGCTTCCGTAGTGTGTGTCCTATCCATCGCCATCGTCTTCGCAGTATCTCTTTATCCACTGGTATTTGACTGGTACATTTCCATAATTCCACGTTAGTGACTTTGTCCTGCCATTTCCATCCCTTTATTCTGCGCAAGCATCCATTAATGAAATTCTGTACCTTCGTGAGTCAACGGTAACAACATAAATAATTTGCGATATGCGGATGACACAGTCTTAATAGCAGAGACAGAGAACGAACTACAAGAAATGATAGACATAATAGTGGAAGAAAGCAACAAGAAAGGTCTCAGTCTGAATAGTAAGAAAACAGAAGTAATGGTTATATCGAAGAAACAATCATCACCATCATGCAGAATAAAAAATAAACGAGACAAACCTGAAACAAGTACAACGTTTCAAATACTTGGGCACAATAATAACATCAGATGGGAGATGCACCACAGAAATAAAAAGCAGGATAGCTCAGGCCAAAATAGCATTTCAGAAAATGAAAAATATCTTATGCAACAAATCTATGTCAATAGAAATGAGAAAGAGTTCATCGGTGCTATATAGAACCAATTCTGACCTATGGAAGCGAATCATGGATAGTAGACAAACAAATGAAAAGACAATTAGAGGCCACAGAGATGGGATTTCTTAGAAGAATGTTGAAAGTTCCCTGGACAGATAAAAAGACCAATGAGGAAGTTCTCAAAGAGGCCAACACAAAAAGGGAACTCTTAAAAAACATCAGAATGAGGCAATCAACATTTTTCGGGCACATCATCAGAAGAGGAAAATTGGAATACTTGGTTACAACTGGCAAAATAAAAGGAAAGAGAGATCGCGGACGACAAAGAGAGAAAATACTGGATAGCTTGGTGTCATAGCATGGAAAACATTCAACAACAGAACTGATACGATGCACTGTAGATAGAAGATTGTGGAGGGACATGATAGCCTACGCCAACCGGCAGGGTACATGATGATGATGATGATGATGATGATGTACCTTCGTGATTGTCAATTTTGTTATTCTCCATGTTTCACAGTCATATAATAGGACCGACTTAACATTTGAGTTGAAAATTTTTATTTATGCTTTGTGTATGATTTATAATAATTGTTTAATCCAGGGGAATGGGTGGGTGAACTGGTAAAAACCTATCGTTCCCCAAATAATGAGAAGGGGGGTTCGAAACTGTGACCGATCAACTCTTGGCGATTGTACAAAGCAAGCTACTTTTATTCTACACTTTATAGAAAGGCATCCCATCCCGCCACATGCCACAGAAATGGAGTAAAAGCCGTGATGATAAATAGTTTAGTCCGTTTATTTTCTTTAAATTTCACTTCTAAAGTTGTATCTCTGTGTATAATGTTTGCTCAAATCTTAAACAGGTGAAGAGAGTCAAATACCTCTGCAGAAAAATATCTGACGGAAGATGCATGATAGAAATAAAAAGTAGAACAGCTCAGGCCAAACTAACAATTTAGAAAATGAAACATATCTTGTGCAACAAGTCTATGTAAATATAAGTGAGAGAAGAAGTTCATATTTGCTATGTAGAGCCAATATTGACCAATAGAAGAGATCGTGGAGGGTAAACAAACGAAAAGACGATTATATACGATAATACACAGCATTCACAGATATGGCATTTCTCAGAAGAATGTTGAGAGGTCCCGGACAGTTAAAACGGCCAACGAGGAAAATCTCAAAGAGGCCAACAAAAACTGGAGCTGATTAAATAAAAAAAAAAACATGAAAAAGGAACAATTTACATTTTTCGTGCACATCATGAAATGAGGAATATTGAAAATACTCACCGCCTGTGTCGGAAATCGAACCCGAGACTATAACTGTCTAAAGGAGGACGAGTTCAAGAAGCACACTACACGTGACCGTTCAAGAAGCACACTACACGTAATCGTTCAAGAAGCACACTACACGTGACCGTTCAAGAAGCACACTACACGTGACCGTTCAAGAAGCACACTACACGTGACCGTTCAAGAAGCACACTACACGTGACCGTTCAAGAAGCACACTACACGTGACCGTTCAAGAAGCACACTACACGTGACCGTTCAAGAAGCACACTACACGTGACCGTTCAAGAAGCACACTACACGTGACCGTTCAAGAAGCACACTACACGTGACCGTTCAAGAAGCACACTACACGTGACCGTTCAAGAAGCACACTACACGTGACCGTTCAAGAAGCACACTACACGTGACCGTTCAAGAAGCACACTACACGTAATCGTTCAAGAAGCACACTACACGTGACCGTTCAAGAAGCACACTACACGTGACCGTTCAAGAAGCACACTACACGTGACCGTTCAAGAAGCACACTACACGTAATCGTTCAAGAAGCACACTACACGTGACCGTTCAAGAAGCACACTACACGTGACCGTTCAAGAAGCACACAACACGTAATCGTTCAAGAAGCACACTACACGTAACCGTTCAAGAAGCACACTACACGTAATCGTTCAAGAAGCACACTACACGTAACCGTTTAAGAAGCACACTACACGTAATCGTTCAAGAAGCACACTACACGTAACCGTTTAAGAAGCACACAACACGTAACCGTTCAAGAAGCACACAACACGTAACCGTTCAAGAAGCATACTACACGTAACCGTTCAAGAAGCACACTACATGTCTTTTAACATGCCCCAGAAATTTCATTTGTCTTGTTCTAATTGTGTTTAGTAGTTTTCTTTTAATTTTAGTTGTTTTAAAACTTCATCGTTAGTTTTCTTTTCTTTCCATTCAATTCTACCTATTCTTCTATAAATCCACATACCAAAGGCTTCAATTTTCTATTCTGTTTTCTTGTCTAATGTCCATATTTCTGCACCATGCAGGAATATTGAGAAGATGTAACATTTTGCTATTCTTACTTTTAGCCCTGGTGTTATTAAAAATAGTATGTAAATGATACAAATAATATAGCCACAAACACCACATTCCCTGCACCCGTGGGACACTATAAAACGCTTTCTCATGTTTTGTTTTTTCTTCTTGACTAATATAAGTTCTTCTCTTCAACGTTGAGGTTGTCTTTCTGTTGAGCTACATGTGGCAAATATGAGGTGTATGACGTTATCTGGTTGTATAAAATGGCCCAATGTTTACCAGTATCGAACAGTTCCTGAACATCCACAAGGAAGGGCTGATAAGGGGCAATTTTGGCTGTTCGTTGAGCTATTCCTGACAGAATCACTGTTTCTACCGTCGTCTTATTACAAGCTGCCTGGCGGCTTTGCCTCGTGAATTTTCTGCCTTATTTGACAAGATCCTGCACTCTGTGACATTCTCTGCAACAATTTTAAATGACTTTGGCTTCGAGTGTGAGAAGGAAAGCGTAGAAGAAAGATTTCTTCATTCTTTTCAATGACAGGAGTCGGTTATATTGCATCTAAAAATAGAACATGTTTGACTCGATGAAATAAATGACTTGGAAAATGTCTGAAGTCTGTGAAACAGAAATTATCGCCTTTTTATTGAAAACGTTATTGGACTGTACCTTCTCTGCATTTTAAAAGCGTTATTAGATTATGAATCTTTCTGTGCTTCTCAGATACCAAGCGAGTAGCGCAGTTGATGTTACCGTTTGAGTATTTCATTTTTGTATTTGTAAAACAAGGTGTTAGGCATGGTTGTGTGCTGCCATCAGAGTTTTAAAACATGTATAGTGAGATTCTTTAAGATCCATAAGGGGCATGCCTGGAATAACAATCGGAGGTCATAATATGAATAATCTAAGGTATGCTGATGACACAGTCGTAATCGCTAAGAGTGAATATGAGTTAAAAGAAATGTTAGACATTATGGTGAAAGAAAGCAGAAATAAAGGACCCAGCCTTAATAGCAAAAAGACAGCAGTAATGGTAACAACAAAGAAACAGACATCATCTCAGTGCAAACTAAAGACAAGTGGAACAATATTAAAACAGGTAAATGAATTTAAATACTTGGGGACTTTGTTAACTTTAGACGGAAGATGTACAAAAGAGGTGAGATGCAGAACAGCTCAGGCAAAAGCAGCTTTCCAAAGGGTGAGGAAGATAGGATGCAATCAATTTTTGACGGTAGAAACAGGAGAGAGAGTTCTTGGGTGTTATGTGGAACCAGTCTTGACATATGGATGTGGGTCACGGACAATAGGACAACAGAGAAGAAAATCACTGGAGTCCGTAGAAATGTGGTTTTACAGAGGAAATTTGAGAGTGCCATGGATGGCTGGGAAGAGTAATTAAAATGTTCTGAAAGAGGTCAAAGCAAAAAGAGAGCTAATTTCCAATATTAGGAAGAATCAATCATCGTTTTTTGGCCATGTAATGAGAAGAGAACAACTGGAGTATATTGTGGCAACTGGAAAAATTGATGGATGAAGAGATAGAGGGAAACAAAGATAATAGATACCAAAAAACTTAAGAGAATGGCTTGGCAGAAAGTTAACAACAGAAATAATAAATTACAGTCGAGATCGAAAGTTGTGGAGAGACATGATCACCTACGCCAGCCCGGTACTTGATGATGATGATGATTTGTAACACATTTATTAGCAATGTTTTCCCATGCACTGATGGTACTAATCGCTAATCAACCAATAATCTCATCAGTAAACAAGAAAAGACGATGGACATATGTTGGACATGTGATGAGAAGAGATAATAACCGTATAACAAAGCAAGCCCTTAAGTGGGAAACAACAAGTAGGAGGAAAAGAAACCAATCCAGAGAAACACTGAGAAGAACATTAATCAGAGAAGCAAAGGCAGAGGGATCGGCTCCCTCGATGAGATCGAGAGGTTTGCACAGAACAGAGACAAATGGCGAGATTTGATAAAAGATCTTTACAAGGATTGAAAACTGCTAACAAGAAAATTTAGGAAAGAGAAAAACCATCTGGGTCTATGCCCCATAGGCCGGCCACAACTCGAAAGGTCGAAAGTTAGATAGATGTTTCTAATAATGAAAACCAAAAGTCTTCTATTCTTGTCCATTACATGTTTGTGGGCAGCCGCGATAGCTCAGTGCTTAGTGAAAACAAAAGTCTTCTATTCTTGTCCATTACATGTTTGTGGGCAGCCGCGATAGCTCAGTGCTTAGTGAAAACAAAAGTCTTCTATTCTTGTCCATTACATGTTTGTGGGCAGCCGCGATAGCTCAGTGCTTAGTGAACTGGACTACTAATGAGAAGAGGTAGGGTTCGATCCCAATCGACGGCTTCCGGGTTCACCCAGCCTGTAATTGGTACCGGATTTTTTTTCTGGGACAGTAAAGCGGCACGGGCGTAATACCGACCACATTACCCCAAAAATCATATGCCGAAGGTCTGTAAAATGTATTGTCACTAACACCATATTCCCTATACGCCACTTGGCGTGACGGGGTACTTTACTTTTTTTTAATTACATTTGTGCATGTGGAACTCTCGTTATAGAGTGGTCAATTTGTTACTTTTTAAGAAAATATCTATCTTTTTTTGTTCTCCGTCTCCTCATTAATCCATCTATCTACAATGTTAGTGCACTGACACTACATACAACAGATTCACTCCGCGATTCTCCTATTCCGGTCGTCTAATAATGCATCAAGTCTGCCACATACTGGGCATCACTTCTTCAGCAACTACTTCAGATTGTCTATGATTTATATATGTTTTATGTCCGTCTTATAAAATATTCTCCATACATATATCTCTCTATACTTACAGCTTTCATAAATATGTCTCTCTCCATGCAGCAGCTCTATTTTTATGTGTCCATGATCTGCATGTTTATATCCTCGTAAAATATCCTCCACACAGCAGCTCTAAGTTTATTTGTCCATGATCTCTATTTCTTATGTCCACCTTTTAATATATCCTTCTCACAGCAGCTCCACTTTTATTTCAGGGGTAAAGCATCAGACTATTTAAAACGTCAGACTATTTAAAGCGTCAGACTATTTAAAGCGTCATACAAAGTCTACATCTCGTTGCTTATTATCGGTTTGCGTAGAACAGTGTCTAGCACCTTGCAGTTGATTATTATCAGCACATATTTGTTCGGCTACCCCAGCCTTTCGTTTTTAATGACATTTCCACAAAGTCGCAGCAATCATTTGTAGTCAAAACATGTTTTCTTCATTTATGCTAACGTTTTGTTAGTTGACAAGATTGATATCACTGCGGCCAAAGTGACCCCCAGTTATGTTACATATAGTTAAAAATAACAGTGTTGAATGTTCCAATAGCTCGCTGGCTATACTCAATATATATCTTACTTATTTTGTTTAGTTTATGTGCTTGCCTGTTATAAATGTCTGAATTTTCTTTGTGATGCGTTTATTTGAATTCCTTTATGGGTGAGATTGTTTAGATTTGTTTTTCCTCGTAAAGAATATAAATATAAAGACAAAAGTCTGTTCATGGCATTACTGCCATTGAGGAGTTGAATTTATAGCGTTTGGCATATTTTTTTGTTCTAAAGAGCGCACGCCGATTCCTCTCTCTCTTTCTTTCTTTCTTTCTTGCTCTCTTACTCTATCTCTCTGACATTCCTCTTTCTCTTTCTTTCTTGCTCTCTTACTCTATCTCTCTGACATTCCTCTTTCTCTTCATATGCTTTCCCTCCCTGATTAAAAACCTGGTGTACATTTTATTTGGTTCCAATCGGGATGTCTGGAATTTGTAATCTAACATCTAATGATCGATATGAAAAGTGAGTCTTCTGGGACACATCTTTTTAGGGATCAGAACTATATAAATTTAATTAATATTGCTTTTTTTCTTTCGTTTTATACACTTGCTTGGTTTAATAGTTGTGTTAATAAACATATTTGTTCTGTTTAAATAATTATATTTCATTAGAATAGCCATTATCTTGAAATACTTCCAAGATTAGTAGCCTGCACTTATTACTGTATCTATACTAATTTATATTTTATTTATGTTGTTTATTATTTTGTTTTACAGTATTTATTCTATCAGAGAAAAGAAATATTTTTAAATACATTTAATCTGTTTAGATTTTAACATTATTATGTTCAATTTGATCTCTGTGTGCTTCATTGATTTTTATTTTTATCTTCATTTTCGTATTTGCTATTACAATAAATATTTTAAAAAAAACAACATGTTTTAATATAATTTCCATCGTTGTGGTGACGTCATCCCAGCAACACAAGAACCTAATTTCGTCTGACTTTACGATAAACGAAAATGACCTTCAACTTGTGAAGTGAACCGCTGGGAGTATGGTTTGCCCGTGTTATTCTCGCTTTATGTTTCCGTTAATCAGACAATTACCAGATTTTTGGTCACGTTCGGAAATTCGGCGGTGTCGGATGGATCATGAATCGAAGCAAAATAGACCCATCCAGTGGTTGGCTAAATCCGACAGACAGGCTGCGATGTCATATATTGTTTGGAAAATTGGCTCTCTTTTATAAGAGCAGCGCTCTGTAACGAAATCTATGTTGTCGGGGGGGGGGGGGGGGGGATAAGATACAGGATCGAACATCGCTTATAGCGTCTGAAAAGAATAATTATGATACCATTGGTACACCATAGATTTGATGTTCTTAATAAAAAGTCAATATAATGATTAGTTAAAAAGTAAAGAGGTCTTGTCACGCCTTACAGCGTTTGGGGAATATGGTGTTTAACTCTCGTGTTTGTTCTTAATGACTTTCAGTGTATTTTGAATTATGTGGTAAGTTTTACTCCAGGTCATTCTACTTTCGCGGAGAGTATTACTGGTAACTGTTTTTGAAGGCGTGGTGAACACGGAAGTAATACAGGTCAAAGATTGAACTTGAAGCATCACATTGTCAATAGACAAGTTCACTAGACATTTGGCCACAGCATCCCCCTCCCCCACCCCACAAAAAAGTATATCATTAATAGACAGTGCAATCTCATGATGTTGAATATTTATACGCAAAATATGACAGATACATGCCTAAAAATATGCAAAGAAGATAGAAGCAATTGCCATAAATTTAAAGGGAAAGACATCAGTCGAAATGCCAGGACTTTGCTGCAGCGGTTTTCATACTTTGAAAGTAGTGTAACACCAAATGGTGAAACCAGCGAATAAAGAAAAAAAAAGTAGAAATAAAGCCAGAAAAATGGTTGCCAGTCTAAACGTCGTTTGCAGGTATTTTCAATTCAACATAGAAACCAAAATAAGAATCTAGGAAATGTATGTGCCTTCAGTGTTTCTATATGGGCTTGAGTGCTGGAAACAATGTAAAAGAGACATCAAGACCGTTGTTTTGTTCTAGGAAATCTCTCAGAAATTTGGCAGAGAAAATAAAACGCAGTGATGAAGATGAAGATGCCATATTCTTTGAGACATTAGAATAAAAATGTTTAGAAAGCTCAAAGAATGGCGTGCAGTGCGCTCCCGAAGAAGCAATAAGAAAAAAGGAAACGGATATGGTACAACATCATCATCATCAAGTACCGGGCCTGCTGGCGTAGGTACTCATGTCTCTCCACAACTTCCGATCACGACAGTTATTTATCATTTCTGTTGTTGACCTTCTGCCAAGCCATTCTTTTAAGCTGTCTGGTATCTTATCTCTTTTCTTCCCTTTATCTCTTCGTCCCTCAAGTTTCCCAGTTGTTACAATATATTCCAGCTGTTCTCTTCTCATTACATGGCCAAAAAATGATGATTCTTTCTTCCAAATATTGGAAATTAGCTCTTCTTTTGCGATATAGTACAGAGAGATTAAAAAAAATATACAAACATGTCTGAATAGTGTTGAATTGACAAAAGGCACAATGTGTTGGTGATGGATAAGAATCGCAAGAAATGAAGAAACTTTGTTGTACTGTAATGGGCCTACATTGTCAACTCCAATGTTAAGTCAGTCCTATTAAATGGCAGTGAAACATGGAGAACAACAAAATTGACAATCATGAAGATACAGACTTTCATTAATGGATGCTTACGAATAATAAAAGGATGGAAATGGCAGGACAAAATCACTAACATAGAATTATGGAAATATACCTGTCAAATACAGTGGATAAAGAGATACTGCGAAGACGATGGCGCTGGATAGGACACACACTGCGGAAGCCAAATGCGAGTATTAAACAACAGGCCCTTTTTGAAATCTCCAGGCGAAAAGACAAAGAGGAAGACCAAAGAATTCTTGGAAAAGACAGATAGAAGCAGATATGAAGATGATGGGGAAGACATGGAATGATGTTAAAAGAATGGCAAGAAACAGAACGACCTGGAAAGTGTTTGTTGAGGACCTATGCTCCACAGGGAGCTAAAAGGTAGAAGAATGGGCCTACAGGTCACAAAATTTTCTCTCGACTGAACCCAAGGAACTAGGAAGATGCTCATTAATTTTCATAGTGAAGTCGGTACTCAAGAAAAACCTACAGGCGCTCCATTCCTTCAAGTATAGGATAAAGTGTGTGCACTTCGGTGGTTCTGTTACTCGCTGAATATGCAAACATCTAGCTTGCTCTTGTGGGCTGTTTCTCTTATCTGTTCGATTTTGTATTCCAAATTAATGCAGTTTCGTTATGGTATGTTACCTAATAAGGGAGCCACGATAGCTAAGTGGTTATTGAACTGGACTGAAAAGGACAAGAGGTAGGTTTCGATTTCAATCGACGCCCTTCGGGTTCACCCAGCCTTTAATGGGTACCGGATTTTTTTCTGGGAAATTAAAGCGGCACGGGCGTAATACCGACCACATTGCCCCAAAATCATGTGCCGAAGGTCTGTAAAATTTATGGTCACTAACACCTTATTCCCTATACGCCACTTGGCGTGACGGGGGCTCTTTACTTTTTTTACAGTGTTACCTAATAGCAACCACCGTGTAGTAGATTTCTAATATACAGTTGTTGTGGACGCTCATGACGATACCACTGTGCTTCCACAAAACAGGAGTGCATGAAAGCAGCTTATCACAGCGCCTCTAAAACTGTAAAGAGGAATTAAATGAAGATGAAGAAGATGAAGAAAGTGGAGAAAACCTTTTGTTGATGTCCGGCTCAAAAGCTTTCTCTCCTCCACTTTACGATGTTGACAAATCTGCACTGGATGTGACTGTGCTTTAATGTACCTGGCAATGTTCAGATGTTTTTTTTTTACGGATCATCCTCATTGAATATCGGACACGTTCACAAGTGTTCAGATCTCCTCAATATGTCCCTCAATGTGTGGAGACTGAAGATCAGATCTCCTCCCCAGTATGTTCCTCAGTGTGTGTAGATCTAACATCATATCTTCTCGTCAGTATGTCCCTCAATGTGTGGAGACTGAAGATCATATCTCCTCCCCAGTATGTTCCTCAGTGTGTGTAGATCTAACATCAGATCTTCTCGTCAGTATGTTCCTCAGTGTGTGTAGATCTAACATCAGATCTTCTCTTCATTATGTTCCTCAGTGTGTGTAGACCGAACATCAGATCTCCCCAGTAGGTCCCTCAGTGAGTTAAAACGGAACGTAAGATATCTCAGTACGTTCCTCGGTGTGTGAAGACTTAACATCAGATCTTCTCCCTAGTATGTCCCTCAGTGTGTGGAGACAACCTAATTATGTATTATTTGTTTTAAAAAAAAACCATGAAACTATAAAACCTGGCAGCTAGCGATAATCTATGAATGTTTTCTTCTTTCATACACACAAGTAAACGTGTACAATAACATGAAGTCGCGTGTTATAATGTGTTTTACATCCTACGTTCCAGTGCGTTTGTTTTCATCTGGCATTGCGTTCCTAACCGCTGATGTACCATTGCCTTCACTCAAAACAACAATTATTTGACCTATGTTTGCACGACGTAGAACAAATCATACCGGATTAACAAAGATTTCCTAGGCAGGTCCACATTAAGTTTTATTTCTATTAGGTAGGTTGCTTGACGGACTATTATGCTATTTCTGCTTGGATTGATAATTGGGTTTACTTTCTGCTTTTGCATGACCAAGGCTGATTCCGCTTGCATGATGTTGAGACTCTCGGCAATTTTCTGTGCGTCGCCAACAAGAATGTTAGAGTGATTAAATTTATTACTAATACACTTCTTCTTCTTATTTTACCTTTTTAGCTCCCAGTGGAGCATAGGTCTTCAACAAACACTTTCCAAGTCGTTCTGTTTCTTGCCATTCTTTTAACATCATTCCATGTGTTCCCCATCATCTCCATTTACGCTTCCATCTGTCTTCTCCAAGAATTCTTTGGTCTACCTCTTTGTCTTTTCCCCTGGGAATTCCAAAAAGGGCCTGTTGTGTAATACTCTCAGTTGGCTTCCCCAGTGTGTGTCCTGTCCAGCGACATCGTCTTCGCAGTATCTCTTTATCCACTGGTATTTGACTGGTACATTTCCATAATTCTATGTTAGTGATTTTGTCCTGCCATTTCCATCCTTTTATTATGCGTAAGCATCCATTAATGAAAGTCTGTATCTTCGTGATTGTCAATTTTGTTGTTCTCCATGTTTCACAGACATATAATAGGACCGACTTAACATTTGAGTTGAAAATTTTTATTTTACATTTAACCTAATTTGTGTTGATTCCAAATGTTTCCCAGTGCAATGAAAGCTCCTCTTGCTTTTGATATTATTTTGGTATCATTTTCTGTTTGGTATCATAACAAGAATGTTTTTTTAGTTTATTTATTTATTATTGCTAATACACGCTTACTATATATACCTAACCATGCCATATCATAGCATACCATACTAAAACATACCAAACCATACATATTATACCCACTACAATACACTACAATACACTGCACTACACTACACTACACTACACTATACTACACTACACCACACCACACCACACCACACCACGCCACACCACACTACACCACACTACACTACAATACACTACACTATACTATTACTATACCGTACCATACCACACCACACCACATTAATTTACATATATAATGTAATATAATATAATATAATATAATATAATATAATATAATATATTATATTATATTATATTATATTATATTATATTATATTATATTATATTATATTATATTATATTATATTATATTATATTATATTATATTATATTATATTATATTATATTATATTATATTATATTATATTATATTATATTATATTATATTATATTATATTATATTATATTATATTATATTATATTATATTATATTATATTATATTATATTATATTATATTATATTATATTATATTATATTATATTATATTATATTATATTATATTATATTATATTATATATTATATTATATTATATTATTTAAATATTATATTATATTATTTTATATTATGAATATTTTATATGCTGATTACTTTATATACCACGCTTCATGTATGCATATACGTTTTAATAAATAAATAAATGTAGCCTATTTACTGAAAGCCCTCGTTCTGAGTACATTTTAAAGCTGCGACAGGCGGTTGTAACTGACAACAGTGTGGACACAAGATCATTCCGGTCACGGTATCTCGTTTGGTCTCATCATTATTGTCTCACGGAATAAGAAATGAGTTTCCGTTTGACTCTGGCTAGTCCAAAGCAGTTCACACTTCCCACAGAAACCAAGTGTAATACCAGACTAGAATAGGCGGATAAATTGCTGGGGAAAAAAAAGACTGGTTTACCACGATCGCCTGTTGTTTATTATCTTCAATGATCATCTCCAACAAATAAAAGCAAATTTCTCTTTATTTTATTTACTTTTTTTTTCTCCCAGAGCAAATATAAAATAGACAAGCAGTCGACAGTTAAAGCGAGCGAAATAGATTGCATTAGATGGAACTGTATACCTTTCTAAAAAAAAAAATGAAATAGTTAAGAAGTCACAAAACATGAGTAGACGCCCTTATTTAATTCATAATTGCTTTCATATTAACTTTGGCAGCCGAAAACGTAAACAAGCTAAATAAATATCATTTACTAAAGCAAAACACCAGCTATTTACATGCCATTATAACTTGACAATCTTTGATTAAATGGAAATGACGTTGAAATATTCATTGACACATTTCACAATAACAATTATATTTTTAAAATAAATTAGTGTTATTATTATCATTATTATTATTAATAAAAAATAGTGGTTTGTTTATTGTTGGGAAGTTTCGAAACCAACTGGCAGTTTTCGTTAACCTGAGAGACCAAGTTGTGTAGTTTAGTTAGCTCACGATTTCCTTTTTGCACAGAATGTTGTTGTCAGTATTTCTTGTTGCAGTTTGTGTGCTCTTTTCTTTCCTGCAAGTACTGTTGTAATAACAGTTATTTTTGCAATGTTTCTCCCTGTATTATCTGCAACACGATGTTAGTGGGTACAAGCCTCAACTGGAATTTATGGAATTAGGAATAGGATAAGCACTCACACGAACATCTTTTTTTAGTAGGAATGGTCCGGAACGAGTTCAATTAAACTTTAGGGGATTTAACGGTCACTGAGCTTCACAACTCGTTTTAGTTTCCGTTTAATAATTTAAATATATGAAACAGGAAATCATGTAATAAATTAATATCCATTCATCCGTAATCAGAACTATTATGATTAAGGATTATGGTTATGGTTACGGAAGACCCCGGTGTTGCTACAAACGAATTAAAATCTATAATTACTCAAACGCCCGTGCCAGTGGAACCATCCGAATTAATATTGTATCTCCTAAACAAAGAAAGGTAGCTGCAGACCCATCATAGCAGTCTCAGCACACGCCAAAGACATAAGGTGAACCAGCACAGGAAGTGAACACAGTCATCTGTTCTCCGTCATACGACATCATCATTCATCGTAAGCAATCTGAACACGATCAAAACGGATTAAACGCACAGCTCACGATGTGCACAGAGCACTCATCTCAGTAGCTCCTGCAACAAGCCGGACTTGGAATATGAGGAAACTGCAACAAGGAACACTTTTTAGACATAGCCTTTAAAAGTTCCTTCCGCCTATCCGCCATATTCACCGGTACTCCAATCATAACGTATACAAACTCAACACAGAACACTCTTTTGCGGACACTATAGAGGGGTTCACATCACCTGCACGTAACCCGCTTCACCGGCGAAGATCCCAACAGTGGAACTTTATATATATACACTTATCTAAATTGGAAAGATAGAATTAACCTAATATTATATATATATATATATATATATATATATATATATATATATAGTATATATACTATATATATAGAATTAATTTAAAATAATCAACGGCCCAGAAAGCAAAAACAGCAAAGTGTGTGGTACACATGAGGCATATTCAGAACACGAAAGACGAATATGGCAGACCACCGTGAAAGAGATTGGAACCTCATCACGTAACAGTCCAAAGAAAGCCAAGGAGAGAAGTTCTAACTACTGTTTTAGGAACGAAAGTTGAAGGAATACATCTAGAGACAGTCCAGAACTACAACTACCTGGGATATACTATAACCAGTGATGGAATGTACAACTGAAATAAATACAAGAATAGGAATGGCAAAAAGTAATTTCAATGCCATGAAAATTATACTAACATCAAAACAAATAACACGAGGGCTAAAACTAAGAATAGCAAAATGTTACATCTTCTCAATATTCATGTATGGTGCAGAAACAAGGACATTAGACCAGAAAACAGAACAGAAAATTGAGACCTTTGAAATGTGGATTTATAGAAGAATAGATAGAATTGGATGGAAAGAAAAGAAAAAAAAACGAGGAAGTTTTAAAACAACTAAAAATGAAGAAAGAACTACTAAACACAATTAGAGCAAGACAAATGAAAATTTTTGGTCATGTTAAAAGACACAACAGTCTAATAAAAGTAATATTAGGAGGGAAAATACAAGGTAAAAGAGTCAGAGGCAGACCAAGAGTAACATGGACGAGTAACATCAAAAGATGGATAAGTCAACCTATGACAATCTGCACCATCAAAGTAAGAGACAGAGTGGAATGGCGCTCCAAGGTAGCCAACCTTCGATGCGGAGACGGCACTCAATGATGCTGATGATGAGAATTAACCACTTTTTCGGTAAAAAAAACGTTATAGTAAAATGTTATAACTTCTCAACATTCCTGTATGGCGCAGAAACATGGACATTAGAAACGAAAACAAACGATGAAGTCTTAATACAACTAAATATGAAAAGATAACGGCTAAATACAATTCAAAGAAGACAAATGCGATTTTTGGGCCATGTTAAAAGACACAACACCCTACTAAAAGCAATCTTGGATGGGAAAATACAAGGTACAAGAGTCAGAGGCAGACCAAGCCTAACATGAGCGAGTAACATCAAAAGATGGACATGTCAACCAATGTCAATCTGCATCATCAAAGTAAGGGACAGAGCGGAATGACGCTCCATGATAGCCAATCTTCTATGTGGAGACGGTACTCAATGAATGATGAATATATTATCTAACTCATATCATTTGATATAACTCAATGTAATTTAATATTGATTTTATGTTAGTGATTTCTATCTATTACGGTTTATCTTACATCTTATTGTCTTGATTGTCGTTGTTTCACATAATTTACTTAAATAACGTTATGGTAACTTTTTGACAATTATGTCAACAATTATGTCAACAATTATGTCAACAATTATGTCAACAATTATGTCAACAATTAGGACAATTTGTTCAACTAGGAACAATGAACATAACGCCACAAGGCTTCAAGTGACGATATATATATACAGCAAAACATATGCATAGTACTCAGATTATATATCATCATCATCATCTTGCGTCATATTAGTTCGCGTAGGCGATCATGTTCTTCCACAATTTTCTATCCACAGTACATCGTATCAATTATGTTTTTGACTGTTTTCTATGCCATGGCACCAAGCTATCCAGTATCTTCTCTCTTTGTCATACGCGATCTCTCTTTCCCTGTATTTTGCCACTTGTACGCATGCAATGGGTAGAGTCGTTGCAGAAATCCAAAATACGTAAGGTCACCTTTGAATATGTCCCTGGACATGCGGGAGTACGGGGAAATGAGAGAGCGGACAGGTTGGCTAGCTGCGCTGTCGTTGAGGACGGGCAACCGATGAATCGGGCGGACATCATCAATGCCCTTCGAGATGTGGGAAGAGCACAGGACTTCGACAAACACAGATCTACGTCACTTCTTCGGATGATGGAAATGGGAGTTAAGATGGGCACAGCCAGAAATGAGAAACTTGGTGGCCGTGTAAGAAGACTTATCAACCAACATAGAACTGGTGTCGTCAGTCGCTGGACACTGAGGGAATTGCTGAGGAGGAGATCTGAGCACCTATGGACATGTTCGGAGTGCAATGATGATGACCAGCAAATAACTCAATAACTCAGTTTTGCCACTTGTAACCATGTACTCCAACTTTCCCTTTCTTATTAAAAAAAAAAGTAAAGTATCCCTGTCACGCCAAGAGGCGGCGTATAGGAAATATGGTGTTAGTAACCATAAATTTTACAGACCCTCGGCATATGATTTTTGGGGTAATGTGGTAGGTATTACGCCCGTGCCGCTTTACTTTCCCAGAAAAAATCCGGTACCCATTTAAGGCTGGGTGAACCCGGAAGCCGTAGGTTGGGATCGAACCCTACCCCTTGTCCTTTGTAGTCCAGTTCACTAACCACTGAGCTATCGCGGCTCCTCCCTTTCTTATAATATACCCGTAAAATATCACTTGTTTCTTTCTGATTTTTTTAGGAAAGATTTTTTTTATGGAATCTTAAATGGTTCCGTATTTTTCCTTGAATGTAAGCGGCTTAGCGTGAAACTGTAACATACTTATAATATGTGTATTTTGTTATAAAAAAAATATTGTGGACACTAACATCATATTCCCCATATGCCTTAATTGTGGTAGGAACCCTTTACTTGTGTTTATGGTTATCATTATGGTTAGTCGAAGGCCCTGGTATAACTGCAGACGAATTAAAATCCATAATTGCTCAACCGCCCGTGCCGGTAGAATTATCCGAATTAAAACTCATATCATTGCAGTATCGAAACAAAAGAAGGGCAGCTGCAGTCCCCATCATATCAGCAGCAGCACACGCCAAAAGGCATAAGGCCAAGCGGTACTGAAAATAAACGCGGCTGAACTGTCCTTCGCCAAACGATATCATCATTCATCGTAAGCAGTGGGAATGTCGAAACACGATCCGGTTGAAAAACACAACCCACGGTGTGCATAGATCACTAAACTCAGTAGCTTCAGCAGCAAGCCTGACTTGGAATATGAGGAAACTGCATCAAGGAACACTTTACAGACTGAACCTCAATGATTCTTGCCGCCTATCCGCCATATTGACCGGTATTCCGGTACTCGTATTTATTTTCTTAAGATGTCACTATTTTACATTTGTATCCCCGTCTCGTCACTTTTGAAGCAGCTCCGCATTTTGTCTCTAGTTATGAATTGGAGCACTCCGTTATGGGTGACTACAGATCGAACATTGGGTTATAACTGATTTTGATACTTCAAAGCTGAGTGCCACGTGATACTCGCTACTTTGGTCACTTTGCAGCAGATGCTTACCAAAAATGAACACAAACACAATAACCTGTACTTTTATAGATGATCAAAAACTTGAACGCTGATACACTGCGGAAAGTAACTCAAAATAGTACACATAGTATATATTTTGGAATTATCAGTGCAGAAGACAAAGAGGAAGACCAACAATACTTCGAGAAGAGGGGTGGAAACAGGGACGACAATTTTGAGAAAATAATAGAATGGTCTTAAGAAAATAACAAAAAGTGAGACTGAGTGGAAAATATTTGTTGAGGACCTGCGCTTCCTAGGGAGTTAAAGAAAATATCATCATCATCATCATCATCAAGTACCGGGCCTAGTGGCGTATGTGATCATGTCTCTCCACAACATTCGATCTCGGCAGCTATTTATCATTTCTGTTGTTGACCTTCTGCCAAGCCATTCTCTTAAGCTGACTTATTTTTTTCTCTTTGCTTTCCCTCTATCTCTTCGTCCCTCAATTTTTCCAGTTGTTACAATATATTCAAGTTGTTCTCTTCTCATTACATGGCAAAAAATGATGATTGTCTCTTCCTAACATTGGAAATTAGCTCTCTTTTTGCTTTGACCTCTCTCAGAACCTCTTCATTACTTTTCTGAGCAGTCCATGGTATTCTCTACATTCTTCTGTAAAACCACATTTCTACAGACTCCAGTGATTTTCTTGTCTGTTGTCCTATTGTCCATGATTCGCATCCGTATGTTAAGACTGGTTCTACGTAACATTTAAGAACTCTTTTTCTTGTTTCTATTGTCAAAAATGGATTGCATAGTATTTTCCTCATTTTTTGGAAAGCTGCTTTTGCCTGAGCCATTCTACATCTCACCTCTTTTGTACATCTTCCGTCTGAGGTTAACAAAATTCCCAAATATTTAAATTCATTTACCTGTTTTAATATTGTTCCACTTGTCTTTATTTTGCACTGAGGTGATGTCTTTTTCTTTGTTGTTACCGTTACCTCTGTCTTTTTGCTATTAAGGCTGAGTCCTTTATTTTTGCTTTCCTTTCACTACAATGTCCAACATTTCTTGTAACTCATTTTCACTCTTAGCGAATAATACTGTATCATCAGCATACCTTAGATTATTTATATTATGACCTCCAATTGTTATTCCAGGCATGCCCGTTATGGATCTTAAAATAATCTCACTATAAATATTAAACAAATCTGGTGACAGCACACACAAAGAAAATATAGACGAACTGTAAATTGATGGAAACAGTTCTGAACCAACAAAGTGACTGTTTGGCTTTAACTTACTTGATTGAATGTCATTGAAATTAGACAATATTAGAGAAAATTACTAACAAATAGCGAACTCAACATTATATTCAAACTTGGAAGAACCTTTTAAGAAGCTCAAGGCAACTATCAAATTCTTCACAAACATGTCTGTGAGGCAGTAAACTTCTAGGTGCTAAAACAGAACAATTTTAAAAGAAAATATATAACGAAGAGGTTTTCAAAATTAAGCAATAACAAGGGGCTTGTGGGCGAACTCAATAAAACATACGAAAATAGAAATCATTAACGAGTGACAATTGCTGTCCTACGCTCTCGGTTGGAACAAAAAGGGCAAGTAAAATACGTCCAATGTCTTGTTACATTCGTTTGTTCCTTGCTTTTTCTGGCGATGTCCGGGACGGTGCGAGAGTGGACATAACTGTGGACTGCTAAACGGGGACACGGGAAAGTTATTTGCTCAGAAACTTTTGAATAATATGATGAGAAAGTTGCACACTTTAAAACATCGATAGTTCTAACACAAATAACTTGCGGTCGCCTGTTATAACAGACTAGTAACACGCGGTCGCCAGTTGTAAAAGACAAATAATCTGTTGTCACGGACAAGTAATCTGAGGACTTTGTTCTGACGGACAAGTAATCTGAGAAACTTGTTTTAATGGACAAGTAATCTGAGGACTTTGTTCTGACGGACAAGTAATCTGAGAAACTTGTTCTAATGGACAAGTAATCTGAGTAATATAGTGATAGAAACTACCACTGACCGGAAAGGCTTCAAGAAACAGCTGAATATAATACACTGGAATGCGGAGGGCATATACCACAAAAACAAGCTCTAACAATCAGACTAGCAGAGAAGGAGATAGACGTTGCCTGCATCCAGGAAACTCATCTTAATCCTCAGCACAGATTTATGATCAGGGGCTACCAAACATTTAGACAAGACAGGGAAGGTCACAAGGGTGGAATTCTTATACTTATTAAAAATTCCATTCCAGCAAAACTGATAGATGTAGTCACAAGCGGAGAGGCAGAGATCATTGGTACAGACCTATACTTTAACTCCGCTAGTAGAAATCCTTCTATTTAATATATACTGTCAAAATGACAAATTACTGAAGCTGGAGTCAATGGAAATAACACCATCAAAGTGTTTGGTAGTAGGAAACTTTAACAGTCACTCTGAAAGATGGGGATATAAAGAGTCCAATGTTCGAGGTGAAGAAGTGGAAGAATGGGAAATAGACAACAACCTATTCCTCATAAACTCTAGGGAGGACACCCCAACCTTCTACTCAAGAAGATGGAAACAACTTCCACTTCCGACCTAGCATTTGCAACTGGAGACATATCTATCAAAATAGCCAGAAAAGTGCTGAACCAACTTGGAGGTAGTGACCATAGACCAGTCAAAGTTTCAGTGACTCTTGCTCATAAACAGGAGTTGTAAATACCTCTTCCCCGCTGGAACTATAAGAGAGCAGATTGGGCAAAGTTTGCAAGGCTCACTGATGCATATACTCCGACTATCAACACCATCGAAAAGAAGGTCAATAATATGATAGAGCGCTTAACAAATGGAATCCTGTGAGCTGCTAAAGAATACATTCCTAGGGGAGCAAGAACAAACTACAAGCCATACTGGAGCAAGGAAATACAAAGACTAGAAGAGGAACTGGACTCTGCCAGAGAACTAGCTGAAACATCACACAGCACAGAGAACAACATTGTTTACAAAGCAGCCTCGGCCAAATACAGGCGTGAGGTCATGATATCAGCAAGACAGAGCTGGATAGACAAAACAGAGAGCTTTAATCTAGACAAAACTGGTCATAAACTATGGAAACTTGCGAAAGCTCTGAGCGACGGAAACAACTGCCGACCTCTAATATCATTAACACACAATCAGAACATCCTCACAGTCAAAAGGGCAGCAAATCTACTGATAGAGACTTAAAAAAACATTAGTAGAATAAACATTCCAATAGACAAACAGAATGCTTCAAGACTGGAAAACTAAGATGCAAAACACATGCCTTTAGCACCAGAAGAGTATCAGACGACCATCTTTACCCCAATTGAATTAGATGTTGCCCTCAAGGGATTGAAGCTCAAAAGTTCCCCTGGTAAAGATGGAATCTCCAACGAAATGCTCCTAAATCTAGGACAGAAAGCCAAGAGCCAGCTTCTAAGGATAATAGATGCTAACTGGAAGAGAGGTCAAGTGGCGGCAATCTGGAAAGTAGCTATTATGGTGCCCATCCTCAAGCGTGGAAAGGACCCACTAGACCCTTGTATCTATAGACCAATTAGCCTACTGAGCTGCCTGAGTAAACTCATGGAAAGACTGGTTAACAGAAGACTTATGTGGTATTTGGAGACTAAACAACAAATCGTACCACAACAAAGTGGCTTCTATCAGCACAGATCAACTGAAGACCTGGTCACCTACATTGCACAGGAAATAGAGGATGCTCTACAAGAAAAGAAACACACACTGGCAGTGTGGATCGACATGGAGAAGGCTTTTGATAGAGTTTGGCGAAAGGGCTTAAAGAACTAGCTTATTTAGAATTGGCATCCAGGGTCGTTTATTCAATTGGGTCTCTCAATACCTTCAAGATAGAACGGCCAGAGTACAAGTTAAAGGTCAACTAAGTAAGAAGGTCTCTATCGAACAAGGTGTCCCACAAGTCTTGTCCCCAACACTCTTTTTAATTTTCATAAATGACGTCGCAATGGACATTCCACCCAGAATGCACTCAGCAATATACGCAGATGATCTGGCGTTATGGGCTCGCAAGAAAAGTATATCGGTGGCTGGACCCAGGATGCAAGATGCCCAAGGTGAACTTGAAAAATGGACGAACACCTGGTTCTTATCAATCAACGAAAACAAAACTACGTATACAATTTTCAGCCTGTCAAGAAACACACTCTCTGCAAACTTGAAGATAAAAGACCATACACTCCCCATTGCCCAAAGCCCAACATATTTTGGCGTCACCATGAATCGCAGAATGACTTGGAAAAATCATATAGACAGAGCAAGGAAAAAAGTCAGAAAACGAACAAATATTATCAAGAAATTGGCAGGGATTGACTGGGGTGGGGGGGGGGGGGGGCAAACAGCAATATTTTGAAAAGACTATACGTAGGAAGAGTCAGACCAGTTCAAGAGTATGGAGTCACAGCCTGGGCTATAGCTTCCAAATCACACCTTAGCAAAATTAACAGAACACAGAATCAAGCTGCCCGTATCATCACTGGTACATTGAAATCTACACCTATCAAGACTCTATAAACAGTAACAGGTCTACAACCCTTAGATGACAAACGGGTCACTAAAGTATTGCAACAAGCGGAGAAATATAGAAGGCTCCTTAGCCACCCCATGCACCAAAGAATAACTGGTTCCGGAATTGTACAACTAAAGAGGAGCAACTTCCTTGCAATAGCCAATGAACTAACTACTGGAGACACAGTACTTTCCCAAACAATATCGAAGCCTTTGGGCCCATCTGATATGTTTCCTCATGGAAAGCATAAAATACCAGAACTTTAGAAAAAATATAACAGGAATCATGAAAAAGGCACCCAATCAGATACAGAAAGAAAACACGTAGCAGATAAACACATACACGATACCTACCCACAGGACTCTTGGTCCCACATATACACAGATGGCTCCGCTACAAATACCACCAGAAATGGAGGGGGAGGTGTGTTCTTGACGCTGAATAATCAAGACGAGATCACAAAGTCAATAGCTACTGGAAAATTCTCAAACAACTTTAAAGCAGAAATTGATGCCATCAGAGATGCTGCAACACTGGCTACTCAACACAAAAATAACATGCACCATAAATCGGTGATTCTGACTGATGCACTGTCAGTATTATCAGCTCTAAAAAGCCCCAAGAACAATGAACTAGATGACTTGAGAACAACCCTGGACCAACTATGCAATAACTTCCAGAGAGTAGTCATTCAGTGGATACCATCACACTGTAATATACACGGGAACGAACGCGCAGACAAATTAGCTAAAGAGGGAGGGAGATTACCACAAGAGAACCATCCGCTCAGTTATGATGAAGCCAAATCCATCCTCAAGGGTCAGTTCCATGAAAAATGGAAACGTGAACACCCAAAGCATAACGAGAGTGACGGATACCACCAGCTATCAAGGAGGGATCAAGTCATCATACTTCGCCTACGCACAGGCCACAATAGAATGAGAAATCACATGTTCACCAAATTCAAAATAGGTACAACCAGCCTATGCCACTGTACACTGGACAATATGACTACAAAACAGGTTCTACTGGATTGCCCCCAGTACACAGACCTGAGAAGAGCAATGCGGTCCACACCCACCTCCCTGGAATAAAAACTATATGGGGCAATCGATTCGCTTAAACAGACAGCTGACTTCATGATAGAGTCTGTAATCCTACTCTGATTGAATCTTGATCGCAGAGATAGAGAGAGAGTGAGAGAGAGAAATTATATATGTTACGTAACGTAACATTCTCAATGTAAAGAACATACTGAAACATACTATATAAAGATTTTTTCTCACGTCTAACAAACAGAAACATGTCATATAACGCTATTTTTCTCCCCTCTAACAAACAGAAACATCCCATATAACGCTATTTTTCTCCCCTCTAACAAACAGAAACATCCCATATAACGCTATTTTTCTCACCTCCAACAAACAGAAACATCCCATATAACGCTATTTTTCTCCCTCTAACAAACAGAAACATGCCATATAACGCTATTTTTCTCACCTTTAACATACCAAACATGCCATATAACGCTATTTTTCTCACCTTTAACATACCAAACTTGCCATATAACGCTATTTTTCTCACGTCTAACAAACAGAAACATGCCATATAACGCTATTTTTCTCACCGTTAACATACAGAAACATGCCATATAACGCTATTTTTCTCACCTCCAACAAACAGAAACATGCCATATAACGCTATTTTTCTCCCCTCTAACAAACAGAAACATCCCATATAACGCTATTTTTCTCACCTTTAACAAACCAAAACATGCCATATAACGCTATTTTTCTCACCTTTAACATACCAAACATGCCATATAACGCTATTTTTCTCACCTTTAACATACCAAAACTTGCCATATAACGCTATTTTTCTCACCTTTAACATACCAAAACTTGCCATATAACGCTCTTTTCTCACCTTTAACATACCAAACATGCCATATAACGCTCTTTTCTCACCTTTAACATGCCAAAACATGCCATATAACGCTATTTTTCTCACCTCTAACATACCAAAACATGTCATATAACGCTATTTTTATCACCTTTAACAAACCAAAACATGCCATATAACGCTATTTTTCTCACCTTTAACATACCAAACATGCCATATAACGCTATTTTTCTCACCTTTAACATACCAAAACTTGCCATATTACGCTATTTTTCTCACGTCTAACAAACAGAAACATGCCATATAACGCTTTTTTCTCACCTTTAACATGCCAAAACATGCCATATAACGCTATTTTTCTCACCTCTAACATACCAAAACATGTCATATAACGCTATTTTTCTCACCTCTAACAAACAGAAACATGCCATATAACGCTATTTTTCTCACCGTTAACATACAGAAACATGCCATATAACGCTATTTTTTTCACTTCTAACAAACAGAAACATGCCATATAACGCTATTTTCTCCCCTCTAACAAACAGAAACATGCCATATAACGCTATTTTTCTCACCTTTAACAAACCAAAACATGCCATATAACGCTACTTGTCTCACCTTTAACATACCAAACATGCCATATAACGCTATTTTTCTCACCTTTAACAAACAGAAACATGCCATATAACGCTATTTTTCTCACCTTTAACATACCAAACATGCCATATAACGCTATTTTCCTCCCCTCTAACAAACAGAAACATGCCATATAACGCTATTTTTCTCACCTCTAACATACCAAAACATGTCATATAACGCTATTTTTCTCACCTCTACATACCAAAACATGTCATATAACGCTATTTTTCTCACCGTTAACATACAGAAACATGCCATATAACGCTATTTTTTTCACTTCTAACAAACAGAAACATGCCATATAACGCTATTTTCTCCCCTCTAACAAACAGAAACATGCCATATAACGCTATTTTTCTCACCTTTAACAAACCAAAACATGCCATATAACGCTATTTTTCTCACCTTTAACATACCAAACATGCCATATAACGCTATTTTTCTCACCTTTAACAAACAGAAACATGCCATATAACGCTATTTTTCTCACCTTTAACATACCAAACATGCCATATAACGCTATTTTCCTCCCCTCTAACAAACAGAAACATGCCATATAACGCTATTTTTCTCCCCTCTAACATACCAAAACATGTCATATAACGCTATTTTTCTCACCTCTACATACCAAAACATGTCATATAACGCTATTTTTCTCACCTTTAACATACCAAACATGCCATATAACGCTATTTTTCTCCCCTCTAACAAACAGAAACATGCCATATAACGCTATTTTTCTCACCTTTAACATACCAAAACATGCCATATAACGCTATTTTTCTCACCTCCAACAAACAGAAACATGTCTTATAATGCTATTTTTCTCCCCTCTAACAAACAGAAACATGTCATAAAGCTATTTTTCTCACCTTTAACATACCAAAACATGTCATATAACGCTATTTTGTCCCCTCTAACAAACAGAAACATGTCATAAAACGCTATTTTTCTCCCCTCTAACAAACAGAAACATGTCATATAACGCTATTTTTCTCCCCTCTAACAAACAGAAACATGTCATAAAACGCTATTTTTCTCCCCTCTAACAAACAGAAACATGTCATATAACGCTATTTTTCTCCCCTCTAACAAACAGAAACATGTCATATAAAGCTATTTTTCTCACCTTTAACATACCAGAACGTAAGATATAAAACCCCTTCTCACATCTAATATATCGGAACATTCTATATTTGGCTCTATGCCACCTTTAACGTATCTGAAACATACTATATATATATATATATATATATATATATATATATATATATATATATTAGTCATCTCTAACAAAGAATTATGGCAGCATGATCCTCTACAAACACCAATGGACGACAAAAAAATATAATTTCACCATGGACAAAATAACAAATCCTCCAATGTTAACTATATTATAGAATTAGAATGGTAGAATGATGTATTATGTACGTATTATATCACTTATAATCGTTCTTTTATTTCTGGTCATTCATGCAAACTTTCTGATAAAGACTGAATAAATCGAAACGTATATCACTGAGTGTCGTCCTCTTTACCTGAAGCTGTAGATGTGAATCATGGACAGTAGGACAACAGGCATGAAAAATCACTGGAGTCTATAGAAATGTGGTTTAACAGAAGAATGTTAAGAATGTCTTGGACAGCTAAGAAGAGTAATGAAAACGTTCTGAAAGAGGCCAAAGCAAAAAGAGAGCTAATTTCCAATATTAGGAAGAAACAATCATCATTTTTTGGTCATGTAATGAGAAGAGAACAACTGGAATATATTGTAACAACTGAAAAATTGAGGGACGAAAAGATAGAGGAAAGGAAAGAGAAAAAATACCAGACAGCTTAAGAGAATGGCTTGGCAGAAGGTCAACAACAGAAATGATAAATAACTGTCGAGATCGAAAGTTGTGGAGAGACATGATCACCTACGCCAGTAGCCCGGTACTTGATGAAAATGATGTTGTAACATACAATGTATATGTGAATATTTTTCCTAATCATTTTATAGTTTTTTTTTTCCCAGTTTGTATACTTTTCTAACGAACAATGGGTCATCCATTTGAAAGCACTGTATTTCTGCTTGTTTGTGTGTGCTCAGACTACTATACTATAATCAGTGTGGCAGGATAAAAATACTTCGATTGTCACTGAACATACCTAGAATTGATCACACACAAAATAGTCTACATTACTGGCCTTCCGTATGTGTTTGATCGCTTACCATCCTGGAGCATCATTTCGTAGCTGACGTTGATGTGTTTATATCACAAACGTGGAATAACAAATATTGACGGCCGTTAAATCAGCTTGTAGCAGTGGGTATTCATTTATCTTAAGGAGGTATCAGTTACGTGTTGATTGTATTATTACATTGGAGTGATAAAGGTGGAACAAATGTGTATGCAGTAAGATGCAATAACACTAAATGTATTGAGGATCCTTGAGACATGGGGAAAGATTAGGTATTTCAGAATAATTTATTGATATATGACTTGTCAATTAGTTTGTGCTTAGTATTTTTAAGAAAAGCAGAAAAAATAGTAGCTTCTGAGGGAACCTAAACACCTTCGGTCGGGCATACAAAATTGACTGCAAGCGTTAGGATCGGCCAGCAATAGAACATATCCAGCCCCAACGCCATATCCTAGTGGTGCCCTCGGAAGCAAACTGAGCAATTTAGCCAAAGTAATAGGATCGAAGATAGGAGGTTACCACGTACCCAAAATACCAGTCTATAGACATCAATGTCGGACCGAAAGGCGCAATCATCTCGGCTGGTCGTAAACTAGCGACGCAACGCATTCAGGCCCACTTAACATCCTTTTAAGAGCAGATGATAAAAAGTAGTCGTCGCATAAACGCATAAGAGGAAAAGCGTTTGTATTTTTTTATTGGGAAAATAAACTATCAAAACATATTTCGGTTATGTTACGTTATTTACTTAACTCTTGACCTTCTGGAACGTTGAAGCAATGTTGATGTTTCTTTCCATATTTATCTCTCTAACATAAACTTGTGCGCGCTCATGAAGTCAAGGCGTGTTCATTCTTTTATGTTGTATTCTTATCGTTGTTTCGTCTTTCACTATTTCTCTCTTTTTATTCAGCAACCTTCTCGTTGACTGTGCCAGGAAAGTAACTTATTTTTTGGTCTGCTAAGTCCGTATATTAAGATAACACAGCTGAACTGTCCAGTTTAGAGTGAAAGGACTATAGATGGCAAGTGGTAGCATTGATCATTTTGTTGGCATACAGGAACAATCTCACTAAATATAGGGAGCCGAGATAGCTCAGTGGTTAGTGAACTGGACTACAAAGGACAAGAGGTCGGGATCGATCCTGATCGACGGCTTCCATGTTCACCCAGCCTTTAATAGGTACCGTATTTTTTCTGGGAAAGTAAAGCGGCACGGGCGTAATACCGACCACATTACCCCAAAAATCATGTGCTGAAGGTCTGTAATATTTATGGTCACTAACACCATATTCCCTATACAACACTTGGCCTAACAGTCCTCTTTACTTATTCACTAAATATGTTATTTTTTTAATACTAGGCTCACATGTATTATCTGACTGGACTAAGTAAGAGAATATAATGCTGTTTCATTACGAAGGCTCTCTGAAAGAACGACATATATTGAAACAGTAATAACTAATTAAATATCTTATGCAACAAATCTGTCAATAAAATGAGAAAGAGAGTTCATCGGTGCTATATAGAACCAATTCTGTCCTATGGAAGCGAATCATGGACAATAGACAAACAAATGAAAAGACGATTAGAGGCCACAGAGATGGGATTTCTCAGAAGAATGTTGAAAGTTCCCTGGACAGCTAAAAAGACCAATGAAGAAGTTCTCAAAGAGGCCAACACAAAAGGGAGCTCTTAAAAAATATCAGAAAGAAGCAATCGACATTTTTCGGGCACATCATGAGAAGAGGAAACTTGGAATACTTGGTTACAACTGGCAAAATAAAAGGAAAGAGAGATCGCGGACGACAAAGAGAGAAAATACTGGATAGCTTGGTGTCATGGCATGGAAAACAGTCAACAACAGAACTGATACGATGCACTGTAGATAGAAGATTGTGGAGGGACATGATCGCCTACGCCAACCGATATGGCACATCATGATGATAATGATGATGAATAACTTATTATTTCCACTATTATTTTGTAAACACTAGAATTTATTTTCAATGCACAATTTTAAATTA
Organism: Megaustenia siamemsis; assembly: GCA_032433765.1. Lineage (NCBI taxonomy): Eukaryota > Metazoa > Mollusca > Gastropoda > Stylommatophora > Ariophantidae > Megaustenia > Megaustenia siamemsis. Next base: position 40,594,778 of record JAVIAB010000024.1, on the reverse strand, counting down.
ATTTTAAAAATTAACGTTAAATCAATAAATATTAAAAATATAAATGGTAAATTATGAATATTGAGACAAATAAATTAAATAATTTAACGGATAAAGCTTTGAAAAGAGCGAGATATAGTCGATGTAAAAATGAGACCCGAATTTTTAGAAATAAAAAATAAATTTAAAAAATTATAAACTAAATAAAATTGAATCAAACACACACAGTCCACACATGAATCCACGCGCGATGATTGTTCAGACAAAATATTATATTATGTTCGTAACCATTGGCACATAAAGGTTTATATCTACATGCATGAGTGTGTGTGGATGTGAGTGTAAGTTTGTGTGTGTGCGCGCGCAGATACATAGCTTAGGTAACACGATGATTTAAGTTTTGTATTATATATCGCTTTAATGTATTGCTTATTGGTGCATGCTCCCGTTATTTATCGTGTGACTTCTACTCACCAGATTGCTTCTTTCCCTAATCCTCTCAGTGCTAATTATGCCAGTATCTGAAACGACATATCCTGCTGTCGAAAGACTGACACGTCTACGCTGTCAGATATAACCTCTCTTCCAATGTGCCTCTTATTATTTTGACTGTGCTTAATTTCTATTGTTGTATCATTCTGTTTCTTTTCTGTTTTTCTCTCTTGCCATTCAGCGTCGAGGCGAAGAATAGCTTGTGATATTTCGCTCTTTCAGTTTTGGTGTCACTATTTTCTATTTTTCTAGTATTTCATCTACCCATTATTTCCTCTTAATCTGTTGTTTGTTTAGCATTTGTTGATAGATGTGTGCACTGTTCATATCGTTTAAGTCTGTCTCGTGTTAAAATGATTCATTGTCTTGTTTCTTTAGACGTGCTAATTTTGGGGACGACATCCAACTGTCTTCTTATTTCTCTCAAACATGCATCTTGTCGGTAGTTTAACACTTCTAATTTCATTTATACATTTATCGTATTTATCTCTCTAGAACCGAGTGTCCACTTTTGACATTGCAACATATTAGAATGAAGATTGTCTTGTATATTTGTCTACCTTTATTTTCTGTGTGCTGCGATCTTGTGCCAAATATTTCCTGTCCTTTTTTTCCACCGAAAGTTAAAACTCTAAGGAATGTCTTCAAGTCATCATTGTGTCTAGTTAACATTTCCATTTGTCTGCCATGCTTGGGTGATTATTATGGAGATCGAGCTATGCCAAAATGGAAATATTTGATTTATATTTGACTTTTGTGATGAGAAAACCGGCAACGATCCCTACAAAAGCACAAACAAAGATAGGAAAGCTTTTGGAAAAAATAAACACAACTTGGCTCGCATTCAGGTACACAATAATAACATCCGAAGGCATGGACTTATGAGAGAAAAGAAATCTGTTGTTTTGTTCGAACAGCAATGGCGTGTAGCAGAGATAACATCAAGACAGACATCATTTCGATCGCTTGCCTGAATGCACAGGAGAAATTCGTCAGGTTACACGAGGTCGTAGGATGCCAGCTAGGAGTTAACATTTCTTGTTAACTCTACCTTTCTATGGCGTAATACCGACCACATTACCCCAGAAATCATGTGCTAAAGGTCTGTAAAATTTATGGTCACTGACACCAAAGACTAGACGTACAATCTTACATATATCTGGGCAGTAATATAAATAAAGAAAGAAGAGCAGAAAATTATAACATAATAAGAATATCAAAAGCAGGAGGAGCATTTATTGCACTGGGAAACATGGAAATCCAAAGAAATTAGGTTAAATACTAAATTTAAAATGTTCAACTTCAATGTTAAGTCAGTCCTATTAAATGGCTGTGAAACATGGAGAACAACAAAATTGACAATCACGAAGATACAGACTTTCATTAATGGGTGCTTACGCATAATAAAAGGATGGCAATAGCAGGAAAAAATTACTAACATAGAATTATGGAACTGTACCAGTCAAATACCAGTGGATAAAGAGATACAGCGAAGACGATGGCGCTGTATAGGACACACACTACGGAAGCCAACTGAAAGTATTACACAACAGGCCCTTTTTTGGAATCCCCAGGGGAAAAGATAAAGAGGAAGACCAAGGAATTCTTAGAGAAGACAGATAGAAGCAGAGATGAAGATGATGGGGAAGACATGGAATGATCTTAAAAGAATGGCAAAAAAACAGAACGACTTGAAAAGTGTTTGTTGAAGATCTATGCTCCACTGGGAGCTAAAAAGTTAGAAAAAGAACACCATATTCCCTATACACCACTTGGCGGGACGGTGGTACTTTAAAAAAAAAAATACCTTTCTATGTTATTGTTTTATCTGCATGAAGACTTCATTTTGTTTAATTTAATTTATTTTTTTATTTCTGGTTAGTCAGTCATGTTCTTGCTGAAGTACTGTAACCTTGTAGTTTTACTGTTTATGTATCTTTAATCCTTGCATTGATAATTTTGGTCAGCATTCTATTATTATTATTTATTGCAAACACTTTGCTTCATTTATTTATTACTTGAATAGGTACTATATTTTATTAATACGCCTTAATTAGCAATAATTAAAAGGGTACTTGAAAGGGTGTGCTGAAAGGAAATGTGGAAATTAAATTAGCTAGTCTACACAACTTGTTTTTCATCTTGAAGTGAAACCACGTTGAAGCCGAGAAAATCATGTGCGCCAGCCTGGGTATTGACTTAATGGTAAATGGAACATCCATTGATAAAATGAATTAACGTTGAGCCATAATTGTCTTAATTTACCACAGACGTCAAACATTCACCACACACAAGGTTTACTAATTCATCAAGTATAAAACATGTTGTTTCCTTCTTCTTGCGGTCACGTGATGACTAAAAGAAAGAACAGTGGTTCTCCTAGATAGTGCTGGTACAGTGATCACAACGAAACCTCTTTTCGTCATCCGCCTTTTAAAGACGTTAAGTGGGTGATTAGATCAGAAATGAAGAACTGAGAAAAAAGCTAGGAATAACTTCCGCCATAGAATATGTATAGAAACAACAAGTAAAATGGATTGGCTACGTGATAAGGCAGAAAGATCAAAACACAACACAACGAGCCTTCAATAAACGTTGCGAGAACATCAGACCCACAAGCCGAACACGAAAAAGATTGATCAACGGAACATTAGAAGCACTAGGAAACATAACAGCAGCAGAGACGAACAGAAAAGCAATAGACCGCAAATGATATCTCCCCCTCGACGCTGAAAGGCAAAGGAGGAAGGGAAGAAGTAAAAAGAAGTGGGTGTAAATGTGTAGTACTACTGCTGGCAGTAAAAAAGTGTGATATTTCCACCTTCTGCCTCAACACATCCGTCTTCGGCATTGGGGTTTTGAGTACCAGGTTGCCTTCTCTCTCAGTCCTGACTCACCCGTGCAGACTGGACTGGTTAGTCTGCTACCAGAAACACCACGAAGAGGTAGAGTCTTCTTCCTCTTCTTCTACCTTTTTAGCTCCCAGTGGAGCATAGGTCTTCAACAAACACTTTCCAAGCCGTTCTGTTTTTTGCAACTTCTTTTAAGATCATTCCATGTCTTCCCCATCATCTTCATCTCTGCTTCTATCTGTCTTCTCCAAGAATTTCTTAGTCTTCCTCTTTGTCTTTTCCCCTGGGGATTCCAAAAAAGGGCCTGTTGTGTAATACTCTCAGTTGGCTTCCGTAGTGTGTGTCCTATCCAGCGGCGCCATCGTCTTCGCTGTATCTCTTTATCCATTGGTATTTGACTGGTACATTTCCATAATTCTATGTTAGTGATTTTGTCCTATTTCCATCCTTTTATCCTGCGTAAGCATCCATTAATGAAAGTCTGTATCTTCGTGATTGTCAATTAAGTTGTTCTCAATGTTTCACATCCATATAATAGGACCGCCTTAACATTTCAGTTGACAATTTTTATTTTAGTATTTAACCTAATTTGAAGAGGTAGAGTAGGTTGTAGATATTTCTCGCTCTCCACTACGAGTAGTCCATAAAACAATAAACACAGCTAGTTTTTCAAATGCTAAAGTTTCGTAGAAGTATGAAGTTGTGTTAACATACCTACATATTGATGTGAACTGCATTTGTAAACAAAAATTCTACAAATGAGATTAACAGTATATGGTCACGCCATAAACACAGTGGGCGGGAACAACAAATAATGGAATTTCCTCGTGGTTCCAGATAGACGAGATGGGAGAGCATCAAGAAGAAGGTGACTTCAACGCATCAGAAAACCCTGAACATGACATTAGAAGAAGCGAGAGATCTGGCTAGAGACAGAGATTCTTTCATATGGTCTATTATGAGTTCTAGTTAATGTAAAAGGCATGCAACCAGATGATGAAGAGAGATATATTGCAGAGGTTATTGGTGGAGACGCCCTTAGCCAAATACATTTCATTCATTCTGAAAATACATATTTAATGGGATTGGTTCAAATGTGTGATGTTACGGATCCAGATTCTAATTTGTGATAAAGTATAGAGTCATTGTTGTTGTTCATTTGACTGTTGAATTAATGCTGTTTTACTACATCATTGCTTTTCACAATAAATCAATCCCAGATGGAGAAATTTGAGCTCGTTGAAATATTAAAATTCTAACCACAAATGTTATTAGAATTTAAGTTACTTCTCAGCGTGAATGTGCCATTAGAACAATTATATAACATTTGTTATACTTTTTGAAATAGCAAATTAGTACGATAGCTAATTGAACAAATTTGTAAACATCGATAGATTCATTAAGTGCCGCGAGCAGGCAAGTTGCAGATTCAGCATGTACCACCGACTGGCGTGTGTAGACTCCTTATTTACAACACATAAACAGGTTTTATGTGCATTTCCTCAATTTGGTTTAGGTTTTCATATCACATATATTTAAAAACATGTATTAAATAATTTTGATCGATAAACGACTGTAGAGACAGAAAGTTGCAGAGCGACATGATGCTCGGTAATGACGATGTTGATTCTTTCAATTTTGATAAGAATAAGTCACAGAGAACACATTTATGTGTAAAACAGAAGAATATTAGAGCAGTAGACTATAAGAACAATAGAATATAAGAACAGCTGAATATAAGAACAGTAGAATATTAGAACAATAGAAAATATTAAAACTGTAGAATATTTGAACAGTAGAATATAAGAACAGTATAATATAAGAACAGTAGAATATAAGAACAGTATAATATAAGAACAGTAGAATATAAGAACAGTATAATATAAGAACAGTAGAATATAAGAACAGTATAATATAAGAACAGTAGAATATTAGAACAGTAGAATATAAGAACAGTATAATATAAGGACATTATAATATTAGAACAGTAGAATATAATAACAGTATAATATAAGAACAGTAGAATATTAGAACAATAGAAAATATTAAAACTGTAGAATATTTGAACAGTAGAATATAAGAACAGTGTAATATATCAACAGTAGAATATTAGAACAGTAGAATATAAGAACAGTAGAATATACGAACAGTAGAATCTAAGAATACGAACAATAGAATATAAGAACAGTAGAATATTATAACAGTAGAATATTATCTATCTATCTATTGTCCTTTCGAGCCGACGACGTCACATAGGGCAGAACCACAATCTCAAAAACATAAACCTTTCGTGCCAAAATGGCACATATTGCGGAGATCACTGCTTCTAAAATCTAATATTAGAATATTAGAACAGTAGAATATTAGAACAGTAGAATATTAGAACAACAGAATATGAGAACAGTAGAATATAAGAACAGTAGAATATAAGAACATCAGAAGAGCCCGGATGTTTAATTACATAACAATTTACTAGTGCTGATAGAAGTCTTCTAAAGTCTTTCTCGCCGCTCTCTCTCTCTCTCTCTCTCTCTCTCTCTCTCTCTCCTATCTCTCCACTGCCTCTCACTCCTTTTCATAGGTCCCTCCCTGTTCGTTCATCTTTTGTTTCAACTCTTCATCTATCGCACACATACAACCGTATTAAACATGTATTCACTCCATGTCATTTATTCTTGCTCTTTCAGCAGCACAACTCGCTTTTCTAATCACATTCACTAATTAGTTGTCACTTAACCTCTATATACAATGATCGTTTACTCTCTTTCCTGTCCCTACCCTCCCACCACCCTTCTCTTAATATTTCTTTGCTCTCACACTTTTCGACTCTTCATCCCCCCCCCCCCATTTTATTTTCTTTAAAATTCACTTATTATCTGTCACTTCTATTTCTTCTCTTTCTCTCGGTTCCCATCATTCACTCTCCATTTCCCTGCTTCCACCATTCAACTTTCATTTAACCACATCCATCCCCCAAAAAAACCCAATAATAATAAAATAATAACAATGTCGCCTCCAATCCTTTCCTGGACTTCTCTTCTTTGAGTTAATAATGAAAGTACCGAACCTTAAAGTACAATACAATATCACAAATATCTCAAGTAGAAGCAGATGTTTATGCCATACCTGTATCAGATATCGAAATTCCAAATCGATCCCATGTTCTGTAATATAAGAACCTCTCCTTCACACTTAGTCCTTGCTTATCGCCATTCTACTCCATTCAGCTTCTTTAATTTCTTGAACTCATCCCCCATTATGCATCCTTACTCTATATGAGATCTTTGAATAATTATAATCTCATAAATAACTCACGCAAAATAAATTATTATATTAGCAGTTCACTGCTGGGTAGAGTGATCTTCGCGTGGTAAAAATATCCGTTTATTGCATTAACAGGCTGAGAGACATTTAATATAATTGCTAATTTGCTGCCCTTTCTCGAACACGACTGCAAGTGTTCAATGCAAAAAATATAAAAAAGGGATTTATTTTTCGTTTGAATATGATGATTTTGGAAAACCCCTTCCATCTCTTCTCTTTCACCACTCACTTTCTCTCTCTTTCTCTCTCCCTCTCTCTCTCTCTCTCTATCTCCCCCCTCTCTCTCTCTCTTTCTCTCTCTCTCTCTCTTTCGTTCTCATACTATCTGAACATCTGCCTATCTCTAATGGAAACTCCTAACCAAAAGTCACCACACCCAAAATCCATAACCACCTCTTCAGAGACGATTATCCATCTCTACCAGACCCACCAAAAACTACCCCCGATATAACCAACACATAACTCTCGTGCTCCTCTAATACCCGTTTAAGAAGCCTTGGGTATATATTTCTCTTAATCTTTCAAGTACCAATTTGAGAATCTCTGCTGTTATCTAAGACATCAAAACGTCACTCGTAATTGCGTCTGCAACTCTAGACCGGTGATCTTCAACTGTTCGCTGACGACACCGAGGAAATTCTAGAATCGTCGAAGCGCACGAGTTTAATACCGAGAGATTTCATAAATATGCAAGTGTTTTAGTTTGTGTAAGCGAATTCAAGAGTTAATGCAAGGTACGTAGGCTAGACAATTTCGAAGAGAATCTATCCGGACTAGAAATATCCCGGCCTGAGACTTCAACACGCAAGTCTCAACTCATGCGCACATTCGGAGAAGTAATTACCACAAATAATGGCTGAATAAGTGGGACATTGCCAAAACTAAACTCACTGCTCACTGTTCAAACACCGAACAAAACAAAACCCTCGTGATTGAAGCAAGTAGCTGCCAAGAGCCTATAATTCAATACAAAATCAGACATACTTCTGTCAACCTTTACCACAAGGGGTTAAACTTGAGAATAAGATATACATCTGTCAACCCATGCTAAAAAGGGGTAAAATTGAGAATAAGACACAATTCTGTCAACACATGCCAAAACAGGTTAAAACTTCAGAATAAGATCTACTTCTGTCAACCCATGCCAAAACAGGTTAAACTTGAGAATAAGATCTACTTCTGTCAACCCATGCCAAAACAGGTTAAACTTGAGAATAAGATCTACTTCTGTCAACCCATGCCAAAACAGGCTAAACTTGAGAATAAGATCTACTTCTGTCAACCCATGCCAAAACAGGTTAAACTTGAGAATAAGATCTACTTCTGTCAACCTATGCCAAAACAGGTAAAACTTGAGAATACGATCTACTTCTGTCAACCCATGCCAAAACAGGTTAAACCTGAGAATAAGATCTACTTCTGTCAACCCATGCCAAAACAGGTTAAACTTGAGAATAAGATCTACTTCTGTCAACCCATGCAAAAACAGGTTCAACTTGAGAATAGGGCATGCTTCTTTCCAACCAATCAAAACCAGGTTAAGCTTGAGAATATGACATGTTTCTGTCAAAAAATCAAGAACGGCTAAACCTGAGAACAGGACGTGCTTCTCTCAACCCATGTCAAAACAAAGCTGAACCTGTGGATAGGACATACTTCTGCTAATCAGTACCAAAAGAGGCCAAACTTTATTTGAACCAAATTATAGCAACAACGTATAAATAGTGCAACATCTGATATCAAATTGTTCCCTTTCAGACATAAAGAAAATGTCTGTATCTTACAACACTTTCTAACATAAACAACACATCCAAACATAGACAATACATCCAAACATAGACAACACATCAAAACATACACAACACATCCAAACATGCACAACACATCCAAACATAGACAACACATCCAAACACACACAATACATCCAAACATACAAAACACATCCAAACATACACAACACATCCAAACATATACAACACATCCAAACATAGACAAAACATTCAAACATAAACAACACACCCAAACATAGAAAACATATCCAAACATACACAACACATCCAAACATAGACAAAACATTCAAACATAAACAACGCATATACACCACATCCGAGAGCCGCAACAGCTCGGTGGTTAGTGAACTGGACTACAAAGGAAAAGGGGTAGGGTTCAATCCCAATCGACGGCTTCCGGGTTCACTCAGCCTTAAATTGGTACCGGATTTTTTCTGGGAAAAGTAAAGCGGCACGGGCGTAATACCGACCACATTACCCCAAAAATCATGTGCCGAAGGTCTGTAAAATGTATGGTCACTAACACCAGATTCCCTATACGCCACTTGGTGTGACGGGTGTACTTTACTTTTTTTTTTTATACACCACATCCAAACATAGACCACACATCCAGACATAGACACCACGTCCAAACATAGACAACAGATTCAACACCTCTCACCAGCAGTCAGATGACATGCACATTTGAGCGATAGTGTCTGCACTGTAAAGAACAACTATATCACCATGGCTAGAATGGACAGATTCAAGTGAAAACAAGCCAAAATAATATTGGAGTGTCCGTATTTAAAAAAAATTAATGGTGAAATATTATTACATTCATTATCATCATCATTGTCACCACTTGTTGCATCCATCCCGTTGAAGATGATCTCTTTCACGTTAAACAGAACGGCGGTAATTACCGTTCTGGAACTAATAAGAGATTAACGTATTTTTTAATGAAGGAACTAAACAGCTCACCGATTTATGGTAACAAAAGCAAACATAAATTTAATATATATTTTTCGAAGCAATGTCACTCAGTGCTATAGCAGTTTTACTGACATTTTTATTTTACCTTCAATACACAGCAAACGAAACGAGATAAATAAAAGCTTCGTGATTGACTGCCGGTGGCAGGTTCAGGAAATCAAAGATGACCAGGAGACCACAGAAAAGTTTCGTGGTGATTTCGAAAACAATTTATTCATTTAGAGAAGAGAGTATGAATTTAAATAAAGAAGCAACCTGGTCTAAAACATACTGTTATAAATGTATGAAGTTTGTGTTCTCTTATAATGAAGTACATCTCTGTTTTGTTTTATTATTTCATTTCTTCTCTCTCTTGTTATTTCTCCTTGCTTTACTTATATCGTTTATTCTATATGTAGTTCATCTTTTTTTTTCGTTCGCCAGCTTTGACCTCTGACGAAGTCCTATTTAGAACTGAATTTTGCGTGCTAATCAATTTTTTCCTGGCAGTGTGCACAGGGGTCCCTCACCGCACAGGCAGATAACTCCGACTTCGGAGGTAATCATAATTTTTTTTCGTCGATGAGTAATTGACGTTTCAAGCCGGGCCTCGCTGCTGAGACCAGGTTGCCGCAGAGAGAATCATAAATAAAAATCCGGTGAAGCCGGGATTTGAACCCACAACCTCTCTGACCGGCGTCTTGCCTCAAGACCAACCAGTCCCCCTGAGTCTCATCTTTATTCCGTTGTCCGTTTCTGTTGTTCTCGTTCTCTGAATAAGGCAACATGTAGGCCGAAACGTCAGCATTTTGTTGTGTCCTTTTTTTTTGAAGTCGTCACAGTATCTTGTACGAGTGTACATTATATTTCCAACTTGCTCATTGGTACTTCATTTACTTCAGCACTACAATTAATTGCCTGTTCTCATGGCTTAATAACTTTATTTTATATTTACTTAATCATAACTCAGAAAGCAGTGGTAGACCAACCTTTACTGTTCAAGCTACTTTTTAATTAAAAAAAATTTGAGTGAACATGATTCAGGGGGAGACTAAGAAAGGGTTACAACCTTTAAGGCGCTTGCGATCAAGAAAATTAAAGATTTCTATTTTAAGACAAGGTCACAGCCAGACAAAACAAACAGGCGGAAATCAAAAGAGCAACATCTTCTTCCGCAAAACTACGTAGTAATACCGATACAAAACATATAAATTATCACTCACCAAATCTCGACAGACACTAGTGCGGACCACCTAAAATCAATATTTTGAAAAAACCGCTGCTCAGACATGATCGTTTTTTTGTTAAGCGTTTGCCATATAGATGGTGTATTGCAACAAAGAAAAAATGATGGATTGCAATGCATCTGATTTTTAGGGTGAAAGAGGAACTGTAATGTCTTCAGCTCACGCACGTAAACACTCCAGCAGACATAATCGATGTTTTAATCGTCTGAACCTTCTCCAAAGAAAAACACGACAGCAACATGAGACGACATGGGCTAATTATCAATATTGTGTCTACTACTTCATTGCTGGCCAAGAAAACGGTGTTTGTGTTGTCTTTATTTCTGGTGCTACATGATACAAAGAGATGCCATAATGCGGATTTTTGGCATTCAGATTTCATAACATAGTCAGTGTTATTCAAAGGCCCGGTATCACTGCAAACAAATACAAATCCATAATTGTTCAATCGTCCATGCCAGTGGAACCATCCGAATTAGCAACTCATTGAAGAATACTGACAAAGAAAGGCTGCTGCAGTCACCATCGTAGCATACACAGCACATGTCAAAAGACAAGGCATTTAGCACCCACAGTGAACGCAACTTAATTATCCTTTGTCATACGGTATCATCATTCATCGCAAGCAATCGGAATATAAAAAACATCATCCGATGAAACATAATGTCATAACAGCATATTCTTTTACCGGGTTTGCCTTCCTATTTCATCCATGTACCATTCTTTCACAGGCGAGTAGACCATTTTAGTATCATCACGAGATTGTTGAGTAGATTCTTGACCAATTGTGGGTTCCTGACTTGATACGAGCAATCAGTTATGACTCGTTTACTTTCTATCAGGTTCATTCTCTGTATCGTGGGTCCTTAGTGTAATAATCAAAAGTAAATATTAGTTTCTTTCAACACCGGGAATATATTATATTTTGAAGAAATATATTTTCACCTGTTTATACAACGACATACACCAGCAATGGTACTATGTGTCATAAAGATTTAAAATTTTTTTTTTAATTTACCTGTATCACATGTGCAAAAAGGGAGCTGCGATAGCTCAGTGTTAGTGAACTGGACTACTAAGGACAAGAGGTCGAGTTCGATCCTGATCGACGGCTTCCAAGGTTCACCCACCCTTAAATGGGTACCGGATTTTTTGTCTGGTAAAGTAAAGCAGCACGGGCCTTATACTGACCACATTACTCAAAAAAATATTATTTTCAAGGTCTGTACAAATTATGGTCACTACACACCATTTTCCCTATACGTCACTTGGCGTGACTGGGCACTTTACTTTGTACTTTATATTATCAAAATGTTTAAAAAAAAAAAAAAAAAAAAAAAAAAAAAAAAAAAAAAAAAAAACGTGCCTTGGGCATTGAAAATTATGAGCACTAAAACAACATTCCTCATACTCTTTACCTTTCAGTAGTGTACAGCGAACTTCTAACTGTTTTATTTACTCATCATACTTTCATCAATCCTTTCTTAATTATTCGCTCCGTTTTTTTGTATGATCTAGTCTTGAAAACACAATATTTTTCGGATACATCATGAGAAGAGAAAAATTAGAGTACTTCATTATAGCTGGCAAAATACAAGGACAGAAAAATAGCGATCATAAAGAGAGAAGATAGATAGCTTGGATAGGGTAAACAATCAACAGCAGAAATGAAACTGTGCACAGAGAATAGATTTGTGGAAGAACGTAATCACCTACGTCAGCCGATAAGAAACATGATGCTGATGATTTTTATAAAGATCTCTTGGTAGGTATTTCTATTGTTTTCTTTTCTTTATACTTCTGAGCCCACTGAATATATATATAAGAAGAATTACCATTTTAGTATATATCTTTACTAATTATTTAATTTCAGACAATGAACAGTTTCTTTAATTTTATCTTCTGCTTCTTCTCCTTTTTCTAACTTTGTCATTTCGATGGGAATTGTAGATTGATCGAGGACATTACATTATACACAGCATTCTGGGTTATGTTGCATGATAATATAGATTTTGACTTATATATCTTAGTGTCTTGTATTAATTGTGTTGGTATTTTTGTAGGGTTTGTACTCCACGAACTGTTATTGTTCCAAGTCGTTCTAGACGGCTGTGTTTGGTCTTGGCTCTGCATCCGATACCAAGAGATTCTATAAGTATTATCTATCAAACTATGCACGATAGAGCATTTCTTTCTCATTCTCTTTTAGTCTCTCACTCTCTCTCTCTCTCTCTCTCTCTCTCTCTCTTCTATCTCATACACTCTCTCACTATCTCACACGCTCTCATTCTTTATCATGTACCTTTTTATTTCAGTCTTATTGAGTTATTGCATTATTTGCGAGTCGTCATCATTGCACTCCTTGCAATGGTACTCATATTCCCTCCTCAGCAAGTCCCGCAGTGTCCAGCGACTGATAGTCTTATAATGCCTCAGTCATTCCCTCCTCAACAAGTCCCACAGTGTCCAGCGACTGATAGTCTTATAATGCCTCATTCATTCCCTCCTCAGCAAGTCCCACAGTGTCCAGCGACTGATAGTCTTATAATGCCTCAGTCATTCCCTCCTCAGCAAGTCCCACAGTGTCCAGCGACTGATAGTCTTATAATGCCTCAGTCATTCCCTCCTCAGCAAGTCCCACAGTGTCCAGCGACTGATAGTCTTATAATGCCTCAGTCATTCCCTCCTCAGCAAGTCCCGCAGTGTCCAGCGACTGATAGTCTTATAATGCCTCAGTCATTCCCTCCTCAGCAAGTCCCACAGTGTCCAGCGACTGACAGTCTTATAATGCCTCATTCATTCCCTCCTCAGCAAGTCCCGCAGTGTCCAGCGACTGGCGGTCTTATAATGCCTCATTCATTCCCTCCTCAGCAAGTCCCACAGTGTCCAGCGACTGACAGTCTTATAATGCCCCATTCATTCCCTCCTCAGCATGTCCCACAGTGTCCAGCGACTGACGGTCTTATAATGCCTCATTCATTCCCTCCTCAGCAAGTCTCACAGTGTCCAGCGACTGACGGTCTTATAATGCCTCATTCATTCCCTCCTCAGCAAGTCCCGCAGTGTCCAGCGACTGGCAGTCTTATAATGCCGCATTCATTCCCTCCTCAACAAGTCCCGCAGTGTCCAGCGACTGACAGTCTTATAATCCCGCATTCATCTAAAAGTAACCACTGATGTATCCACTTCCCTCCCCGACACTCCTCATCAATTAGTTAAATCAACGAACACTTCCACTTCTGCTATGTTCGTTCAACAATTATTTTTTCAAAATGGAAGAAAAGTTGAGAAAGATAAGAACAATGTATCAAGCTGGCGCTCTTAAAGGATCTAGCGGATCAAGTAAACAGGCAGACAAGAAAGCAACTTGAAGAAGGAAAGTTAAAACACAAGAGATACTGGTAATGAGAATGTAATGGCTAATTTTGATAGAAGAAAAGAAATGACTATATATATATATGTATATATATATATATATATATATATATAAATTTAAATGTTCAATGAAGACAATATGATATTAAGGATGATCATGATGCTAGTGATAACAAAATTTCTGTTGAAGACGTTGAGTTGATAATGGTGACCAACATCACAAAAGTGATAGTGTTGATTATGTTGAATACATCTCTTCATCACTATTTAACTGATGCAGGTCTCCAACATTATGGCGTCTCTTTATTGTTGGAACTTTCTTTCATAGGGAACCGCGATAGCTCAGTGGTTAGAGACCTGGACTACAAAGGACAAGAGGTCGGTTTCGGTCCTGATCGACGGCTTCCGAGTTCATCATCATCATCATGTACCCTGCCGGTTGGCGTAGGCGATCATGTCCCTCCACAATCTTCTATCTACAGTGCATCGTATCAGTTCTGTTGTTGACTGTTTTCCATGCCATGACACCAAGCTATCCAGTATTTTCTCTCTTTGTCGTCCGCGATCTCTCTTTCGAGTTCACCCAGTATTAATTGGTATCGGATTTTTTTTTCTAGGAAAGTAAAGCGGCACGGGCGTAATACCGACCACATTACCCCAAAAATCATGTGTCGAAGGTCTGTAAAAATTATGGTCACTAACACCATATTCCCTATGCGCCACTTGACATGACGGGGTTCTTTACTCTTGTACTTACTTTTAAAATACTTTCTTTCACTCTGAAGACAGAACGTGTCAGCATGATTTTCGAGGGCGCCTAAAAATGGGCATGGGCGTGTACGCACTATACAGTTAATGTGTATAATTCAGCAGAACTACACAGCTGAACTGCTTCGTCATAGAGAGGAATGTATCAGGGCCTCCAGCCTTGAAAGGGACTACCCACGGCTGCTGATGATGGGTCTATGTATCGTGGACCCAGTATTAAACCAGAGAATTCTAATGAACAACCGAAGGAACAGTCATAAGTAACTAAGAACATAACTCTGGGCCCTAGATATACAATGTGCAGACAAGTTACGGCCACTTATGATTTACTTTCTACTAATGAGTAAATCCTTAAAGGCAACTAGTATTTTTGTGTAATCTGTTGAACATAGGAAACTGACACAGGATGATGAAGAGGATGTTTATGACGAGGAGGAGGAAGATGTTTATGGCGAGGAGGAGGAAGATGTTTATAGCGAGGAGGATGAAGTTGTTTATGGCGAGGAGGAGGAAGATGTTTATGACGAGGAGGAGGAAGAAGTTTATGACGAGGAGGAGGAGGAAGATGTTTATGCCATGGAGGAAGATGTTTATGCCATGGAGGAAGATGTTTATGCCATGGAGGAAGATGTTTATGGCGAGGAGGAGGAAGATGTTTATGCCATGGAGGAAGATGTTTATGGCGAGGAGGAGGAAGATGTTTATGGCGAGAAGGAGGAAGATGTTTATGCCATGGAGGAAGAAGTTTATGCCATGGAGGAAGATGTTTATGGCGAGGAGGAGGAAGATGTTTATGCCATGGAGGAAGATGTTTATGGCGAGGAGGAGGAAGATGTTTATGCCATGGAGGAAGATGTTTATGCCATGGAGGAAGATGTTTATGGCGAGGAGGATGAAGATGTTTATGGCGAGAAGTAGGAAGATGTTTATGCCATGGAGGAAGATGATTAGGCCATGGAGGAAGATGTTTTATGGCGAGGAGGATGAAGATGTTTATGCGAGAAGGAGGAAGATGTTTATGCCATGGAGGAAGATGTTTATGCCATGGAGGAAGATGTTTATGGCGAGGAGGAGGAAGATGTTTATGCCATGGAGGAAGATGTTTATGGCGAGGAGGATGAAGATGTTTATTGCGAGAAGGAGGAAGATGTTTATGCCATGGAGGAAGATGTTTATGCCATGGAGGAAGATGTTTATGGCGAGGAGGAGGAAGATGTTTATGCCATGGAGGAAGATGTTTATGGCGAGGAGGAGGAAGATTTTATGGCGAGAAGGAGGAAGATGTTTATGCCATGGAGGAAGATGTTTATGCCATGGAGGAAGATGTTTATGGCGAGGAGGAGGAAGATGTTTATGCCATGGAGGAAGATGTTTATGGCGAGGAGGAGGAAGATGTTTATGCCATGGAGGAAGATGTTTTATGGCGAGGAAGAGGAAGATGTTTATGGCGAGGAGGAGGAAGATGTTTATGGCGAGGAGGAGGAAGATGTTTATGCCATGGAGGAAGATGTTTATGGCGAGGAGGATGAAGATGTTTATGCCATGGAGGAAGATGTTTATGCCATGGAGGAAGATGTTTATGGCGAGGAGGAGGAAGATGTTTATGCCATGGAGGAAGATGTTTATGCCATGGAGGAAGATATTTATGGCGAGGAGGAGGAAGATGTTTATGCCATGGAGGAAGATGTTTATGGCGAGGAGGAGGAAGATGTTTATGCCATGGAGGAAATTGTATATGCCATGGAGGAAGATGTTTATGGCGAGGAGGAGGAAGATGCTTATGTCATGGAGGAAGATGTTTATGGCAAGGAGGAAGTTGTTTATGGCGAGGAGGAGGAAGATGTTTATGGCGAGGAGGAAGATGTTTATGGCGAGGAGGAGGAAGATGTTTATGGCAAGGAGGAAGAAAATGTTTATGGCGAGAAGGAGGAAGATGTTTAAGGCGAGGACGAAGAAGATGTTTATGGCGAGAAGGAGGAAGATGTTTATGGCGAGGAGGAGGAAGATGTTTATGGCGAGAAGGAGGAAGATGTTTATGGCGAGGACGAAGAAGATGTTTATGGCGAGGAGGAAGAAGATGTTTTTCACAAGGAGGAAGAAGATGTTTATCACAAGGAGGAAGAAGATGTTTATCACAAGAGGAAGATGATGTTTATCACAAGGAGGAAGAAGATGTTTATCACAAGGAGGACGAAGATGTTTATGGCGAGGAGGAAGAAGATGTTTATCACAAGGAGGAAGAAGATGTTTATCACAAGGAGGAAGAAGATGTTTATGGCGAGGAGGAAGAAGAAGTTTATCACAAGAGGAGAAGATGTTTATGTCGAGGAGGAGGAGGAAGATGTTTATGCCATGGAGGAAGATGTTTATGCCATGGAGGAATAAGATGTTTATGGCGAGGAGGAAGAAGATGTTTATCACAAGGAGGAAGATGTTTATCACAAGGAGGAAGAAGATGTTTATGCCGAGGAGGAAGAAGATGTTTATCACAAGGAGGAAGAAGATGTTTATCACAAGGAGGAAGAAGATGTTTATGACAGGAGGAAGAGGATGTTTATGACAAGGAGGAAGAGATGTTTATCACAAGGAGGAAGAAGATATTTATGACGAGGAGGAAGAAGATGTTTATGACGAGGAGGAAGGACAGATGTTTATGATGACGAGGAGGAGGAGAATTTTATGGCGAGGATGAAGGACAAGATGTTTATGGTGAAAAAGAAGATGTTTATGACGAGGAGGAAGGAGAAGATGTTTATGACGAGGAGGAAGGAGAAGATGTTTATGGTGAAAAAGAAGAAGATGTTTATGACGAGGAGGAAGGAGAAGATGTTTATGGTGAAAAAGAAGAAGATGTTTATGACGAGAGGAAGGAGAAGATGTTTTATGACGAGGAGGAAGGAGAAGATGTTTATGACGAGGAGGAAGGAGAAGATGTTATGACGAGGAGGAGGAGAAGATGTTTATGACGAGGAGGAAGGAGAAGATGTTTATGACGAGGAGGAAGGAGAAGATGTTTATGACGAGGAGGAAGGAGAAGATGTTTATGACGAGGAGGAAGGAGAAGATGTTTATGACGAGGAGGAAGGAGAAGATGTTTATGACGAGGAGGAAGGAGAAGATGTTTATGGTGAAAAAGAAGAAGATGTTTATGACGAGGAGGAGGAGAAGATGTTTATGGTGAAAAAGAAGAAGATGTTTATGACGAGGAGGAGGAGAAGATGTTTATGGTGAAAAAGAAGAAGATGTTTATGACGAGGAGGAAGGACAAGATGTTTATGGTGAAAAGAAGAAGATGTTTATGACGAGGAGGAAGGAGAAGATGTTTATGACGAGGAGGAAGGACAAGATGTTTATGACGAAGAAGGAGAGAATTGTTTTATGACAAGGAGGAAGGACAAGATGTTTATGACGAGGAGGAATGAAAAGATGTTTATGACGAGCAGAAGGACAAGATGTTTATAACGAGGAGGAAGGACAAGATGTTTATGACGAGGAGGAAGGACAAGATGTTTATGACGAGGAGGAAGGACAAGATGTTTATGACGAGGAGGAAGGACAAGATGTTTTATAACGAGGAGGAGGACAAGATGTTTATGACGAGGAGGAAGGACAAGATGTTTATACGAGGAGGAAGGACAATATGTTTATAACGAGGAGGAAGGACAAGATGTTTATGACGAGGAGGAAGGACAAGATGTTTATGACGAGGGGGAAGGACAAGATGTTTATGACGAGGAGGAAGGACAAGATGTTTAAGTCGAGGAGGAAGGACAAGATGTTTATGACGAGAAGGAAGGACAAGATGTTTATGTCGAGGAGGAAGGACAAGATGTTTATGACGAGGAGGAAGGACAAGATGTTTATGACGAGGAGGAAGGACAAGATGTTTATGACGAGGAGGAAGGACAAGATGTTTATGACGAGGAGGAAGTACAAGATGTTATGACGAGGAGGAAAGTGAAGATGTTTATGACGAGGAGTAAGGACAAGATGTTTATGACGAGGAGGAAGAAGATGTTTATGGCGAGGAGTAAGAAGATGTTTTTCACAAGGAGGAAGAAGATGTTTATCACAATGAGGAAGAAGATGTTTATCACAAGGAGGAAGAAGATGTTTATCACAAGGAGGAAGATGATGTTTATCACAAGGAGGAAGAAGATGTTTATGGCGAGGAGGAAGAAGATGTTTATCACAAGGAGGAAGAAGATGTTTATGGCGAGGAGGAAGAAGATGTTTATCACAAGGAGGAAGAAGATGTTTATCACAAGGAGGAAGAAGATGTTTATGGCGAGAAGGAAGAAGATGTTTATCACAAGGAGGAAGAAGATGTTTATCACAAGGAGGAAGAAGATGTTTATGGCGAGGAGGAAGAAGATGTTTATCACAAGGAGGAAGAAGATGTTTTATCTCAAGGAGGAAGAAGATGTTTATCACAAGGAGGAAGAAGATGTTTATCACAAGGAGGAAGAAGATGTTTATGGCGAGGAGGAAGAAGATGTTTATCACAAGGAGGAAGAAGATGTTTATCACAAGGAGGAAGAAGATGTTTATGACAGGGAGGAAGAGGATGTTTATGACAAGGAGGAAGAAGATGTTTATCACAAGGAGGAAGAAAATGTTTATCACAAGGAGGAAGAAGATGTTTATCACAAGGAGGAAGAAGATGTTTATCACAAGGAGGAAGAAGATGTTTATGACAGGGAGGAAGAGGATGTTTATGACAAGGAGAAGAAGATGTTTATCACAAGGAGGAAGAAGATGTTTATGACGAGGAGGAAGAAGATTTTTATGACGAGGAGGAAGGACAACATTTTTATGACGAGGAGGAAGAAGTTTATGGCGAGGATGAAGGACAAGATGTTTATGACGAGGAGGAAGGAGAAGATGTTTATGACGAGGTGGAAGGACAAGATGTTTATGGTGAAAAAGAAGAAGATGTTTATGACGAGGAGGAAGGAGAAGATGTTTATGACGAGGGGGAAGGACAAGATGTTTATGACGAGGAGGAAGGACAAGATGTTTATGACGAGGGGGAAGGACAAGATGTTTATGACGAAGAAGGAGAAGAATATGTTTATGACAAGGAGGAAGGACAAGATGTTTATGACGGGGAGGAATGAAAAGATGTTTATGACGAGCAGGAAGGACAAGATGTTTATAACGAGGAGGAAGGACAAGATGTTTATGACGAGGAGGAAGGACAAGATGTTTATGACGAGGAGGAAGGACAAGATGTTTATGACGAGGAGGAAGGACAAGATGTTTATGACGAGGAGGAAGGACAAGATGCTTATGACGAGGAGGAAGGACAAGATGTTTATGACGAGGAGAAGGACAAGATGTTTATGACGAGGAGGAAGGACAAGATGCTTATGACGAGGAGGAAGGACAAGATGCTTATGACGAGGAGGAAGAAGATGTTTATGACGAGGAGGAAGAAGATGTTTATGACGAGGAGGAAGAAGATGTTTATGACGAGGAGGAAGAAGATGCTTATGACGAGGAGGAAGAAGATGTTTATGACGAGGAGGAAGAAGATGTTTATGTCGAGGAGGAAGAAGATGTTTATGACGAGGAGGAAGAAGATGTTTATGACGAGGAGGAAGAAGATGTTTATGACGAGGAGGAAGAAGATGTTTATGACGAGGAGGAAGAAGATGTTTATGACGAGGAGGAAGAAGATGTTTATGAAGAAGTAGATGTTGTGATTTGGAAGATGAATAAGAGATTTCTTATCAGGAAGAGGATGATGATGAATAAGAGGAAAATGATGATGATAATGATGATGATTATAAGGAAAAAGTAAAGAATTATAAAATCTTATGAATAAGATATTTCTTATGAGAAAGAATTTATGATGAAGAAGAGAAAAATGATGATGATGATGATGATGAAGAAAGAGTGAATTATAAAATTGTATTTAACTTTATCTTGATATTAGTTTCAAGCTATATCTTTATCCTACCCGTATGCCTTCAAGTTTACCCATTAAATCAATGTTCGTGGAAATGATTAACACGGGCAAAAGATTCATAAAACGCTGTAACACGGGCAAAGATACATAAAACGCTGTGTGTCTAAATGGTAAAAATAAAATAAAATAATGCAGAAAATCTATGACCACCCACCTGCATGGCAAAGAAGCTGCTTGATCGAATCTATTATTCTTAGACCGCTGGCTATTTCTCTAGATTGCTTTCTCTTTCCCTTGCCCCGTTCAGATCGCTCGTTGAAGCGGTCTGTCAACACGTAATCTATATCAGGCAAGTGAAATCAGTCAGTGTGCTGCCCCCCTCTATCTTCTCTTCCCATTCTCCTATGTTTAAACACGTTTGTGGCATGTATCACCGTCAAGAGCTGCCACACATGTTTCTTATTAGATGTTTCTACATATATTAGCAATTAGATAGCGGATATTCCTCTTATTTTGTTTTAATATTGCGCTTTAGGCATTTCGTCTCTAGATGGGTATTGAAAGAGAACCTTCAGATGAACGGGCTTAGAGCTGCAATTCTCAGGAGAAATGGAAAATGTTAAAAACGAGTACATTTATTTGTTTCGTTGCCAAAATTACAAATAATATTTTATTAATTTAAATCTTAAATAAAAGAACAGTTATAATTATTTTCTTATTGCTGCTTTTCCTGAGTGCTCATTAACAAAGACGGATCTAGACAAATAGCCTGCGAGACGAGTGTTTCTTATTATTCGGAAATGATATAACGTTTGCAGTGATATTGGACAGAAGATTTCCCCAAGCTATTCTCTTTTAGAATTTACCTCTGCATATTAAAATATTGTTCTGTGAATTTGTCAAACTTAGTTAGCGTGATCTATCTACCATTGTTGTGATTGTTCATAGCGGCACTTCGATGCTATAGTTGTTTGTTTTGTCTTCTTCGTTCCTTCCACATGTGCCTTTCAGCGTCGAGGGAGATATAATGTGCGGTCTTTTGCTCTTCTGTTGGCCTCTGCTGCTGTTATGTTTCCTAGTGTTTCTAATATTCCATCAATTCAACTTTTTCGTAGTTGGCCCTTGGGCTGGTGTTCTCGCAACGTTTAATGAAGGCTCGTTGTGTTGTTCTTTGATCTTTCTGTTTTAACACGTGGTAAATCCATGTTATCTGTTGTTTCTTTATATATTCTATGGTGGGGATTATTCCTAGATTTTCTCTGATTCTCCATTTCTGATCTTATCTTTCAAGCTGTCTCCTGCCATTCGTCTAACACATGTCATCTCGGTAGTGGTTATTTTTCTTATTATTCTTGCATCTCTCTCTCTCTCTCTCTCTCTCTCTCTGCGATAAAGACTCAATCAGAGTAGGATTCCAGTCTCTCTCATGAAGTCAGCTTAAGTGAATCGATTGCCCCATATAGTTTCTCTTCCAGGGAGGTGGGTGTGGGCCGCATTGCTCTTCTCAGGTCTGTGCAATTCTTGCATTTAGGGTCCACGTTTGGCAATTGGTAGTACAACAAAGATTGTATTTTAGAGTGCCCTTTATTTCCTTGTTGAACAATCGTGGTGATAGCCATCCGATGATTTGACAAGTTTTATTGCATCTGAAGTCTTTATTCGCTTGTCACTAGACTTCCTAGATATTTAAATTTCTCCATTTGTTTAAGTTTCCTGTTGTCTATCGTTGTGTTGATATTCTGTTTCTCTTTTGCAATACTCATGACTTCTGTTTTGTTGATATTAATTTGTATGTTGTGCCTGTGCTGTTGAGTCTATTTCAGTGTTCTTGTAGGTCTTATATTTGTCCATGTTTAGTGCATGATCGTCTGCAAATAGAAGCTCGTTAATAACCTCTGTCTCCACTGGTTTGGGTAACTTACATATGCATTCCTTGTATGTATTAAACAATAGGGAAGATAGTACCAACCTCTGTTTCAATTCTGATCTACCTTCGAAATGGTCTGTGTAACCTGATGCTGTTCTGACTGTGCAACTGCTGTTGGTGTAGAGACTTTTAATTAGGTTGGTAGATGTTTGCTTATTCAGTAAGTTGTTAGCATCCATCTTAGTTCTCTGTTTACTCGGTTTAATTCTTTTTCCTGGTCAATGAAAACTATGTACAACTTTTGACTGTGTTCTGTCGTCTTTTTCTGCCAGCTATTTTAGGGTGAATAGTGCGTCAGTACATCATCTATTTTTTTTTCGGAACCCCATTTGAGAACCGCTTAACTGTAGTTCTATTATCGGTCTCGGCCTTTAATCTATAATTTTAGCGCATGACTCTCCCACATGGCTGAACAGGAATATACGTCTATTATAATTACAGTGTCTTGCTATCTGTCCTTTTCCATACTGGTACTATGACTGCATGTTGCCAGTCTTCTGGGACTTTATGTTTGTGCAATGATGCGTTGAATATTCTGTGCAGCCATGTTGCTTCTTTTTCTCCTGTCGCTGTTATGTGCAGTATGTTATCTATTCTTTGTACTTTATTTTTTGGTGCATGTTTCATTACTTTTTCGATGTCCTCTTTCATGATGTTGGGTTCAGTACTTGTGCATTCGTGTGTGGGTTTTTGTTGTGTTACTGGTAGTTAGTACCATGTGCAATAGGGCTTCAAAATATTATTTCCATCTCTGTTGCGTATGTTGGTTATTTCATATCGGCTTTCCATTCTTTGTCATTTATGAGTTCAGTGGGATCGTGGTTTTCTTCTCTCCCTCTTGTTGCTTTTACTGCTTTGTAGAAGTCTCTTGTGGCTGTCTAGAAATCCCTGCTCATCTTTGGTCCGAATTCTGACCAGGAATTTTGTTTAGCTTCTTGAACATCTTAACTTTTTTTTGTCTACTAAGGCATATTCTTCTTATTCTTCTTGGCTTTTCTTCCCCCTCCAATCTTTAGTTTCTTATTTTCTGTAACTGCTTCTCTGATTGCATCGTTCCACTATGTGGTGCTTTTCTTCCTTTCTTTAGTCCTTAGTTTTCTTCCTCATACTGTTGTTGCTATGATGGTTATTGTTTTGGTAAACAATATCCACTCTTCTTCTACTGTGCTTACTCCTCGTTAGGGAGTTTCTTGTTTCCCTCTATTAGTTTTTCTTCTAAAGTTTTCCTTGATTCTTTATCTTTTAATCGTTGTATTTTTATTGTATTAATTTTTTGCTTCTTTTGTTTGCTTACGTATCTTCTCTTTATTTTTGCTACTGAGTGTGATCATAACCATTTTCTGTTTTGTGACGCCTGTAATATTTAGGAACAGCTCTGCAGCAGTGTGTTCAGCTATCTGTGTTAGAAGAATGTGTGT
Organism: Megaustenia siamemsis; assembly: GCA_032433765.1. Lineage (NCBI taxonomy): Eukaryota > Metazoa > Mollusca > Gastropoda > Stylommatophora > Ariophantidae > Megaustenia > Megaustenia siamemsis. The sequence continues at coordinate 40,570,738 of JAVIAB010000024.1, read as the reverse complement.
TGGTGATAAAAAAATCATTTTGGTTACATAATTAGGGGGGGGGGAGTGATGTTAGATATTTCCCCACGTGCGAGATCGCTTGGTTTCACATGCGATCTTGTTACGGTCATGAACTTTACAATACTATAATCCTATAATCCTATAATCCTATATGGCCGTTAGAAACAGTTTCATTTTGTTTACACAAACCGTCACCTTGGACACCGGTTTTGTTTACATCATGTTAAAGCAGGTTTCATGCAGCCATGACGTACGTCAGTGGATCCAGCTAAAAAAAAAAGAAATATTATTTTGGTACACTGATTTCAAGATGGTAGCAGCAACAATAAAGACCACTGGCCCCATCGTCTCCAGATTCTGTGCCCAAGTAATTTTAAGTTTAATTATTTCATTTCCTCCAATGTTAACATGTGTCTGGTTCCTGACATCATTATCTCCATCATCTTTCTGTTTGCATACCTTTATTGATATTCATCATCATCATTATCATCATCATCTAGTGCCGTCTCCACAACGAAGGTTGGCTACCATGGAGCGCTATTCTGCTCTGTCTCTTGCTTTGATGGTGCAGGTTGTCATAGGCTGGTTTGTCCATCTTTTGATGTTACTCGTCTATGTTAGTCTTGGTCTGCCTCTGCCTCTTTTACCTTGTATTTTCCCCTCCAGGATTACTTTCTGTAGGCTGTTGTGTATTTTAACATGGCCCAAAAATCGCATTTGCCTTTTTTGAATTGTGTTTAGTAGTTCTCTTTTCATTTTTAGTTGTTTTAATACTTCGTCGTTTGTTTTCTTTTCCTTCTATCCAATTCTACCTATTCTTCTATATATCCACATTTCAAAGGCTTCAATTCTCTGTTCTGTTTTCTTGACTAATGTCCATGTTTCTGCACCATATAGGAATATTGAGAAGATGTAACATTTTACTATTCTTAGTTTTAGTCCTGGTGTTATTTGTTTTGATGTTAGTATGTTCTTTATGACATTAAAATTACTTTTTGCCATTCCTATTCTTTTGTTTATTTCAATTGTACATTTTCCATCATTAGTTATAGAATGTTTAAGGTAGTTGTAGTTCTGAACTGTCTCCAGGTCTATTCCTTCAATTTTGATATCCATTAGTGGGTTTTGAGTGTTTCCTTTGTTTATGATCAAAGTTTTAGTCTTTTTGATATTCATATCTAGTCCATATTGTTTGCTTATCATGTTTTTTTCATTAAGTAATTCTTGTAGATCTTTAGGATGTTCTGCTATTAGTACAGTATCATCAGCATATCTTAGGTTATTGATTATCTTTCAATTAATTTGTAGGCCTGGCATCTCTGTGATGTTTTTAAAGATGTGTTCCGTGTATAGATTGAACAAGCTTGATGATAGGATGCATCCCTGTCTTACTCCTCTTTTTATGTCCATGGGTGTAGAGTTCTCTTTGTTATATTTTATTATTGCTGTTTGCTCCCAGTATAGATTACATATAAGTCGTATGTCCATGTCATCTAGAAGTCTTGCTGCTCATCTAATTCAGTATTGATTTTATTCTGAATCCTTCATTGTATAACTTTTAGCAAGATTTTAGTAACATGGCTCATTAGGCTTATTGTTCTAAAGTCACTGCATTCAACAGCACCATTCTTTTTAGGCAATGCAATGAAAGTTGATGCTTTTAGTTCATTTGGTATGTATCCTGTGTGGTATATGTCGTTGCATATGTCTGTAATTACTTCAATGCCAAAATCTTCTAGTGCCTGTATCATTTCTATCTGTATGCTGTCTTGCCCTGCTGCTTTTCCTTTTTAATTGTTTTTATAGCTTTTTCCACCTCAGATTTTAAGATTTTATAGCCTGATGTACATTTTATAACTGGTTTCTTGTCCCTTTGATCATGAAATAGTTATGTTATATATTCTTGCCATCTATCTATAATATCTTTATTGTCTGTTAGCATTTTCCTTTTTTGTCTGCAATGCATCCACCTTCTGTGGCTTTTTAATTATTATTAGTCATTCTCTTTATTTATGTGCGCATTCCTCTTAAGTCTTGTTTGCTTTCCATAGTTTCTATTTCTATACATTTTTGGCTGAGCCAGTCTTCTTTTGCCTTTTTGCACATTTTGCGTATTTCATGATCTATTTTATTGTATTGAGCAGTGTCTACGCTTGTCTTCTTTCTTCCATTTTTTCTAAGATTGTGTTAGTTTTCCATTTTTGTTTTTTGTTCTTTTCTCTTTTGGGTAAGGTGTCGCAGGTTTCTTGTATGCTTCTCTTTATGCATTGCCATTTGGTTGTTACTTTTTCATCAGGATTTTCTCTTCTGTATTGCTCAATTCCTTCTTCTAGCAGCTTCTGGTATGTGTTCTTTACTTGTATTGTATAGGTATCTTTAATATCTTTTGATTTAAAGCTGTTATATCTAGTGGATTTGTTGATGAATTAGACTTTTGCTTGTTTCTCTTTAGTTTGATTTTAATTTAATCATTACAGGATTGTGATCTGAATTAATATCTGCTCCTGGGTAGGTTTTGGCTTTCTTTACGCTGTTACGGAATCTTTCTTTTATCATTATATAATCTATTTGATTCCTCTTCTTATCTCCAGGTCTTTTCCATGTGTATAGTTACCTTTTCTCTTGCTCAAAGTATGTGTTACATATTATCAGCCTGTTTTCTTCAAAGAATTGTATTAATCTTTCTCCGCTGTCATTTCTTTTTCCTAAACCATGATTTCCTATAATGGTCTTATATCTACCTTTTCCTACTTTAGCGTTCATGTAACCCATTACAATCAAGATGTCTGAAGATTTCACTTGCTTCATAACTTTATTTAGGTCTTCATAGTATGCCTCTATTTGTTCATCTGTGTAGTCTTGAGTAGGTGCATATGTCTGTATTATTGCTATGTCGAATGATTTTTCTTTCAACTTGACTAGTATAATCCTATCACTGTATGTCCCGTGGGTACTTATATATTTTCTAGCTTTCTTTTTATCAGTATTCCTACCCCCCTTTGATGTTCTGTTGTGTTTCCTGAGTATATAAATGTATATCTTTCGTCCTCTATGTACCCGCATTCTTTCCATCTTGTCTCTGATATGTCTAAGATATCTATATTTATTCGTTCTGCTTCTTGAATCAGATTTTTCAATTTCCCTTCTTGATATAGAGTCCTAACATTCCAAGTACTTATTTAAGATCTTTTCTCCGACTTAAGTTCGAATTCGTCGCCGTGGCTTACTCTGGACTAGTACGTGATGAGGCTCCAATCTCTTTCACGGTGGTCAGCCACATTCGTCTTTCGTGTCCTGAACATGCCTCTTGTGTACCACACACTTTGCTGTTTTCGCTTCCTGTGCAGTTGGTTATTTCTGACTCTTCCGCCCCATCCACCGTTGCTGACTTTGTACAATTCGGAATGACATTTCGGTCTGCATGGAGCGACAGTGAAAAACAATGACCTATCACCGATAGGTCAATCTCGAATGAAAAGAAGATAAATACCCACTTAACAACGAGAATTTCCACCATCCACCAGCCTGTCAGAAGTTAAACAACCACAACAGGCATGAGCAGAATATTAATCCCAAGAATCTCACACCACGTGTAACCGGCGTATTTCGAAACAACACACGATGTAACAGGAAATCACTGTCCACACACGGACGCCATCTTGAAACATATATTGATATTCATGTTTGGTTATGTTCTGCCTTTTTCTGCTCCTTTTATTTCTTTTCTTTTACCTTTCTTTTCTTTCCTTTTCTATTTGAGCAATTAAATCAGTTCTGTACTTCTAATCCAACATCACATAATAGCTGTGGAACCATGTCAGTCCCCAAACACAATGAATTTTTGCGAAAATATTTTATACGCTGAAGCTGCTCTCTTTGCCAACGTCTAGATTCGGTAGCTTGTCTTTCATTGTGGTCATCTAGTGTCAGAATTGGCATTCATCGCCTGCCGCCAGATGAAACGGGTGACCACCCAGAATGAGAGCTAGCTTTAGTTGTCCGATGGAATTAAATGTACTTACCCCACCGTGGGAAGTTCCGCTGGTGTCAGGTCTACATGAATTGAACAGGTAACTGTTGCCTCTTGTGAGGTATCTAACCTGTGAAAATACATTGAAGTGTTCTCCCCAGGGCATTACGCTGTGTGTAGTTATTTAGAGGCCGATTATTGTTCGTGCAACTTTCCCCACTCTTATTCCCTGCATCTCATGTATTTGATGCAATGACTTGGTCGATACATTTGATTAGTGTGTGTACATAACATCACATATTAAATCCACCATAAGATGGCATAGAAGTATAGACGAGATGATTATGGTCTCGCAATATACAAGACCACTGTTATTGTTCTCAATTAATGTAAATATATAACCCACTTTCTTCCATGATCCAACTGGAAGCTCTCAAAATATACCCCATGCACTCCATTACGATTGCGTTTTCGATATCCGCGCTGCAATTTCACAAAATTGGATAATACAGTTTCAAATATGCACATTTAAGGTTGAGGCAAAAATATGACAATAAGCATATCACAGTGAGTCTCGTGAGTAGGATAACATTAGGGAGTGTATGTAGAAATAGAGACAAGATAATATTAGGGAGATTCTGTAGTAGCGGAGACAAGATAACATTAGGGAGTTTATATAGTAATAGAGACAAAACAGCACTAGAGAGTTATGTAGTAATAGAGACAAGACAGCACTAGAGAGTTATGTAGTAATAGAGACAAGACAACACTAGAGAGTTATGTAGTACCGAGAAAATACAACATTAGGGAGTTTATGTAGTAACGGAGCCAAGACAACACTAGAGAGTGTATGTAGTAATGGAGACAAGACAACACTAGATAGAGAGTTTATGTAGTAATGGAGACAAGACAACACTAGAGAGTTTATGTAGTAATGGAGACAAGACAACACTAGAGAGTTTATGTAGTAACGGAGCCAAGACAACAATAGAGAGTTTATGTAGTAATGGAGACAAGACAACACTAGATAGAGAGTTTATGTAGTAATGGAACAAAGACAACACTAGAGAGTTTATGTAGTAACGGACCTAAGACAACACTAGAGAGTTTATGCAGTAACGGAGCTAAGACAACACTAGAGAGTTTATTTAGTAACCTAAATATGATAACACTAGGGAGTTTACGTAGTGCCCACGAACAAGATAACAATTGGCAATGTGTATAGTAATCGTGAATATGATAACAATAGCGAGTTTTGGAAAACACAAATTATTTTAACGTTATTGTTCCCTTACCTTTCAACGTTTGCGGTCTCCTGTTACTCCTCTGGTGTTTTGTTTCCTACTGTTTCTAGTATGCCATCAATCAAACTTTTGCTATCAACCTTGGTAAGCAAGGAGCTGGAAGTGAGGAGGGGTGGGTATGGGGAAAAAAGGGGGAGGGGTATTCGTAGCTTGCATCTTAGTTAATCACCTCCGAACGTGTCTCTCAGACTGGGCTGTACATCTTCTTCCTCTTTCCTCTTTTCACTGATACCTAAAAGGTGTCGTGGTTATATCATTTGTAGTTCTTGAGCTGCTCGAACTGTCTGAATTAGTGATTTTCCTTTGTTGTTACATGTCTCTATCACTGCATCTATCCATCTTCTTCTGGGTCTTCCTCTTGGTCTTTTTCCATGCATTCTTGAGAAGAACGCCCTTAATGGTGATTGGTGGGGATTCATTCTGACCAGATGGCCAAACCATTTAAGTTGTCGTTGTTTTATATATTCTTAGCAGGGTTTTGTTCCAACCATTTTAATTATGGTTTCATTTTGTATTCTATCTCTTCTTGTGTTGTTTGTTACTTTTCTCAAGCATCGCATCCCACATGTATTAATCTTTCTTAACTGTTATTTAGAAAGAGTCCATGTTTGTCTTTCATAGCACAAAGTTGGTATGAAAATGCTATTTATCATTTGTTGTTTAGCTGGCATATAAATGGCATATAAAACGTTCAACATATTGAACGCAAACAGAATAACATTTTTAATTAATGTAATAACAGTGAACCAGATAAGAGGAGGAAGTTATGTAGTAAGCATGAACCAGATAATAATAGGCAGTTATGACATATCAGAGAACCAGATAACAATTGGGAGTTATGTGATAACCATAGGCCAGTTAACATCACTAGTGAGTTATGTGATAACAATAGACCACATAACAACATTATTAGGTAGTAAGCATGAACTAGACATCAATAGGAAGTTATGTAATAACAATAAACCACATAACAACATTATTAGGTAGTAAGCAATAACTAGACATCACTAGTGAGTTATGTAATAACAATAAACCACATAACAACATTATTAGGTAGTAAGTAATAACTAGACATCAATAGGAAGTTCTGTAATAACCATTCACTGTGGATCCCAGCCGTGCTACGGAGTTCTTTCACATGGGCCACGATTCTCCTTGGATTTTTATCGGGGGTGGGGTAATATTGGAGAACTTATGGATTCGTTCGGTGTGCAGTGGTGATGATTGCAACAACAGCAATGACCAGAAACCAGTAAAACGTTATGTAATAACAATGAACCACATAACAACAGACAGTTACGTAATAACCGTGAACCAGATAGCAATGGAGAGTTATGTAATAGACAGGAACCACATAACTACAGAGAGTTATGTAACAACCATGAACCAGATAACAATAGAGAGTTGCGCAATGGACAGGAACAACATTAAAACAGACTGTTATGTATTAACCGTGAACCAGATAACAATGGAGAGTTATATAATAGACATGAACCACATAACAACAGAGTTATGTAATAACTGTGAAGTAGATAACAATGGAGAGTTATGTATTAACCGGGAACGAAAAAACAATTGATAGTTATGTAATGGTCATGAACCACATAACAACAGAGAGTTACGTATTAATCGTTTAAGCGGTAGCTGTAACAATGTGCGATGTGTGTTTAGCTATTGTGGGGGTACTGGTGAAGATAATTATAAAGTTCCAATCTGGGGGCAATTCTCCGTTTGAGGTGGAATATACACACAGATTTGGTCATCGAGAAGGTGATTGTTATATCGTTTCCTTCGTGCTTCGTCAATTCGTTTTTGCTCAGTGTCTCCTAAACTCGGCCGTTCTTTGTGTCTCGTAGACTCGGCCTTTCTTTGTGTCTCGTAAACTTGCCGTTCTTTGTAACTCCTAAACTCGGCCGTTCTTTGTAACTCCTAAACTCGGCCGTTCTTTGTGTTTTGTAAATTCGGCCCTTCTTTGTGTCTCGTAAACTCGGTCGTTTTTTTGTGTCTCGTAAACTCGGTCGTTCTTTTGTGTCTCGTAAATTAGGCCGTGTTTTGTGCCTGGTAAATTGTGCAGTTCTTTGTGCTTCGTCTATTCGATTGTTCTTTGTACCTGATCAATTTTAACTGTTCTTGGTGCCTTGTAAACTCTGGCGTTCTTTGCCTCGTAAATTCTGCCGTTCTTTATGTCTTGTAAATTTGACCTTTTTATGTGCCTTATCAATCATTTTCTTTGTGCCTCGTTAATTCGGCATTCTTTTTGCCTCGTCAATTCGGATGTTCTTTGTGCCTCGTCAATTTGGACATTCTTTGTGCCTCGTAAATTCAGACATTCTTTGTGCCTCATCAATTCGGACATTCTTTGTGCCTCATCAATTCTGACATTCTTTGTGCCTCGTCAATTCGGACATTCTTTGTGCCTCGTCAACTCCGCACTCTCCATGAAAGTGATATTATTATGACACATTAGAAAAGCCTTATCAAAATGTGTTTCCAGGAGCTGACATCAACTTTGCAGCTTCTTTGAGTTACTTTGAGAGAATCTTAGCGTTTTTCTCTGTGCACTAACCGTTCACTTATCCTTGTTATGTTCGTCAAACAAAAACTGTTTCGGGATGTATTCAATTAGGCTCTGCCCATCTCGTCTGGCCTGTTTTTATTTTCGCAACATCCTGTATTTGCCTGAAATTTTGGCTTCATTATCTGATCCTATAATTTTATTCTGAGCACCTACGTAGATCTCTAAGAAGTCTTCTAGATGATATATATATATATATAAGTAAAGAGCCCCCGTCATGCCAAATGGCGTATAGGGAATATGGTGTTAGTGACCATACATTTTACACACCTTCGGCACATGATTTTTGGGGTTATGTGGTCGGTATTACGCCCATGCCGCTTTAATTTCCCAGAAAAAAATCCGGAACACACTAAATGCTGGGTGGGCCGTTGGTTTTGGATCGAACCCTATCTCTTGTCCTTGTTATCCAGTTCACTAACCACTGACCTATCGCGGCTCCCTATATATATATATAATCATTATCAAGCACCGTGTCTGCTTGCGCTAATGATTATGCTTGTAACTTTCCTATCTCTAAAGTTGTTTATATCATCATCATGTGCCTTACTGACAGACTAGACAATTAAGTTATTCATTGCATAATTCTCTGTTCTTGGTGCATCATGGTATGTTATTGACAGTTTTCCATGCTACGACACCCAAGTTATCTTGTTTATTCCTTTGTTCCCTGGTTCGTAGCAGTTGCAAGAAGTATTCTAATGTACAGATAAAGTAACCTTGGGGCCTCGGTAGCCTAGTTGGGAAAACCACCCGACTGGGCTCGCAACGTTCGGATAACGAGTGTTCGATTCCCGCTGGAAACAGTGTGAGTTGTACTCGTGGTTGGGAAAAAAATATAATGATAGGTGAAGGAGTCTGTATGTTCATGACTGTCATTTTAGTTGTTTTCTATGTTTCACAGCCATATAATAACACTGACTTAACATTGGAGTATACTTTTTTTGGGTATCATTTTCTGTTCCTCCCTCTTTGTCTACATTACTGCCCAGATATATGTAAGATTGTACGTCAGGTAGAGGTATTTCTCCTATTGTTATTTGGTTATTGCCAACTGCGTTAATTCTCATAATTTTGGTCTTATCTCTATTTATTTTCACTCTCATCTGTTGTGATCTCTCAACAAGTATGCTCATTTTATCTTGCATCTGTTTATGGTTGTGTGATAGGAGTGACCACTGGATTCCATTTCTGTTGTTTTGAGTTATTTTCATAATCCAATATGTGGCCAGTAGAAAGAGAAATGGAGATAGAAGGCATCCCTGCCTTACTCCTGTTCTTATTTCAAATGATTCTGTAAGCTGTCCTTCATGCACAACACTACATTTCATTCCTTCATACATTGTATTTATCAGGTTAATAACCTTTGTGGGGATTCCGTAATGACTCAGCAACTTCCAAAGCATTCCTCTGTCTAAACTATCAAATGCTTTTTCGTAATTTATGAATCCAATATAAAAATGGGGACTGTAGTTCTAAACTTTGTTCAACTATTATACGTAGAGTAGTTATTTGACGAGCACATGATCTGTTCTTCCTAAAACCTGCTTGTTCATCTCTCAAATGTTTCTCTATGGCCTCCTTTAGTCTCTCCAGAATGATTCTGCTTAATATTTTTCCTGGCACTGATAGTAGCATAATTCCTCTATAATTTGTGCACTCCTGTAAACTTCCTTTCCTTTGGTGGTCTGATCATATAACCTTCTTTCCAGTCTTTGGTATTTCTTCCCTCTCCCAAATGTTATCTAATAGATTATGTAACATTTTGGTAGAGGTGTTAATATCTTCTTTTATGGCTTCCTAAGGAATTCCATCTTGTTCTGTGGCTTTACCATTTTTTAATAGCTTGATGGCTTTCATTATTTCTTCTTTGCTTGGTTTTCTACAGTTAACGTGTTACTCTTCTTCTGTCAGTATTATATCTGGAGGGTTATTTGGGCCGGATCTGTTCAAAAGTTTTTCAAAGTGCTCTTTCCATCTCTCCATTTGTTCCCTTATATTACTAAGCAAATTTCCTTTCTTATCTTTAATAAAGGCGTTGATCTGTTTGTATTTTCCACTTAATTTGTGTGTGCTGTTGTACAGTTCTTTCATATTCACTTTATTTGCTGCTTCCTCTACATCTCTAGCTAGTTAAATCTACATATTTCATCTTATCTCTTTTAAAGCATCTTCTCACTTCTTTGTTCACCTCTGTGTAAGCTTCATGTGTCTTGGCTTTATTAATTCTCGTTTTGCTTTTATTTATGTCTGCTTTCTTGTTCTTTCTTTCTTTAATTTTATCCAGGGTCTCTGCTGTCATCCATGCCTTATTCTGGCGTTCTTTTTTCCCCAGCGTTTCTTCGCATGTCTCTTTCCATATATCCGTTACCTGTTTCCAATAATCTTCTACATTTCTTGTATTTTCTAGTTGTTGGAGGACTTGGTATTTGTTTGATATTGTGATTACGAATTTATCTTTACATTCCTTATTATTTAAGAAACGCTATATTGAAATACTTTCTACTCTTGTTCATTATAGTATAAATTGTTAGTTAAGTTTGTCTAGCAGAAGATGATGATCTGAAGCCACATCTACTCCTCTATATACTTTTACATCCCTGTAAGGATGATATAAACTTTTTATGAATACATATGTGGCAAATTTGATTCTCCGTTCTATGATCTGGTGAAACCCATGTAGCTTTATGTATTCTTTTATATTGGAATTTTTTTCCTCCTATGCTCATTTGATTAAGAGAACAGAAGTTCACGAATATCTCTCCATTATCATTTATATCTCAAAGTTCATGTTTTCCCATAATCTCTTCGAAGCCTCTGTTGTCTGATCCTACTTTTGCAATTAGATCTCCCATCAAGATTATTATATCCTTAGCTCGTCTTTCATCCATCTGACATTGCAACCGTTTATAGAATTCATCTTTAACTAAATCATCTTTGTCATTGGTCGGTGCGTAGCTTTGGGTAATGTGTATTTTTCTATTTTTTTTTTATGTTGCTCCCATTAGTCTTGGCCCTACTGCTTTCCATTCTATCAGTGTCTTCTGTGCATTCCTTGATAACATTATAGCTACCCCCTCACTATGTTGTGCTCCAGGTTTCTGGTGTCCTGATGATAAAATCATCTCTCCAGTATTTACTTTTATCATTTCCGTTTTTAACCATCTTGTTTCGCACATTCCCAGAATATCTATTTTGTAATTTCTCATTTCTACTGCTACCTGTGCAGCTTTTCTTTGTTCATTTATGGTAAGTACATTCCAGGTGCCAATTCTGGAGGATTTCCTGGTAGACAAAGGGTGAGTCGGCAACCTGGACTCCTTATGGCTTTCTCCATATTGCGTCATACATCTCTTCGGCAGAGAACCTTTATCTTTCCGCGATGGCGGATTTACTTTTATTCTTTTCTTTGACTTGTCCATGTCTGTGAAGTATTTTCGCTTTTTTTCACAGTACGGGAAAGCCAGTCCCATTGTTTCCACGTCTACTCCAAGTATACTTTGACCTGCCCTTTGTCCCCTCATATAGAGACTATGAAGGGATTGTCCTATAACAATTTTAGTTGTTTTCCGTAATGTGTGTCCTATCTTGTCTTTTAGCAAAAATAGCTTCCTAAGGTAATTAGCTTATGTCCCATGTAAGGTTTTTACAAAACTAATGGGTTGTGACGTTTTTCATTTGTTGCGCAAATGCCGGCGTGTGTGAGCATGTTGTTCAGCCATAATCGGTCAGAGAATAAGCACTGCGTGAATGTGTTTCGGTTACAGTAATGTGAGGAGAGGAACTAAGGCGGTGTGTTCAGATTTGAAATGTAAGTTCCATGTTTGGTATTTACCTGGAGTGTGTGTGTGGTCACGCCGGTGGTCGGACGTGTAAACCATTGGTGAACTCTTGCTCGTCAGTTTAGTATTTAATGTGGTAATGCATTATAGAGACCGCTTGCTGAACTTGGAAGTTGATGGTTAGCATGACCAACAGAGTGCTATGGTTGGTCAAAGGGTATGTCTCTTAAGCCAAACTGAGCCTAACTGTGAACACAAATATTTGCAGCTAGTATACTTCAAACTGTCAACTTCATTTAATTTATTCATTCGTTAACAGCTAGTCTAGAACAATTGTTGGGTTAACTTTGAGTCGAAGAGTGGAGTCAAAGAAACTGAGGTCCAAAAGTCGAACATGACAAGATTTGAATGGAGTGCTTGTTATAACTGGGCGCTGCAATAAATAGTTACATTGATGCAAAACGGTAGGAAATTAATTAATATTTGACTGTACTAGGTGTTGTCATAGATAAGGTAAGTCATAGACTTACAGGAGACGGAATCAAAGTTTTGCTTACCGACTAACATCCTAGTTAATGGCAATGGGATACAATGAAATTAAAAGACATAATTATTTTAGATTTGGTAGGAAATATCTATTCACAATGTTGGTCAAGGACGAAATATAGAGAGTAGCACTAGCGCTAACTATTCACAATGTTGGTCAAGGACGAAATATAGAGAGTTGCACTAGCGCTAACTATTCACAATGTTGGTCAAGGACGAAATATAGAGAGTTGCACTAGCGCTAACTATTCACAATGTTGGTCAAGGACGAAATATAGAGAGTAGCACTAGCGCTAACTATTCACAATGTTGGTCAAGGACGAAATATAGAGAGTAGCACTAGCGCTAACAGTAAACAACTTAAATTTGCAAATCTGTTATTCCAGGGCGATCGTTTAAGGAAAAACAATAACCTTTATCTAGTCGATTCCAGGCGTGAACATTTTTGTTTACATTTCTTGGTGATCGATTTTGCTATAATCTCGTTCATTCATCTATAGTTTTCTTTTTTCATCTTGTGGTGTATTTATTATTGTGATATTCTTTTCCGCGTGTCAATGTTCTTGTTATCTTAATCTGAATATTCTCCTTTTTTATTTCTACATAATTCTGTGTCACTTATTGACGATATTTTAATATTTTTTGCTCCAATCTTTTTCCTTTCAATGAGTATCTTTTTTTTCTCTTTCACTTTTATTTCTTTTGTTATGTCTCCTTCCTTCTTCATTTATTTTCCCGCACTCACTTTTTTTCTTCTTTCTGTTCACTCTTGCGATGTATTTTATCTCTCGTTTCTTTTTTTTCAAATTTCACTCTCTGTCTCTCTCTCTTCCTCTCACTCTCTCCTTTTCCCCATTCTAAATATCCTCATCATAAAACAAAACGTACCTGCTGGTGTAGGTGATCATGTCTGTGCACACATTTCTAGCTCTGAAGCTGTTTATTAACTCTTTTGTTGCCTTTATTACAAACCGTTCTTATAAACGACTTTGTATCCTTTCTACCCGTTTCCCTCTATCTCTTCTTCCCTCACTTTGTTATTGGCTACTTCCCCGTATATCTCACCTACTCAACAAAAAAGCAATAAAGTAGATATGATTCGGATGCTATTTATAGCCATTTCTATTAGAATAAATCGACAGACCATCAATTGTAATTTGTTATTATGTGTTTAGTAATAAGTAACTACTTCGCTTCTTCTTATTTTCTTCCTTTCAACTCCCTCTGGAGCAAAGGTCTTCAACAATTACAAAGGTCTTCAACAAATACAAAGGTCTTCAACAAATACAAAGGTCTTCAACAAATACAAAGGTCTTCAAAGCCGTCCTGTTTCTTGCCATTATCTTAAGATCGTTCTATTTCTTTTTCATCCTCCTTACAGAGCTTAGTAATCAATATTTACATTTCAGTTTTTAGTAATCAGTCACAGCATTTCAGTGTTTTTTAAATAAATAATTACACTTTAATGTTTAGTAGCCTACAATTACAGTTCAGTGTTTAGTAATAATAATTATAATTTTACATTTAATATCAGCAAATCAAGTTCTCTTGTGTAGATGCTTACTGCAAGTTATAATATTTCATTATTTGCACCTTTCTGGGCAAGCATATCCGACAATACATTTTCTGAGTTCCGCGCTTGTCTTCCCTTGTTTTATATATTATTTGGCCTTTGTCGTCTTGACAGACGGTTGGTAGCAAGTAATCATGAATAGTCAGTAGGTTGGTAAAATATTACTCTCTTGGCTAAATGTGCCAATATTGGATAGATTGATCCGCCCGCAGAATAAGCAAGATATATTTGTGGTACCTGGCCTCATCTACTTTATCCTGCGCCCCTTGTGTTCTGAATTTGATATCAGCACTGCCTTGAAAGTTGCTGTGCCAGTTTTAATTTTTATTTCTCTATTTGCTACCATCTGCAGCCATATTTTCCCAGTTTCTTTAACTGATCAAGAGTTCATGCAAACATCCTTGTATGTCAGCACTGGTCTGCCTTTTGGTCTCTTTCCGTTCTTAGGTTCGCCATACAATATTTGTTTGGGAATACGATTGCCTACCATTCTTCTTCTTATCCGTATAAAAGTGTACTAAGCACAACTTTGCAGGCGTAATACCGACCACATCACCCTAAAAATCATGTGCCGAAGGTCTGTAAAATTTATGGACACTAACACCATATTCCCTATACGCCACTTGGCGTGACTGGGTTACTTTTTTTTTTAAGCACAACTTTGGATATATTTGAATCTTAGTCCTGAGCGTTAATTTGGTGTTGGCCCATGCTCTATCTTTAAGTTTATTAAAAATGGGGAAGCTGCCTTTCCGATTCTGGAATTTATTTATTCTTCAAGTGATTGTGACCATAGAACCGAGGTAGATGGACTTTCTCACAGATTCAAGTGGTCTGTTATTTAATGGTATAACTGTTGGACTGACTACACACTGCTGAAGCACCACAGTCATCTGGATACTTATTTACAAGGAGAATAATTCACATGATCTAGCTATATTGTCAATCACTGTCTGCGAGACGGACTCATCGTGAGCAACCAGTGCCGCATCATTAGCGTTTAGAAGCTCCTTAATTAGGGTCTCGGTTGTTTTAAATTTTGACCTCCTACGTACTAGATTAAATAAAGCGCCGTCAAAAATCTTGTACGGATGTAGATGTCTCCATAGACGGTTTCAAACGCATTGTGCAGAAATACAACGAAAAATATTCAGAATAGTTTGGGGCAAGGAGACATTCCTGTTTGTCTCCAGAATTCATCTCAAAGACTGGGAAGACCTACCGTTGAATTGGATGGTGCTGGGCATATTGTAGTAATATCAGTAGTTGGTCAAAGGCCTCGACATCACTGCAAAGGAATTTAAATTTATAAGTGCTCAACCTCCCGTGCCAGTGGAATCATCCAAATTAACATCTCATCTCATTGAAGGATCCAAACATAGAATGGCAGATGCAGTGCCCATCATAGTAGTCACAGCAAAAAGACATAAGGTCAAGCCGCGCCGAAAGTGAACGCAGTCGAACTGTCATTCCTCATACAATATCATCAATTATTGTAAGCAATCGGAATATCGAAACACGATCCGGGTGAATAACACAGCTCACGTTATGCACAGAGCACTAAACGCAATAACTCGGGCAGCAAGCAGGACTTGAAGTATGAGGAAACTGCAACAAGGAACACTTTTCAGATAGACCCTCGGCGGTTCTTGCCGCCTATCCGCTATATTGACCGGAAGTCCAGATATATTGTTATGAAATGCCTTCCCTGGTATGGCTCATCATAATCGAAGAATCGCTTGATCAAAAATCACAAAGATATATATATATATAAGAGCAAATATTTTCCTTAAGTCTGCTTTCTCAATTGGAATGATTTGCGATTTGCAATTTATGCAAGCGTGACATTAGAAGGAAACAAAGATATATATATATATAGCCATTGTATTTATCAACATGTATATCAATATATATATATATATATATATATATATATATATATATATATATATATATATCATATCTATATATATATATATCATATATATATATATATATATATATATATATATATATTAATCAGCACAAACACACACACGTCACAATCACCTCAAATAATTTCACAACCCGTCAGCGCTGATCCTTTGACATGATCCCCAGACGAAAATAATCCATGAACGGTTTATCTCTCGTGCGATGCGCAATCACTTCCCCTTATAATGTCCTTGCGTCCTTCTGTATTATGTTAATTTCTTTCTCCTCACAGCGTCTCCCATAATTGCTACATATAAACCAGATATGTTAAATATGTATATATTTACATAATTTTCGGCGTTTCATCACTTTCTTTTCATTCTTCTTATTGAAACATTCATCATCAACGCACCCTCTCTTGCAGCACAAGCAAGGCTACAGTTGATGGCGTTGCTGTTGTTGATTGTCACATCATTCTGTGAAAGCTTTATCTTCTTGACTGGCCAGTTGTTCTTTCTGGTGAAGCAGCTCCCATAGTTATATAACTGTACTGTGATACGTGTCTCTACCCAATGGTTTCATAATTTATGGCGTCAATGTTACAATCTCATTAGGAGAGAAACATTGTGAAAGTCGTTGAAGCGTTCATTCTGTCCGTCTGGTTGTTGCTGAAAGTCGTTGAAACGTTCATTCTGTCCGTCCGGTTGTTGCTGAAAGTCGTTGAAGCGTTCACTCTGTCCGTCTGGTTGTTGCTGAAAGTCGTTGAAGCGTTCATTCTGTCCGTCTGGTTGTTGCTGAAAGTCGTTGAAGCGTTCATTCTGTCCGTCGCGTTGTTGCTGAAAGTCGTTGAAGCGTCCTTTTGTATCTATCGGCTGGTTGCTGAAAGTCGTTGAAGCGTTCATTCTTTCCGTCGGGTTGTTGCTGAAAGTCGTTGAAACGTTCCTTCTGTCCGTCTGGTTGTTGTTGAAAGTCGTTGAAACGTTCCTTCTGTCCGTCGGGTTGTTGTTGAAAGTCGTTGAAACCTTCCTTCTGTCCGTCGGGTGGTTGCTGAAAGTCGTTGAAGCGTTCCTTCTATCCATCGGGTTGTTGCTGAAAGTCGTTGAAGCGTTCCTTCTCTCTATCGGCTGGTTGCCGAAAGTCGTTGAAGCGTCCTTTTTGTCTATCGGCTGGTTGCTGAAAGTCCTTGAAGCGTCCCTTCTGTCTACCGGCTGGTTGCTGAAAGTCGTTGAAGCGTCCATTCTGTCTACCGACCGGTTGCTGAAAGTCGTTGAAGCGTCCCTTCTGTCTACCGGCTGGTTGCTGAAAGTCGTTGAAGCGTCCCTTCTGTCTACCGGCTAGTTGCTGAAAGTCGTTGAAGCGACCCTTCTGTTTACCGGCTGGTTGCTAAAAGTCGTTGAAGCGGCCCTTCTGTCTACTGGCTGGTTGCTGAAAGTCGTTGAAGCGTCCCTTCCGTCTATCGGCTGGTTGCTGAAAGTCATTGAAGCGTCCCTTCTGTGCATCAGCTGGTTGCAAGCCCGTCGGTAACTCGCCTCACAGCTGTTCTGAGATGCATGGTTCTCTTCCAGCTCATCTCATTTTATAATGCCTGGCATTTTTATTTTCATGGGACCCAGTGCCCAACACTTTATTCTATAACAATCATCAAGTATAAAATAAAATAGGACGTTATCAAATGTAACATTCTATAACTCTGTAACATATTATATAACACAGGTAATCAATGTCAGACTATAGTTATAAAATAGAGATCAACTAAAGGGTGAGAAAACTTAATATGAAACATGTAAGGCAAGGAAACAGATTTGACAAAGATGTATATAATCTAAATGATATCAATATCGTCATACTTTAAAAAACGGTTTCATCATATTCATTTTCTTGCTCAATTAGAAAGATGCTGTTTTGATTTTGTTTTTCTTTAGACACCATTTTGTTTAGAAATGAAATATTTCAGAAATTTCCGATCTTAACGATAATCATTCTAAACTTTTAAATGCTCAAATGATCAAAACGGTAGCATCAAATGTCGCGTGCCATCTTTTTCTTTCTCACTGGCCAGTCTGTTGTAGAGGGACTTCTATGATTTCTTCTTCTATTTTGTATTTATTACAGGTAAAGTAGATAGTTAATATTATCTTTCCACTCATCAACGGTGTTGTCAGTCCTTGAGGAATATACCTCGGGAGCATCGGTAGCCTAGTTGGGAAAACCACCCGACTGGACTACCGACGTTCGGACAACCCGTGATCGATTCCCGCTGGGAGCAGTGTGAGTTGTACTCGTGGTTGGAAAAAAAAAATACCCCCGCGGTGGACCCAGCCGTTGGCAGAAATGGGTACCAGGGTATTACTTTGGGAAGGTGGGGAATGTCGCATCGCATCGTGAGTTTCGATGCTTAAAGCGACACTATCAAGAAATCTCCGAACATTTCTGCATAGGCAGCCGAGCATATATGGGTGGAAACTCGCGAGCTAAGATAGGCGGTCGAGCATATATGGGTGGAAACTCGCGAGCTAAGATAGGCGGCCGAGCATATATGGGTGGAAACTCGCGAGCTAAGATAGGCGGTCGAGCATATATGGGTGGAAACTCGCGAGCTAAGATAGGCGGCCGAGCATATATGGATGGAAACTCGCGAGCTAAGATAGGCGGCCGAGCATATATGGGTGGAAACTCGCGAGCTAAGATAGGCGGCCGAGCACATATGGGTGGAAACTCGCGAGCTAAGACGCCGGTTCAAGTCTCGTACTTTACCTTTACCTCGGAGGATAACTGAGTACTAAGGGCTGGACCTGTGTGTATTAGAAATGCTCTGTCGATAAAACTGAACTACAACAAAACTATTTATCTTTACTGCCTCTCACGTTATTTGCTTTCATATCCTTACTTTCATTCGCTCTTTTCTTGGTTTCTCTGAGCAATGTTTTAACCTGAGTTGCAGTACTCGAAATTAGGAATCATTATCATCAAGTACCATGCCTGCTGGTGCAGGTGATCATGTCTCTTCATAACTTTCGATCTCGGCAGTTATTTATCATTTCTGTTGATGACCTTCTGCCAAAGCCATTGCCTTAAGCTGCCTTGTATCTTTTCCCTTTGCTTCCCTATGTCACTTCATACCTCAATTTTTCCAATTGTTACAATATATTCACAGCTGTTCCCGTCTCTTTACATGGCCAAAAAATGATGATTGTTTCTCCCTAATATTGGGAATTAGCTATCTTTTTGCTTTGGCCTTTTTCAGAACGTTTGCATTACTTTTCTTAGCTGCATATGGTATTCTCAACATTCTTATGTAAAACCACATTTCTACAGCCTCCAGTGACTTCCTATCTGTTGCCCTTTTTTTTCATTGATTCACATCCATATGTTAAGACTGGCTCTACATAACATTTAAGAACATTTTCTTGTTTCTATTGTCAAAATGGAATGCGCGTTATCTTCCTCATTTTTTGGAAAGCTGCTTTTGCTTAAGCCATTCTGCATCTCACCTCTGTTGTACCTCTACCATCTGAGGTTACTCTTGTTCCTAGGTATTTACATTTATTTGCTTGTTTTAATATTGTTCCACTTGTCTTTATTGTGCATTACGGTGAAGTCCTTTCCTTTGTTGCTACCTTTACTTCTGTCTTTTTGCTATTGATGTCGAGTTCTTTATTTTTGCTTTCCTTAACTATAATGTCTAACATTTTTTTTTTGTAACTCATTTTCACTCGTAGCGATTGAGACTGTATCATCAGCATACCTTAGATTATTTATATGAAATTAGGAATACGCATTAGAAACTACCTACTGTCTCGGTAAAGCAGGATTAGATACAATAACATATAACTTCGGTTTTTCAGGTTATAAACCAAAAGAAATCTTAACTGAGCTGAGGTTTTTTCCTAATTTAGATTTTTTTGTTTTCTCCCAGCTGAAAACCTTTTGATCGAACAGTTATTTCTTTGTTTAGTCTTATCCTGTGCTCTTAGTTAAAACATGCACGTTTTTGTCTTTTATAGTATCAAAGCTTTTCGCGGATTTAAGGATTATTTCTGGTTGAAAGCTTTGACTAGTTGAAAAATGAACATAACACAATAGACAAGGGCGCTACCTAGTTGAAGCATCGATCTGTAATTAATTTTCTCTGAACTCAGTGTCGTCGTCATGTTTCGGGGGCATTTGTTTTTGTTTTTGCTCTTAGTGGTGCTAAGTTGAACAGTGAGCCATCTGATCTTGTGCTAATATAAATGTCTGATGAGCTATTTTCAAAGGCATAATTTAGAAGGGCAGTAAAAAAATATTCCAAAAAGGGTGGGGGCGATGATACATCCTTGTTTCACTTCGTTGTTGACTTTAAAGCTTTCTTATGAACTTCCATCAAAGTGGATTTTGGCATTCATGTTTTCATGAAAGGACATAATCAGCTTCAATAATTTAGGTGGGCAGCCTATGCTTTCTAACACCCTGTAGAGTCCATCTCTATTTACTGAGTCGAAGGCTTTTGTGAGATCCACAAAGCCAATATAGAGCGGCATATTTTGTTCTTTTCCCATTACTGGTGAGGTGTGGGGGAATTGTAGGACCGGGGAATAAAGCCGTGAGGTGTGGGGGAATTGTAGGACCGGGGAATAAGCCGTGAGGTGTGGGGGAATTGTAGGACCGGGAATAAAGCCGTGAGGTGTGGGGGAATTGTAGGACCGAGGAATAAAGCCGTGAGGTGTGGGGAATTGTAGGACCGGGGAATAAAGCCGCGAGGTGTGGGGGAATTGTAGGACCGGGAATAAAGCCGTGAGGTGTGGGGAATTGTAGGTCCGGGGATAAAGCCGTGAGGTGTGGGGGAATGGTAGGTTCGGGGAATAAAGCCGTGAGGTGTGGGGGAATTGTAGGACCGGGAATAAAGCCGTGAGGTGTGGGGAATTGTAGGACCGGGGAATAAAGCCGTGAGGTGTGGGGGAAATGTAGGACCGGGGAATAAAGCCGTGAGGTGTGGGGGAATTGTAGGACCGGGGAATAAAGCCGTGAGGTGTGGGGGAATTGTAGGACCGGGGAATAAAGCCGTGAGGTGTGGGGGAATTGTAGGACCGAGGAATAAAGCCGTGAGGTGTGGGGGAATTGTAGGACCGGGAATAAAGCCGCGAGGTGTGGGGGAATTGTAGGACCGGGAATAAAGCCGTGAGGTGTGGGGGAATTGTAGGACCGGGGAATAAAGCCGTGAGGTGTGGGGGAATTGTAGGACCGGGTAATAAAGTCGTGAGGTGTGGGGGATTGTAGGACCGGGAATAAAGCCGCGAGGTGTGGGGGAATTGTAGGACCGGAATAAAGCCGTGAGGTGTGGGGGAATTGTAGGACCGGGGAATAAAGCCGTGAGGTGTGGGGGAATTGTAGGACCGGGTAATAAAGCCGTGAAGTGTGGGGGAATTGTAGGACCGGGGAATAAAGCCGTGAGGTGTGGTGGAATTGTAGGACCGGGTAATAAAGCCGTGAGGTGTGGGGGAATTGTAGGACCGGGTAATAAAGCCGTGAGGTGTGGGGAATTGTAGGACCGGGGAATAAAGCCGTGAGGTGTGGGGAATTGTAGGACCGGGGAATAAAGCCGTGAGGTGTTCTGGTCTGAGTTGTGTTGGTGATAAGGGTGCGGACAATCCTATATACGTCATTAGATCTAGAGTATTGAGAACCGTAGAGGTGAAAACAGATCTATATCTATGTTTCATAGATTATATCAAAGTATTTGACAAAGTAAAGAAGAAATAAGATATAATCACAAATTTAGAAGGCATAAACGTTGACAACGAGGATGTAATAATAATAATGTGATAAGAAGGGAACAACTGAAATATAATGTGACAACTGGGAAAATTGAGGGACAACGTGATGGAGGAAAGCAAAGAGAAATGATACCAGACAGCTTAAGGGAATGGCTTGACGGAAGGTCAACAACAGAAATGATAAATAACTGTCGAGTTCGAAATTTGTGGAGACATATGATCACCTACGCCAGCAGGCATGGTAATTGATGATGATGATGATGATGATGATGATGATGATGATGATGATGATGATGATAATGATGAGTATCTCTTTCTCTACCCTCCTTACGCTCTCTCTTTATCTTATATCATCTTGTATGTTATCTCGTTTCATCCCATATTTCAATTATTGATTCCATAGCCTATTTATCCAAATGTCGTTTATCTGTCTAACAAGACACTCATTTGAAAATCTCTTGTATTCCTTCTCTCACCATCTCCCTATTACACTCAGTTTGCCTTTCTCTGCCTCAATAAATCTGCCCTTTCTCTTGTCCTACACCCATCTTCAACATTCCTCTCTATTATTGCTCACAAGTACAAACAAATCTTTATTTCTCTCTCCTATGTTTACACGCCTTCCACTAAGAACATCTTATAGCTCCCAGCTCCATACGCTTGCCTATTCCCACAATACAAACAGTCGTACATCGATCGCATTGATCGGAACAGAAACTCTTCAACGTCATGCTCTCTATCTACTTTCAGACAGCAAAGAAATGCCCCCATGACAGTGCGCCAATACTTAGATTGGTTGGATGTATTAATCCGCAATATAAAGGTCAACTTTTGCCTTTATCATTGTGTGAGGACATTAACTAGACTAAGATTTGAAATGTGTGTAGTAATATTGTGGAAATTGAGAAAAGATTGCTCAGCATAAGAGATAGTTGTCCTACTTCTATAATATTGTTTCAAAATGTATCAGAGCGTAATACACTGTTCACGGTTATTTTGCCCCATCTTCAATTGAAATTGATTTTCTAGTTTCTACTTCAATAATATTTGTCTATTTCCTTTACTATATTCTCCCAGGAAGAGTTAGTGGCATGCTGGTTAGGGCCTTGATTTTATGAGAGAGTGGTCACACAATTAATTCCAGTCTAACACTTTACAGCTGTTGGTGCAGCTGTTTTGAATGAATTCAATGTTGGTACTTTGTTAGCTTAGTTGCGGCAGAAAAGTGATACCGAAATGAGAGTACTGGTTGCATCACTTCCAAATTGTGTGTGTGCTTTCACAAGAGAGACAGGTTCAGTTACAAACAGCTGCTGTCCTGCAGAATCTCAACGAAAGTAAAGTGCTAAGGAAGCAGTTCCAAAAAAAAATGATATCTTAAGACGGATGCACTGGACAGTGATACTGAAATTACAGTACAGTAACAATATGCTGGTAAGCAAATGAAAAGGATGTGTTTTTTTAAAGTGTAGTCTAACTGAACGTCACTGATAATAAAAACTGTGATTAACAAGTGTCAGTAAATTGTTACTTGGAATTGAAATAAGCTTAATACCATACGGAGCCAAGCCAAAGATGGTGTCGATACAAGAAAATAACACAAGGAAGGAAATTTCAGATGTGTAGATAGACAATACCAGAATTTGTGTTGCCCTATTTGAAGATCTTTTAAGTCGAAACCTTGATTTGTCCAGTTTGTTCAGTAAAAAGTAAAGTAAAGTACCCCCGTCACGCCAAGTGACGTATAGGGAATATGGTGTTAGTGACCGTACATTTTACAGACCTTCGGCACAGGATTTTTTTCGGGTAATGTGGTCAGTATTACACCCGTGCCGCTTTACTTTCCGAGAAAAAAATCCGGTACCCACTAAAAGCTGGGTGAACCGGAGCCGTCTGTTTGGGATCGAACCCTACCTCTTGTCTTGTAGTCCATTTCACTAACCACTGAGCTATCGCGGCTGCCCAGTTTGTTCAGTGCAGCAACAAAAACGTTGTTTTGTTCAGGCTTGTCTTAAACACAAAGATGAAATATGATATTTAGTTACCTTTTAGTATCAGGCAACTGTTGTTCTGAGTGCCAAGATATATTTCCCCCGTTAAATGGACGTAGGTGCGTCGTGTCGCTACCTGGCTACAGAGTTTCGAAATCAAACCTTACGGTCCGACACACTTGTCTTCGGCATGGATAGATTTGCTCAACAGTTTTAAAGCCACGAAGAAACCAAGGCTGCGACGTGAAAAACTGCTACCGGCTATGGAGGGATTCAAACCCGAAACCTTCCCGTCCAGAAGGCGCAGACGTCATATGTCTAGACTATCCAGTCCCCCAGCAAGAAAACTACTTGGTTAATACAATAAACTGTTGCTGACGTTACCAAGATAGTTTTGAGAATTAGTGGCAAAAGGGGAGTGGCTAGTAAACTGCCAATGTCAATGAAGATTAATTTTACTCACAACTGCATGATAGCTATTACCATTAATGGCAAGGTAAATGTCAGAATGTATGATGAGTGACCTGTTACAATCAATATTCATAGCCGTATAAAGAAATCCGGTGCGACTGAATGTTCAGATACTCCTACTTGTTCTACTGTCTTGTGTCATAAGACCAAACAAACTGGGGGACCTCGGTAGCCTAGTTGGGAAAACCACCCGACTGGGGTACCGTGTTCGGACAACCCGTGTTCGATTCCCGCTGGAAACAGTTTGAGTTGTCCTCGTGGTTGGGGAAGAAAATACCCTGCGGTCGATCCAGCCACTGGCAGAAATGGGTACCATGATAATACTCTGGGCAGGTGTGGAATGCCGCCTCGCATTTTGAGTTTTGATGCTTGAAGCGACACTATCCAGAAGTCTCCGAACACTTCTGGATAGGCGACCGAGCACATGTGGGTGAAAACTCGCATGGTAAGACGCCGATTCAAGTCTGCTACTTTACTTTACCAAACAAATTCGACTATCTCTAGTGTGGCATGTAGGGAATATGGTATTTGTGCCACTACTTATCTACACTCGACGCTTGCATTTTTGGTTACCATGGTCATCATTATACCATCCTGTCACTATTTCCAGAAAAAAAAGGTTACAGGGTGAGCACAAACACACTCTTTGATTTCCAACAGTATAGAATGAAAAAAGGGAGCTCCTAAAAAACATCAGAAGGAAACAATCAACATTTTTCGGGCACATCGTGAGAAGAGGAAAGTTGGAATACTTGGTTACAACTGGCGAAATAAAAGGAAAGAGAGATCGTGGACGACAAAGCGAGAAAATACTGGATAGCTTGGTGTCATGGCATGGAAAACAGTCAACAACAGAACTGATACGATGCACTGTAGATAGAAGATTGTGGAGGGTCATGATCGCCTACGTCAACCGGTATGGCACATGATGATGATGATAGAATGTATCTTCATTTCAATATTCGTATATGTTTTATGTGCGCCCCAGCCGTTACTCGGCAAAGATCGATGCAATAATCTAACTAGGACCAGACTGTCTGCATCATATTCTGCGTAATTGAGTTCACAGCTTCAGTGATGCGTTACTGCAGATCATACAGGGTTGCGGGTAGTGAGGGTCCTTCACGTACACCTAAATAAATGAGTCACATACTGGTTCGGTGATCTCCGAAACCACTTGCAGAACACATGGTCTTTTTGCCCAGCGGGACCCTACCCATCTGTTCGGCAGGTGCTCGTTGAGAAATGTGCGGACAGCGAGACGCTGGTGCGGCATTGCTCCGTTTTAGCGAGAAAAACTAGTCACCGCCATCTGGTTCTGGAACCAGGCAACTGGTTAGCATTTCCAGGTAAATCAAGGAGTGGTTTTTGTACTAACTCCGTAGAATGTATCCACGTAAAACATGGTGAATCATTGAGCCAGCCTGTTGGAACACAGATAATGATATCTTGCTATCATTAGCTTAACTAGCCATCCACTGCTCTGCGGCGATTTCCAGTGTCTTACGGCAATAAGAGATAATTGACATATTGTTTAATTGTACTTGTGATTAGAAAACAAAATACCCCCGCGGTCGCCCCAGCCGTCGGCAGAAATGAGTACCAGGATATTACTCTGGGAAGGTGGGGACTGCCGCCCCGCATCGTTAGTTTCGACGCTTGAGGCGATACTATCCAGAAGTCTCCGAACGCGACATGCGGCCGAGCACATATGGGGTGGAAACTCGCATGCTAAAACGCCGATTTAAGTCTCGCACTTTACTTAACCTTTCCCTTCTCTTTTATAGATCTCAGAAATATGCTTATACCTACATAGTCATAAGTCTGATGCTTGAGAGTTTTTTTTTTTTTTTTTTGTCGATGAAATCTTAATTTTTCTCTTACATTTTGGTCCAACACTATCGATCCAAAATCAATTGAAAGTCAAAATGTAAAAGGCGAGGAACTTGTCAAGATCACTAGCAAAGACGCTGTCAGTGTTGAGGGTAATGAAATGTATGAGTGTGGGATTGTGTTTGTGTGTGTGGGTGCGTGTGAGTGTGAGGCCATTGTTGGGATTTATTTGGTTCAGCGACAGGCAGCCTCTTCGTGTTATTAACAAGAGATGACGGTTACTGGCGAGCTGTTGAAGGTTGCTCAATAAAGAGAAGAAAAAAAAAACGACATTTTACATCAGTGTGTCTTTTTTTTTTCAATAATACGTTTAATTACAACACAGCCAGAATATTTCCATGTTCCAACATAAAGCCTTCCAACAATAACACAAAAAGACAATGAAAACAGTAATTAGATAAAGTAACCCAGGTAGTCTGTTTACTTTGTTGTGTTGTTAAGATAATATTGTAATTTAAGACAGAAACAAGCATATTAAATAGTGTTTCGTTACAACCTCTTTACACAGCAGCTAACCGAATGAAGAAAACACCAAAAATAAATGTAGTCATTGATTGGCTCCACTGTAAAGTTCGTTTTCTTAAATATCGAAAGCAAAATAAAATAAAACTTTTAACATGCAAAGCACATAGCCACTGCTTATGGTATGCAGTCTATAATCTCTAGCCCCAACAATACTCCTTCAAATCCACTCAATACCTAGTTTTCCGCTAAACCCCAGAAAGTAGGATACATATGGTAAAAGGCAGAGTTTTGATTATGTTAGTTTTGGGATTGCCATCAAGAAAATTTCATGTAAAGATCGAGGAACCTAAAAAGCTGCAAATGGAAAGAACATGAAGAAAACAACTAGTAGAAAAGTGTTATCAATTTGAGTGAAGACAGTTGAAATATCAAAGCTTATTTGCTAACAAACGATGAATTTACTACAATGTACATCAAAAGAAGACCGGTTCACCCAGCCTTTAATGGGTACTGGATTTTTTTCTGGGAAAGTAAAGCGGCACGGGTGTAATACCGACCACATTACACCAAAAATCATGTGCCAAAGGTCTGTAAGATTAATGGTCACTAACACCATATTCCCAATACGCCACTTGGCGTGACGGTGGTACTTTACTTATTAAAGGCTGGGTGAACCCGGAAGCCGTCGGATGGGATCGAACCCTACATCTTGTCCGTTGTAGTCCAGTTCACTAACCACTGAGTTATCGTGGCTAATAGACTACCGGAGACACACACATATAGATACAGAAAGACAGATAGACATACAGGCAGGCAGAAAGATAGACAGACAGATAGACATACAGGCAGGCAGCAAGACAGACAGACAGATAGACATACAGGCAGGCAGAAAGACAGACAGACAGATAGACATATAGGCAGGCAGAAAGACAGACAGACAGATAGACATACAGGTAGGCAGAACGACAGACAGACAGATAGACATACAGGCAGGCAGAAAGGCAGACAGACATATAGACATACAGGCAGGCATACAGACAAACAGATAGACATACAGGCAGGCAGAAATATAGACAGACAGATAGATAGGCATACAGGCAGGCATACAGACAGACAGGTAGATAGACATACATGCAGCAGAAAGACAGACAGACAGATCGACATACAGGCAGGCAGAAAGACAGACAGACAAATAGACATATAGGCAGGCAGAAAGACAGACAGACAGGTAGACATGCCGGCAGGCAGAAGGACAGACAGACAGATAGACATATAGGCAGGCAGACAGACAGACAGACAGATAGACATACAGGCAGGCATACAGACAAACAGACAAACAGACAGATATATAGGCATACAGGCAGGCATACAGACAGACAGGTAGATAGACATGCAGGCAGGCAGAAAGATAGACCGACAGATAGACATACAGGCAGGCACACAGACAGACAGACAGATATACATACAGGCAGGCATACAGACAGACAGACTGATAGACATACAGGCAGGCAGAAAGACAGACAGACAGGTAGATATACAGGCAGACAGACATACAGATAGATCTGGCTGTAAAAATCGGACTATCAACAGATACGCTGAAAAAATATTGAATATCTGTGAAAGTCAGTGCTGCAGAATAGTGCTCAGATTATCAATAATGGAGAAAAGAACAAATGTGTTAATTTTGTCAGAACTTAAATCTTCATTAAACTGAATGGTAAAGAAGATATTAAAATAAGAACATTCTTATAAATTTAGTCAGGTGAAACTAAATATCAGCGTAGAGGAAATAATTAGGTAGGACATGGTTTCAAGTAAAGGAGAGAGAGAAATACCTAGAAAAGATAAAGTAAAGGTTCCTTTCACGCCTTGCAAGGCGTATGGGGAATATGGTGTTAGTGACCATATTTTTTTATGACCACGGCACATTTTTGGGTGATGTGGTCGGTATCACGCCAAGCCGCCTTTACTTCCCAGAAAAAAAACTCTGATACCCATTTTTAGAGGCTTGGTGAACCCCGGAGCCTAGTCAGTCCTGGAAAAAATCCGCCACTGCTAGGGATCGAACCCGGACCTTTCTGGTCAGGAAGCGAGAAGAGATAAGCACAACAATAAAATATATAAATTATGAAATACGATGCGGGATAAACACAACTATAAAACATATAAAATATGAAATACGATGCGGGCTACGAGTTGAATACTATTTATACAACCATTATTACAACAACCATGGATGACAGAATCAAGATCTGGAGAGCACGAGCATACCTGAAGATTAGTACAGGTAAAGAGCATTCATTGCACCACGCGCTCAACACAGTGAAAGGTGCCAGGCTAAAAAGAGGCAAATCATGGGTGGGCCGAGCAGAAGATGTCATCAAACAGATCTGTGGGCTTACCAATATCAGCGTTGGTGAGGAGTGGATACCGGTGCCTACGTCATTCAAGGGGACTTTCTCGTGTATTGTCACACTCGACAGGAAAAGTAGGGAACAGAACCCGGTCGTGGTTAATGCTGAGGTCAACGGTCTCATCTGTGATAACACCGATGAGAAAGATGCAGTCATCTATACAGACGGATCTGTAAGACGACACCAAAGAAGTGCATGGGCATTTACAGTACGCTCGGCAGGCAGAATAGTCAAAGAAAACAGTGGTGCATACGTCATGACCACGAGTAGCATGACAATGGAGGTGATGGCAGTGACCACGGCATTCAAATGGTTAGAGTCACAAGACCGCACGAACGCATGTTTACTGAGTGATTCGATGAGCATGATGAAAAAAAAGTGGAGGCGGGCTCTATACGCATGCGAAATGGGTAGACTCGTTGCAGAAATCCAAAATACGTAAGGTCACCTTCGTCTATGTCCCTGGACATGCGGAAGTACGGAGAAATGAAAGAGCGGACAGGTTGGCTAGCTGCGCTGTCGTTGAGGACGGGCAACCAATGGATCGGTCGGACATCATCAATGCCCTCCGAGATGTGGGAAGAGCACAGGACTTCGACAAACACAGATGCACGTCACTTCTTCGGATGATGGAAATGGGAGTTAAGATGGGCACAGCCAGATTTGAGAAACTTAGTGGCCGTGTAAGAAGACTTATCAACCAACATAGAACTGGAGACGTCAGTCGCTGGACACTGAGGGAATTGCTGAGGAGGCGATCTGAGTACCTATGGACATGTTCGGAGTGCAATGATGATGACCCGCAAATAACTCAATAACTCAAAGGCTCTTGCCGAAACGTCGTTATTTGTCTCGTCTCTCTAATAATATATCAGCTAGATACAATTTCATGGTTTTTTTTTTTTACAAGGCCTCGAAGAAGGTGGGTGTAAGATAACACAAATGAGCTGGGATTGATTGCCGAGGACGCTATACATTTAGCCCATGACAGATACGAGTAATTTCAGAGTAACTGTTATTTTAACAAAAATCTAATAGTTATAAGCAGCTTGATGATGATGATGGGGAGAGAAAGATTTAGTAGCCATCTAAGTGAACTTAAACTGAATGTGGTGAAGCGATTTGTTGATACGGTGAACTTAAGTGTGTAAGACGGATAGTGGGAACAATGATAAGGCTCGTCATATGCTAAGATGAATGTATTTGTTTAACCTCAAACAAGATAAAGATTGTAAACCGAACTTCAATTTTGGCTTGTATCAAAATCTTTACTAAAATAAAAACAAAATGCTTGGCTTGCAGTTAAACACACGGGAAAATAGATATTCAACATTTATGTTTTTTAACATTAGACAGAATCAATGATCTCCTTTATCTTTTAATTAATTTTATTTTATTTTTTTTTTATGTGAATAATAATTAGTTATAAATAGATTGTAACCCTAACTTGCAGGATACAAAACATGTGGCCAGATATTAATGATTGAAAAGCAGAGTGTTAAATCATTTAGTGATATATTACTGGGCCCTGTTAGAACAATTAATAATATATGGCTGGGCCCCACACACCCAATAGAATATAGGCTAACAGCGATCAGCGACTCACAGTTGACTGTTTGCGCGAGGATCAAGATTCTGCTTCACCTTCCCAGTCTTCATCATCATCTAGTGCCTTCTCCGCAACGAAGGTTGGCTACCATGGAGCGCCATTCTGCTCTGTCTCTTGCTTTGATGGTGCAGGTTGTCATAGGCTGATTTGTCCATCTTTTGATGTTACTCGTCCATGTTAGTCTTGATCTGCCCCTGCCTCT
Source organism: Megaustenia siamemsis (assembly GCA_032433765.1). Classification (NCBI taxonomy): domain Eukaryota; kingdom Metazoa; phylum Mollusca; class Gastropoda; order Stylommatophora; family Ariophantidae; genus Megaustenia; species Megaustenia siamemsis. The sequence continues at coordinate 40,540,276 of JAVIAB010000024.1, read as the reverse complement.
TTTACCTTGTATTTTTCTCTCCAGGATTATTTTTAGTAGGCTGTTGTGTCTTTTAACATGGACCAAAAATCGCATTTGTCTTGTTTGAATTGTGTTTAGTAGTTCTCTTTTTATTCTTAGTTGTTTTAAGACTTTGTCGTTTGTTTTCTTTTCCTTCCATCCAATTCCACCTACTCTTCTATATATCCACATTTCAAAGGCTTCAATTTTTTGTTCTGTTTTCTTATCTAATGTCCATGTTTCTGTACCTTCCCAGTAATGTATTTGAAAAAAAAAGAATAACTTAAATGAATCAGCGAAAAGAACAGAAAGCCAAACCAGTACCTTAAGTTCCGTGCTGATGTTTTGGGTTGAAAGGTACAGATATCGCAGCTTGTTGTAAACAACGACATAACGTATTAACGTTCTTAAAATGATGGGCGATGCAGAGCAATGGTCATCAAGTAAATGGAGAAACAGGTGAAGAGAAAAAAAGTATGATAATATTAAGGTACAAAATGTGGAGAGAGGAAGGAAACAAGCAATATTCTTGCATGAATGCACTTTCATCGTAAACCTAACTGCTTTTAGTATCCAATATGTCTAAAACATCTTAATTATTCTGTCATTGCTCTGTCTTACATTTATTTAAATGTCTCTAAAAGTTATAGGATGAGCATTTTATTTTACATTACTTTACATTACATTACTTTACTTTATGTTACTTTCATTTGGATAGTTAGAGACGCCATGAGAGCCATTTGTGATCGCGGAAAAGAAGGTGAGCGCCAGGGCAATGGGAGCACCATTAAACATTTTTTTTTTTCAAACATTCTGAAACTTTCTAAGTGTTTTACTTATGTTTGTGTTCAGCTGAAGACCATTTTATAATCGAAACGTTGGTTTGTTCAGTCTTCTCTTGTAGCAAAAATGGCATATTTCTGTAAAAATTACTTTAATTCAACTTTGAAAACTTTCTAGGTCAAGACAATATATAATGTTTGGATAAATGATCTGTAATTTGGTTGTTTGGGTAATGCACATTATATTGTTTCGTTAAAATACCATCTTATAGGTTTTCATTCTATCATTTTCTTTATATGAACTTTGAGTGTTATTAAAGGATTGCTGGCTGGTGATTATCGTGTTTCAAGAAATAACTATTTCCAATTTGTTTTGTCTTGTATTGATTCACTACTGCCTCCTTTATATCGTTATTTTAAAAATTCTCTTTATCTTTTAAAATGCAGCTTTATTGTCAGGCGTTGCATTTCACTTCCGGTCAATATGGTGGATAGGCGGCAGGAGCCATTGAGGCTCAGTCTGAAAAGTGTTTCTTGTTGCAGTTTCCTCATATTCCAAGTCCGGCTTGCTGCCGGAGCTACTGAGTTTAGTGCTATATGCACACCGTGAGCTGTGTTTTTCATCCGGATCGTGTTTCGATATTCCGAATGCTTACGATGAATGATGATATCGTACGACAAATGACAGTTCAGCTGCGTTCACTTTCGGTGCCGCTTGGCCTTATGTCTTTGGGCGTGTGCTGAAGCTGCTATGATGGGAACAGCAGCTGTCTTTCTTTGTTTGGATTCTTCAAATGGATTATTTTTTAGTCTGATGATTCCACTGGCGCGGGCGGTTTAGCAGTTATGGATTTTAATTCGTTTGCAGTGATTCCGGAGCCTTCAATAACGACAACCATAACCATTTCACTTTCCTATAACTAGAAAAAGAGTCATTAAATATTACGTAGAGCCAGTCTTAACATATGGATGCGAATCATGGACAATAGGACAACAGACAAGAAAATCACTGGAGTCTGTAGAAATGTGGTTTTACTGAAGAATGTTGAAAGTATCATGGACAGCTATAAGAAGAGTAATGAAGATGTTCTGAGAGAGGTCAAAGCAAAAAGAGAGCTAATTTCCAATGTTAGGAAAAAACAATTATCATTTTTTTCGGCCATGTAATGAGAAGAGAACAGCTGGAATATATTGTGATAACTGGAAAAATTGAGGGACGAAGAGATAGAGGAAAGCAAAGAGAAAAAATACCAGACAGCTTAAGAGAATGGCTTGACAGAAGGTCAACAACAGAAATGATAAATAACTGTTGAGATCGAAAGTTGTGGAGAGACATGATCACCTACGCCGGTAGGCCCGGTACTTGATGATGATGATAAATTACAAAATATAATGGATGTCTATTATGTAGAAATATGGTATATACGTGTTTGTCTCTTTGTTGAATTAAATACATGTGTCCAACCTCTCGTAGATAGGAGAAGTTTTGCGTGCGCCTCTAGTCTGTAGAATGACTATATTACGTGTCCCATTGAGTCACTATAACATGTAATATTACTTTATGCATTTATCACATACACATATGCACTCTTCACTTTTTATTATATATATATATATATACATATATATAAAGTAAAGTAACCCCTTCACGCCAAGTGGCGTATAGGGAATATGGTGTTAGTGACCATAAATTTTACAGACATTCAGCACATGATTTTTGGGGTAATGTGGTCGGCATTACACTCGTACCGCTTTACTTTCGCAGAAAAAAATCTTGTACCCATTTTAAGGTTGGGTGAACCCGGAAGCCGTCAGTTGAGATCGAACCTACACCGTGTCCTTTGTAGTCCAGTTCACTAACCACTGAGCTATCGCGGCTCCCATGATATGTGGACAAGCATGTATGAATTGAGAGACTGATGAGTCTAAAGGTGGAAAAGGGATCTGGTCGATCCGATACTTGATTCACTGAGTAAAAGAATGTAACGTGGCGAGGAGGATCACCGGCCCGCTTACTACCAAATGATGTGGCCTAGTACGGGGAATTGTCAAACCTCACTCCTCTTTCTCGTCATCTTTTTCTGAGCTTTCACCCGTTAAGTCGGCGTGGATAAATTATGTCGCTACGTTAAAAAAACACAAAGTCGCGATATCGGCGGATCCTTTCGGCCTAACATTAGTCATCTATATTTATAGATTTGGGGTGTTTCGATATTTCAATTGTTTACGATGAATGATGATATCGTATGGCAGGGAACAGTTGGCTGTGTTCACTTTCTGTGCGGTTTCGTCTTATGTCTTTTAGCGTGTGCTGAGACTGTTATGATGGGGACTACAGCTACCTTTCTTTGTTTGGGAGATGAGTAATTCGGATGGTTGCACTAGCACGGGCGGTTGAGCAATTATGGATTTTAATTCGTTTGCAGTGATACCGGGGCCTTCCATAACCAAAGAACCAAAGATTTGGAAGCCGCGATAACTCAGTGGTTAGTGACCTTGACTACAAAGGACAAGAGGTCGGCTTCTATCCTGATCGACGACTTCCGAGTTCACCCAGCCTTAAATGGGTACGTGATTTTTTTTCTGAGAAAGTAAAGCGGCAAGGGTGTAATGCCGACCACATTACCCCAAAAATCATATGCCGAAGGTCTTATAATAATTATGGTCACTAACACCATATTCCCTACACGCCACTTGGCGTGCAGGGGCTGTTTAATTTATATATAGATTTGTAGTTTGTAGCTGGATGTACCTGATTTTTAACTTCTCCCACACATCGTTTTTATTTGTGTGATAACAAGCTTCTTAACATATAATTCAGTATTTACTACGTTTTAACCTATTGATTTTAAACGTCAATATTTGTTCCATCGGTTTTCTGTTCCAAATTTTCAATATATTTTTACCGCCATTTTGCACCATTTGAAATAACTAGTTTTTAACTTTTGACATTTCTCATATTGTAGAAAGCATATTTCTTCTTTCCTTCGATCTATCTACGCGCACACAAAAGACTTGGCATTTACTTCTCCTTGTGCTTTACTTTCCCCAATATTTTATTAAAATTCAGTCTCCTTTACCCATTTAATCTTCTAGCACGCATCCTGCCCTGAGGTGTCGATTTTTAGGGCTTGGGAGAGCACACTTTTGCAATTACCTGAAATGTAATAAATTACCACTTTGCTGACGTAGTTTCCGGCCCTCCGCATTTAAAAATCAATTTCGCCAAAATTATTCCCAGTGGAAGAAAAAAAATTATGACACAATTATATAAATTACTCTACATAACAGTTTTACTATATTTTATTTAAGACTGTGCTTCTGTTAGTTAGTCACAATTTTCTTGAAGAATTGTCTTAATTGGAAGGAAGGAAAGCCGAAAAAAGTATGAACCGTTTTTACGTGATTTTTACTTCTTGACAAGTCCTAGCGTTTTACGTGCAGACCACTAGTATTGAACAAGATCTATAACGAGCTGGTTTACGCTTGAGTGACAGTTCAGATCTGACAGTAATCCAGTAAGGAATATTCTTAAGTGATGGGGAAAATTACCGGAAATGTATTCAAGCTACCCAAACTATTTATCAGACACTGTTAAAGCTTTGCTGCAAGTTATTTCTCACACGCCAGAAAATAAACAAGACTAATATAGCTTGAAATGAACAAGTAGTGATATCTCATGACGGTTAGCAAATATATTCGTTGATTTTCTTAACTTTTTTGTGTTGTCTACTTCTATTGTGACTTTTAAAAACAAATCATAGACTGTCAACTACTGCAAAGTTTCAGTCAAAAGAATTTTTTTAAAATAAAATCCTTGACTGACAACTACTGCAAAGTTTCAGTCAAAAGAATGAAAATAAAAACCAATCCTAGACTATCAACTACTGAAAAGTTTCAGTCAAAAGAATGAAAATAAAAACAAATCCTAGACTATCAACTACTGAAAGTTTCTGTCAAAAGAATGAAAATAAAAACCAATCCTAGACTATCAACTACTGAAAAGTTTCTGTCAAAAGAATGAAAATAAAAACAAATAAGAAAAAACATGTTTTACAAAATGACATGGAAAATGGAAGGGTTAGAAGTGAAATAAGCACAGTGGTGGGTCTGTTTATTTGTTAGGTTTGGTGGTTGATATATTGTTGTTTTTTCTTGATTGATTTGTTGTTAGTTTCTTTGGTTGGTTGTTTATTTGGTGGATTGGTAGGTTGATTGGTTGTTATTGGTTGGTTGATTGCTAATTTTCTTTATTGGAAGGTTTGTTAGTTGATTGGTGGTTCATTGTGCTGGTTGTTTGTTAATTGTTTGATTGGTTGCGATCACTTGATTCATAATTAACTTGCTCGACTGGTTGTTAATTTTGTTTCTTGGTTGGTTAATTAGTGCTTCTTTTGGATGGTTGGTTAATTGGTTGTTTTCTGATCAGCAAATAACGAAACTTGAAATCGGTCAGTGACTCATAGCTGACTTATTGCACTAAGATCAGTGACCAACATCTAACCATCAAGATCCATCTATTTCCCCCATATAGCTGTAACCAATCGGGTCATGCAAATAGGAATAGGCAGGACACGGAATACAAACTGTTGCTCAAAAATGCAATTCTGAAGTCGGGTGCGTCTTTTAGAAATTTAAAAATCGATTCACCACGTATATACTTCAAACTCTAACCTACCTGGTCTGTAGATAATGACCCTAACTAATTTGTTAATATAATTCAATAGCAAAAACGCCATATTTTCTATCATCATTAACATCTGTTATATTTCAGAAAATACTCCTGAATCTTCGCCGATAATATGAAATTCGAGAACGGTGCTGAGATATTATGTTGTATTCGCTATATTAAAGGACATCGATTGGGTACCGTGAGAATGGTCCTGTAAACATCGATTGGGTACAGTAAGAATGGTCATGTAAACATTGATTGGGTACAGTGAGAATGGTCATGTAAACATTGATTGGGTACAGTGAGAATGGTCATGTAACCATTGATTGGGTACAGTGAGAATGGTCATGTAAACATTGATTGGGTACAGTGAGAATGGTCATGTAAACATCGATTGGGTACAGTGAGAATGGTCATGTAACCATCGATTGGGTACAGTGAGAATGGTCATGTAACCATTGATTGGGTACAGTGAGAATGGTCATGTAACCATTGATTGGGTACAGTGAGAATGGTCATGTAAACATCGATTGGGTACAGTGAGAATGGTCATGTAACCATTGATTGGGTACAGTGAGAATGGTCATGTAACCATTGATTGGGTACAGTGAGAATGGTCATGTAACCATTGATTGGGTACAGTGAGAATGGTCATGTAACCATTGATTGGGTACAGTGAGAATGGTCATGAAACATCGATTGGGTACAGTGAGAATGGTCATGTAACCATCGATTGGGTACAGTGAGAATAGTCATGTAAACATCGATTGGGTACAGTGAAAATGGTCATGTAACATCGATTGGGTACAGTGAAAATGGTACATGTAAACATCGATTGGGTACAGTGAAAATGGTCATGTAACCATTGATTGGGTACAGTGAGAATGGTCATGTAAACATTGATTGGGTACAGTGAGAATGGTCATGTAAACATCGATTGGGTACAGTAAGAATGGTCATGTAAACATCGATTGGGTACAGTGAAAATAGTACTGTAAACATCGATTGGATAGTAAACATCCAGTAGGTACAGTGAAAATAGTACAGTAAACATCGATTGGGTACAGTGAAAATAGTACAGTAAACATCGATTGGGTACAGTGAAAATAGTACAGTAAACATCGATTGGGTACAGTGAAAATAGTACAGTAAACATCGATTGGATACAGTGAAAATAGTACAGTAAACATCGATTGGGTACAGTGAAAATAGTACAGTAACATCGATTGGATACAGTGAAAATAGTACAGTAAACATCGATTGGATACAGTGAAAATAGTACAGTAAACATCGATTGGATAGTAAACATCGAGTAGGTACAGTGAAAATAGTACAGTAAACATCGATTGGATAGTAAACATCGAGTAGGTACAGTGAAAATAGTGCTGTAAACATCGATTGGATAGTAAACATCGAGTAAGTACAGTGAAAATAGTGCTGTAAACATCGATTGGATAGTAAACATCGAGTAGGTACAGTGAAAATAGTCCTGTAAATGAGAACAAATTTATTGACCAAGTAGTAACGTCAGCCGTGTATATATGGTTTTATACAAACCGCTGCTAGCACAAAGTCACTTAACTCTTTCCCTACGTTTCAATGCACTGCATGCCATGCCAATTTCGGTTGCGTACGTTTAGCCACCAGAATGCGTGACTCTCAATTTGATTAGTGTGAACCGTCATCAAACCTTATTCTTTTTACATGTTTTGCATCATCGTGCTATTGGGGAAATCTAATACCTGGTTCAATTCTCTAAAAATTCATATATGTGGTACATGAAACATGGAAATTCAAAGAAATTAGGTTAAATACAAAAATAAATTTTCATATCCAATGTTAAGTCAGTATTATTATGGTAATGGTTATGGTTATGGAAGGCCCGGTATCACTGCAAACGAATTAAAATACAAAATTTGAACCGCCCGTGCCAGTAGAATCGTCCACAATGGCTATCTCATCTCTCAAACAAAGAAAGGTAGCTGTGACCCCATCGCAGTCTCAACACGCGCCAAAAGACATAAGGCGAAACCGCACAGAAAATGAACACAGCCAAATGTTCCCTGTCAGTATTATTATATGGCTGTGAAACATGGAAAACAACAAAAATGACAATCGTGAAGATATAGACATTCATTAGTAGATTCTAACGCAGGATAAAAGGATGGAAATGACAGGACAAAATCACTAACATAGAATTATGGAAATGTACCAGTTAAATACCTGTGGATAAAAAGATACAGCGGAAACGATAGTGCTAGATAGGACACACACTGCGGAAGCCAACTGGGAGTATTACACAACAGGCCCTTTTTGTAACTCCCAAGGGAAAAGACAAAGAGTAAGACCAAGATATTTTTGAAGAAGACAGATGGAAGTAGAGATGAAGATGATGGGGAAGACATGGAATGATCTTAAAAAAATGGCAAAAAACAGAACGGCTTGGAAAGTGTTTGTTGAAGATCTATGCTCCACTGGGAGCTAAAAAGGTAGAAGAAGAAGATGTTAAATGTTAGATAAATAAAATATGTAGGTTGATTTTTAAAACCATGGAAAATGTTGTTTCTGAAATCAATTCCGTTACATTAATAAATAAAAAGTGTCCGTGCTGAAAGAGTTAATATCCACAAAATATTTGCTTGCAGTTATCCACTATGTCAGTGGTGACACTTCCTACTGTCCGCGCAGCCTCTACGACTGCAACAGTCTTCAGTCTGGCTTGCATTCATACGCTGACATCATCATCACACCAGAGTTCATGACGTCAGCACACGATGACAACTACATTTGGGAAATCTGCAAGTAAGATATTGTCTTGTCTGTCTGTGACTGTCTGTCTGTGTGAGTGTGTGTTAGTAAGATATTGTCTGTCTGTGACTGCCTGTCTGTGTGAGTGTGTCTTAGTAAGATATTGTCTGTCTGTGACTGCCTGTCTGTGTGAGTGTGTCTTAGTAAGATATTGTCTTGTCTGTGACTGTCTGTCTGTGTGAGTGTGTCTTAGTAAGATATTGTCTTGTCTGTGACTGCCTGTCTGTGTGAGTGTGTCTTAGTAAGATATTGTCTTGTCTGTGACTGCCTGTCTGTGTGAGTGTGTGTTATGTAAATACATGTGTTTGTTTTTGTGAGTAACGTCTACTAAATGAATGTGCACCTGTGTAATCTACGACTGTTATTGATTGTCTCTGAGGTATATTTTTATATACGTGATCGTCTGTGTGAGTGTTTATCAATACGATAACGTTTATAAAACATTATTATTGATTTATATAAAATATTCATATGTGTCCACTTGAGTATCTTTATGAGTGTTTGTCTATGTAAGTGTTTCTATTAGTGAATCATTACATTAATTACAAATTAATATTATCTATGTTCTAACATAGCATCTCATAGTCCAATAACTGGTTGTTGAAAAAAGAACTTGTTATTTGTAATTGAAACTAATGTGTATCTATATTATCGTCCTCTACCGTCTCCGCATCAAAAGTTAACTATCATGAAGCGGCGTCTTCGTCTGCCTCTTCTTTCATGATTATTAATTTCTATAATTATATTTTTTTATATACGCGGATATTTTTTTACTTACATAACCAACTTTGATGCACTCAAATCAACTCTGAAGATGCTCAGTTCCCGTCACTACACGGCGAAGAATATATGGCTCCAAAAGCTTGCTGGTTAATACGCTTCCTATCTGTTCTATCAGTTTCTTACTTCGCGTAAATTAATGTTTGAATAATTAATCATCATCGGTTTCCGCGTCCTTTGCAGAATGTTGTACTCATCACAGCTCATTAGAAAGAATCTCTCTCTCTCTCTCTCTCTCTCTCTCTCTCTCTCTCTCTCTCTCTCTCTCTCTCTCTCTCTCGGGAGATCTCCAATTTTTGCTGCTATACTTAAAGGTCTCGTTGATGTCATAAAACCACCTTCTTCTTGATCGACCCTTGTCTCATTTTCCTAGAACCGTGTCTTCATTATTGTTATTTCCAGCGCGTTGTATCTTTCGATGTGGTCGTTACATTATAACTAGTCGTTTTTACAGGCCGTTTTACGACTTGTAAGTTTAAACAGTCTTAATTAAACAAGTACTGAAATTATGGCAGGAATCAACGACGATAGTGGTATCGAGTATAGCCCGCTATCCATATAAACAAGTACGCCGATGGTCGATAAATATGGAACTACCATCATGTTCCCTTTATGTCACGCTCGAGGAGTGGCAGAATTATTTTCCTTCCCTATTTCATATATTGGTAGTTAAGGACATGTCATTGCAGTGCAGGACAAACCATCGCATGAATGGACAGGGCATTATAGAAAAGGACAGGTCATTGCAGGAAAGCACAGGTCAATGTCGAACAGGACAGGTCACTGCCGGACAGGACAGGTCAGTGCGGGAAAGGACAGGCCATTGTAGAAAGGACAGGTCATTGGCGGACAGGACAGGTGGCTGCTGGAGAGGATAGGTCATTGTAGAAAAGGACAGGTCATTGGCGGACAGGACAGGTGGCTGCTGGAGAGGATAGGTCATTGTAGAAAAGGACAGGTCATTGGCGGACAGGACAGGTCACTGCCGGACAGGACAGGTGGCTGCTGGAGAGGATAGGTCATTGTAGAAAAGGACAGGTCATTGGCGGACAGGACAGGACACTGCCGGACAGGACAGGTGGCTGCTGGAGAGGATAGGTCATTGTAGAAAAGGACAGGTCATTGGCGGACAGGACAGGTCACTGCCGGACAGGACAGGTGGCTGCTGGAGAGGATAGGTCATTGTAGAAAAGGACAGGTCATTGGCGGACAGGACAGGTCACTGCCGGACAGGACAGGTGGCTGCTGGAGAGGACAGGTCATTGTAGAAAAGGACAGGTCATTGGCGGACAGGACAGGACACTGCCGGACAGGACAGGTGGCTGCTGGAGAGGACAGGTCATTGTAGAAAAGGACAGGTCATTGGCGGACAGGACAGGTCACTGCCGGACAGGACAGGTGGCTGCTGGAGAGGACAGGTCATTGCGGTGAAAGGCAGAATATCGCGGAAAAAGCAGGTCATCGCAAGAAAAGGGTTGCAGAATGCAGAAAAGGGCACGACAGCTAAAATGAATTCGCAGAATACATGAATTATGTGCATAGAACCTGTAAAATCGTCACCTTGATCGTCGCTTCAACATTTCATCGTTAGATAATGTCAGAGTTAACATCGTAGTACAGTTATGTGCTGTCACTTTAAACTAATGTCTATAATTGGTGTGCACATTGGTGATGCTGCAGCTCGCTTCGTTCGGTTCGTACACCGAAATCCTCCTTATAGATTTACTGGACTCTAAATAGCAAATTTTCTTATGTTTCCAACAACGAATGTAAAGCTACATATTTAAACATACTGTGGGAGATCAAGTACAACAAGCAGATTCGGGTTAAGGGCGAAATATTGAGGAAGACATATGAGCTCTTATGGAGTTGTCTGATAAGCAGTAAAGACGATCTGTTGACTAACTTATTGCAGTAAAGACGATCTGTTGACTAACTTATTGCAGTAAAGACGATCTGTTGACTTACTTAAAGCAGTAAAGACGATCTGCTGACTAACTTAATGCAGTAAAGACGATCTATTGACAACTTAATGCAGTAAAGACGATCTGTTGACTATCTTAATGCAGTAAAGACGATCTGTTGACTAACTTATTGCAGTAAAGACGATCTGTTGACTAACTTATTGCAGTAAAGACGATCTGTTGACTTACTTAAAGCAGTAAAGACGATCTGCTGACTAACTTAATGCAGTAAAGACGATCTATTGACAACTTAATGCAGTAAAGACGATCTGTTGACTATCTTAATGCAGTAAAGACGATCTGTTGACTAACTTAATGCAGTAAAGACGATCTGTTGACTAACTTAATGCAGTAAAGACCATCTGTTGACTAACTTAATGCAGTAAAGACGATCTGTTGACTAACTTAATGCAGTAAAGACGATCTGTTGACTAACTTAATGCAGTAAAGACCATCTGTTGACTAAAGTATGTCGTAAATACGGTCTATTGACTAACTTAGGCAGTGAAGACGATATATTGACTAACTTAAGCAGTGAAGATAATCTGTTGGCTAAAGTATGTCATAAATACAGTCTATTGACTAACTTAGGCAGTGAAGACGATCTGTTGACTAACTTAAGCAGTGAAGACTATCTGTTGACTAACTTAAAGCAGTGAAGACGATCTATTGACTAACTTAAGCAGTGAAGACGATCTGTTGACTAACTTAAAGCAGTGAAGACGATCTATTGACTAACTTAAGCAGTGAAGACGATCTATTGACTAACTTAAGCATTGAAGACGATCTATTGACTAACTTAAGGAGTGAAGACGATCTGTTGACTAACTTAAGGAGTGAAGATGATCTGTTGACTAACTTAAGCAGTGAAGATGATCTGTTGACTAACTTAAATCAGTGAAGACGATATATTGACTAACATAAGCAGTGAAGACGATCTATTGACTAACTTAAGGAGTGAAGACGATCTGTTGACTAACTTAAAGCAATGAAGATGATCTGTCTACTAGCCTATGCAGTGTGGATGATCTGTTGATTAACTAATGCAGTGACGACAGTCTGTTAACTAACGAACTTAAACAATGATGATTATCTGTCCACTAGCTAAAATATTGATAATGATCTGTCAACTAACTAAAATATTGATAATGATCTGTCAACTAACTAAAATATTGATAATGATCTGTCAACTAACTACAATATTGATAATGATCTGTCAACTAACTTAAACAGCACAGTAAAGATGATCTGTTGCCTAGCAAATATATGTTGTGAAAATTATATGTCGACTAAGTAACATTAGCAGTGAAGATTATCAGTCGACTAACTTTAGAAGTAAATATTATTTGTCGTCTAACTTAAACAGTGATGAATCTGCAAACTCACTAACTTAAGCTGTAAGGATGATTTGTTGACAGTTAACTTGCAGTGAAGATGATTTGTCGACTGTCAAGTAGTGAAGATCTATGTCGACAAATCATGTTGTGGCCTTAGATTTAAGATTGATATAACGTAAACAATGAAGATAATCTATCGACTAACTGACTATCGACTAACTGATGTCAACTTGCCCTACTTTCTCAATCTCTCACAATCAATGCAATACTGACAGATCATGATCACACCAAGTAATTGCGATTTTTCTGAAAACAATATCTGAATGTTGCCTATTATCAACTACCTACACATTCTTTTAACCTGTCAACATGGGTATTCTAGTAATATTCTGCGAACACAATTATAAAAACTTGAACGGACTTGGGGTAGTTTACCGTCAAACTGTCTTGAGACAAGAAACAACATCAGAAAGAGGCCTCGGGTCACACTGGGCTAATTAAAGGACAGAGACACCAGTTATTGCCGATCGATATCATTAAAAATTGACAGCGTTTCCTGCTTCCTTTTCTTCAAGGATATTTTTATCCATTTTTTTGTAAAATCAATTTTCAGGAAACGGCGTACATCTTCAATAGCGTGTTCATTAATGGGCACAGTTGAGTTAGTTCAGCCCGCACCAAATTAGAAGAGAATGCATTCCCACATTATGAAACGTATGGTCTTTTTCTGTCTTGACAGACAGTTGTTAGCAAGTAATCATGGCTTGTTTGTAAAAGAAATTAGAATCTGTATAGCTAAAGCAGCAATGTCTTTCAGAAGCCTTGAAAAGTTGTGGAAATCGAAACTCATCAGCACAAACACAAAACTTAGACTATTCAAATCAAATGTACTATCAACCCGTACGTATGTGTGTGAAAGCTGGAAAACAACAAGAGACATAGAAACAAAGTTGAACGCATTCGAAAATAAATGTCTAAGGAAAATACTTGGTATAGCGTGGAACGAATTAAAAACAAACGAGGAAATTAGAGAAATCGCCAATCAACCATTAATATTTTCAGTAATCAAGAAAAGGCATTGGTCATATGTTGGACATTTGATGAGAAGAGATAATAACCGGATAGCAAAGCAGGCCCTCATGTGGGAAACAACAGGTAAGAGGAAAAGAGGAAGACCCAGAGAGAGACCGAGAAGAACATTGATCAGAGAGGCAAGAGCAGCAGGAATCGGCTCCCTCAGTGAAATAGAGCTGCTTGCACAGAACAGAGACAAATGGCGAGATTTTATAAAAGATCTTTACAAGGATTGCAAACTGCTATAATAAAAATTGAGATAAGAGAAAGAGTATCTCGGTCTACGTCCTATGGGCCGGCTACGGCTTGAAAGGTCAATAGATAGGTAGAATCATGGCTTGTCTGTAGTTTGTTATGTGTTAGTGTTTTATGCTGGTCGTTATTTTACTGAGCAGCTTCTCTCGAAGCTCAACTTTTTGACAGACAGATCTGACCGCAGAATGAACAAGATGTATTTGTGGTACTCGTTCGTCTTTCCCTTGCTACTTTTGTCTTCTGATTTTGACATCATTCCTTCCTAAAATGTTAACATTTATGCAAATGTAAAATTTTAAATTTTATTCTCCACGTGCTACTTTCTGACTCCAGATTTCCCCAGTTCTCTGACGGAGAGTTCTCTCAAGGAAGACTTGCCAACAACCTTACATCTCAGCACTAGTTTGCCCTTTGGTCTTTTTTCCGTGCCTTAGTTGTCATGCAATAATTGTTTTTGAAATATGACTGTTGTACAATCAGTGTAAAATCCATGACATAAACGTGGTACTTGGACACTGCTTCTCTGTACACTTAATTAGCTGCGTGCTCTACACTGAATTGTGTATCTTGTGGTCATGCGTTTCCGTAATTAGTATGGACTTTTTTATGGACAGACTTTTGATTTGTTGACATTACATGACAATTCACTTCATATTGTAGCTGAGAGCTTTATTAGGTTGTTTAATAACAGTCGACAGTTACATGTATGTTCTTTTATTACTTTAAAAACAAGATAGTTGGGGGGGGGGGGATACTTTCATTTTGAAAGCTGTAGAAGAAGAAATAAGTTACCAAGAACAACGCCTGCTGACGCAGCTCATATCTCTATATAACTTTCATCTCTACCGTTATTAACCAATCATGTAGTTGACTTCCTAACAAATCATTCTCTTAAATTTACCCTTATCGTTTCTCTTTGGTTTCCTATATCCCCTCTTCCTTCATTTTTTCGGGTGTCAGAATAATCTAGTTTTTCCCTGCTGGCTACATTTTAAAATGTAGATGTTACGTTTTTAAAAATAATGATTATTTCCTCCACATCTTCGATAATAAACATGTCATTTGCTTTGGTCTCTTTTGGAACGTCCTCGTTTCACCTTTCAGCCGACCTTAGAACTGTCAGAAACATTCTCTTAAACCATTTCCGTGAGATTCCGACAATCTTCTTGCAATAGACCTCTACGATTCAAGATATTTTCCTGTTCGCAGATTACATTCCACAAGAAAACATCCACGAATGCACTAAAATATCAGTGTACAACGAGTCTTTGCTATAATGATGGTTAATCTACAATAACAACTACGCTTTAATAGTAATTCACACTCCAATGCTGCGTTGACGGTCACGCCAGAGTGATTCATTTACTACAATGACAGCTTCTCTTCGAATTAGTCATACTACAATAAGCGTACTACATAAACGTAATTAAAGTGTGTCGTGTTATTCATATCTCATATCTCGGTGAGTCCGTGTTAATCATGTCTCATATCTTGTTGTGTGTCTGTGTTTAGTCATATTTCATATCTTAGTGTGTACCAGTGTTAGTCATATGTCATATATTTGTGTGTGCATGTCTGGGTTAGTGATATCTCATATCTTTGTGTGAATGTTTATGTTAGCCATATCTCATATCTTTGTGTGTGCATGTCTATGTTAGTCCCATCTCATATCTTTTTGTGTGCTTATCTATGTTAGTCATATCTCTTATCTTTGTGTGCATATCTATGTTAGGCATGTGTCATATCTTTGTGTGTGCATGTCAATGTCAGTTATATCTCATATCTTTATGTGCATGTTAGTCATGTGTCAAATATTTTGATGCGTGTCAGTGTTAGTCATGCCTCGTATCGCTGTGTGCATGTCTGTATTAGTCACATCTCATATCTTTGTGTGTGCATGTCTGTGTTAGTCACATCTCACATCTTTGTGTGTCCGTGTCTGTGTTAGTCACATCTCACAGCTTTGTGTGTGCATGTCTGTGTTAGTCACCTCTAGTGACTCGGGCAGATGGTGCTCGTAAACCTGGGAGGGCCTACCATCTAAGGGCAGAATCCCCCTACAGAAAAGACAATCTGCTGCCTTGCAGGAAGATTGGGGACAATCAAAGGCTAGGGAAAGCAAACCCGAATAAAATGCTGGCTGAAATCGGATGCACTGGGCCACTGGCGCAGAACACAGTGCAACGTATTAACGGGTGTTCAGTCAGAGTGGATCTGACAGACTCTAATTGTGATGTTCTGTCTGTGGGGGCGATCAACACACTTAGCCTGACAGCTGATTTCATGTGGGAGTCTGGAATCCTTACTCTGATTGAGTCCTTAACGCAGAGAGAGAGAGAGATACTACAATAAAGGAAGTAATTTAATGATTTTTTACTGCAGTGACACATTTATTACAGTGGTAGCCTAACTACAATGAAATATTAAACTGCAATCACAGTAACTAAAATCGCGGTTTTGTTGTATTGGCAATCTATTATAATGATCATCGTCAAGTACCAAGCCCGCTGGCGTAGGTGATCATGTCTCACCACAACTTTCGATTTCGACAGTTACTTATCATTTCTGTTGTTGACTTTCTGCCAAGCCATTCTCTTACGCTGTCTGGTATCTTTTCTGTTTGCTTCCCTCTATCTCCTCAATTTTCCCAGTTGTTACAATATATTCCAGCTGTTCTCTTCTCCTTACATGACCAAAAATTGATGATTGTTTCTTTCTAAATTTGGAAATTAGCTCTCTTTTTGCTTTTACCTCTTTCAGAACGCATTCATTACTTTTCTTAGTTGTCTATGGTATTCTCAACATTCTTCTGTAAAACCACATTTCTACAGCCTCCAATAATTTTCTTGTTCTTATGGATCTTAAAATAATCTAACTATACATATTAAACAGACCTGGTGAAAGCACACAACCTTGTCTGACACCCTGTTTTATTTGTTGAAACGTTCCCAATTGATTTCCATGGCATAACAGAAAAGCACATAAACGACAACTTCCCACAGCACGCCTGGTCACACATACACACTGATGGCCAGTACAAACGCCACCATAAATGGAGGAGGAGGTGTGTTCTTGAGGCTAAAAAACCAGGAAGACATCACCAAGTCAATAGTTACTGGGAATTCTCAAACAACTTTAAAGCAGAAATTCAAGCCATCAAAGACGTTGCAAAACTGGCTATCAAACACAAAAATAACGTGCACAAGAAATCGGTGATATTGATATTGTCAATCCTAACAGCTCTAAAAACCCTCAGGAATAGTGAGCTAGATGACTTGAGAACAACCCTAGACCAACTGTGCAAAAACTTCCAGGGAGAGGTCATCCTGTGGATACCATCAGATTGTAACATACATGGAAACGAACGCGCAGACAAACTAGCTTAGGAAGGAAGGAGATTACCACAAGGGAACCATCTGGTCAGCTACGATGAAGCCAAATCCAACATCAAAGGCCAGTGCCATGGAAAATGGAAACAAGAACACCCAAAGTATAACGAGACGGACGGATACCATCAACTATCAAGGAGGGATCACGAGAGTACTTCGCTTACGCACTGGCCACAACAGAATGAGAAACCACTTGTTTATCAAACTCAAAATAGGAACTACGAGCCAATACCACAGTACACTAGATAACATGACAACAAAACATGTTCTAAAGGATTGCCCTCAATACACAGACCTGTGGAGGACAATGTGGCCCACACCCACCTCCTTGGAAGATAAACTATACGGGGTAACCGAATCACTTAAACAGACAGCTGCATTCATAGGATTGTTCTGATTCTAGTATTAATGAGCTATGAACGCAGCAGAAGAAGAAGGAGAAGATTTCCAGTTCTTATGGCCGCTGTTTGTTGCCAGAACACGTTCTTTATTATTCTTATATTTTTGCAGTCTAAATTTAAGCCTTCTAAAATTGGTATTGTTTCTTGAACGTTTCAAATACTTGAGCCCAATAATAACATCAGATGGGAGATGCACCACAGAAATAAAAAGCAGAATAGCTCAGGCCAAAATAGCATTTCAGAAAATGAAAAATATCTTATGCAACAAATCTGTCAATAAAAATGAGAAAAAGAGTTCATCGGTGCTATATAGAACCAATTCTGACCTATGGAAGCGAATCATTGACAGTAGACAAACAAATGAAAATACGATTAGAGGCCACAGAGATGGGATTTCTCAGAAGAATGTTGAAAGTTCCCCGGACAGTTAAAAAGACCAATGAGGAAGTTCTCAAAGAGGCCAACACAAAAAGGGAGCTCTTTAAAAACATCAGAAAGAAGCAATCAACATTTTTCGGGCACATCATGAGAAGAGGAAAGTTGGAATACTTGGTTACAACTGGCAAAATAAGAGGAAAGAGAGATCGCGGACGACAAAGAGAGAAAATGCTGGATAGCTTGGTGTCATGGCATGGAAAACAGTCAACAACAGAACTGATACAATGCACTGTAGATAGAAGATTGTGGAGGGACATGATCGCCTACGCCAACCGGTGTGGCACATGATGATGATGATTGTTTCTTGATGCTTAAATTTGTCCAATGCTTTGGTATAATCTATGAAACATCTGTAAAATCTGTTTTCACCTCTATGACTCTTTCTGCTAAAGACCTTATGACGTATATGGCAATGTTGTACCTTTACCTCCAACAAAACCACACTGTTCATCGCTAAAATCTGGTCTGATTTTCTTTCGTACTCTTCGCATGATGATTCTTAGTAATATCTTAGTCTTGTGACTCATAAGGCTTATTATACGATGATCATCGCAGTCAATCGCACCAGATGTCTTTGGTAGGGCTATGACTAGGCTATGAGTATTGATTTGAGCAGGTTATATCCGCTGTTGTAGATATAATTCAATATTTTTGTTATTATTATATCTATTCCAAAATCACCCACGGCTTCTATCTCTTCTTTAGTTATATTATCTAAATGTTAACTGTACCATAAAAGAGCGGTTGGCTGAATGTGCAGCTTGTCGTGTTCCAAATCAAGAGAACTTTATACGTATCAAGCCCGAGTCAAAATAAGGGGTACAAATAACAACTGTAACCCAAACATTTCATTATAGGTGCACTGGGCATGTGGCTTTATTCTCCACTCTTAAAGCCCTCACCTACAGACATTACATATGAGACAAACGCCGTAAAGATAGACTTGTTTAAAACTTAATATATTACATGGTAAGTCAAAAATTCAATGAAGGCCAATATTACACATTACAATAAGTTTAGTTCTTACTGAACATCTGCACCGAATATCTTCCGGTCAATGTGTCGGATAGGCGGCAATGAACAATTAAGGCACTGTCTGGAAAGCTTCATTGTAGCAGTTTCTTCATATTCTAAGTCCGGCTTGCTGTAGGAGCTACTGAGATTAGTGCTCTGTGCACACCGTGAGCTGTGTGTTTCATCGGATGGTGTTTCTATATTCAGATTGCTTAAGATGAATGATAAAATCGTATGACGAAAAACATTTCATCATTGGTGCTCCTATGCTGTATGTCTTTTGACGTGTTTTATGTTTGCTATGATAAGGACTGCAACTTCATTTTTTTATTTGGATATTCGATGAAATGCTAATTCTGATCATTCCACTGACACGGGCAGTCGAGAAATTATGGATTTTAATTCGTTTGCAGTGATACCGGGGCCTTCGGATAATTATAACTATAACCGAATATGTTCAACATACGACGAACATATAAGACTATCACTAGCAATATTCCTCAATAAACTATATGGAGATATCAGAAGCGTTGAGCTGTCAACAAAAACCAATTAAGACTGACATTAAGAAAAAACCTTATTCAGAAGTTTTCTCCTATTCTTTAATTTAATAAGCATTAACCCATTTTTAGCATTGCGGTAACGATGACACTATTCTGCAACCATTTCGGTTTGATCAAATACAGTATTTGTTTGGTGTCTTTATATATTTATGTTAACAATAATCAATGGAATCAAAGTGGCTATAGAACTCATCTCCTGATTAAGTGATTTGGTTTAATTTTTAGCTGTGACCTTATATTGTTTGTTTGTTTCGAAAAATACCGTTCTGAGATTCAGTCAAACGATGGAGATGAGATGCCCCACACACTAGAGATGTCCAACAAACGAGATGAGATGTCCCAAACACTGGAAATGTCCAACACATCGGAGGTGAGATGTCCCACACACTAAAGATGTCACACACGCTGGAGATGAGATGCTTCCCCCCCCCCCCAGCTGGAGATGTCCCGCACAATAGAGATGTTCTACACACTGGAGATAAGCTGTACCACACACTGATGATGAGACGGTCACCGTTTTTGTTGTATTACTTGCTGATTTAAACACTTTTTTTTTCAAAGTTTAAACAAATGAAAATCTTTCGCAAAAAAAGTTCATTTTTAAAGAATCTGAAATTAAGCAACAGTATTCGATTACTTTGTAGTAAAAATAAAAATTTCCGCGAGAAACCATTTTCCTTTGCTTTTGAAGCGATCCCTCGAAATTTAACATTTTGACATGACGATTTGCAGCAAGCTATTTATTTCAAGACAAGTGGAACAATATTAAAGCAGGTAAATGTGTGTTTCATCGGATGGTGTTAAATAAATTAATTAATTAAAAATTTGGGAACTTTGTTAACCTCAGACGGAAGATGTACAAAAGAGGTGAGATGCAGAATGGCTCAGGCAAAAGCAGTTTTTTTAAAAAAATGAGGACGTTACTAAGCAATCGATTTTTTTAAAATAGAAACAAGAAAAAGAGTTCTTAAATGTTATGTAGAGACAGTCTTAACATATGGATGTGAATCATGGACAATAGGACAACAGACAAGAAAATCACTGGAGTCTGCAGAAATATGGTTTTACAGAAGAATGTTGAGAATACCACGAACAGCTAAGAAGAGTAATGAAAACGTTCTGAAAGAGGCCAAAGCAAAAAGAGAGCTAATTTCCAATATTAGGAAGAAATAATCATAATTTTTTGGCCATGTAATGAGAAGAGAATTACTGGAATATATTGTATCAACTGGGAAAATTGAGGGACGAAGACACAGAGGACAGCAAAGAGAAAAATTTCCAGACAGCTTAAGAGAATGGCTTGGCGGAAGGTCAACAACAGAAATGATAAATAACTGTTGAGATCGAAAATTATGGAGAGACAAATCACCTACGCCAGCAGAACCGGCACTTGATGATGATGATGATTTATTTGAAACAATTTTAGAATCGATTCTAATGTTTGTAACGAATCATAGAAAGCAGTTTTTATAACATTCCACTATGGTTTAATCTCGGAAATAATAAAATCTCGTCTTTTTTTAAAAACACATTCTTAATGTTATTTTTATAAGACAAGATATAGACTTTTGTCCTTGTCTCGGCACATAAAATTATACGTTTTGGGAGCTTTTTTGTGCTCATTGTGAAGCAAAATGGTGTGTGTGTCTAAAATTATTTTTTTCTGAAAGGATTTATTTGCGAATATTGTCGATCATATGGCGAGATCTTGTAAGTGAAATGAGAAAAAAATGTATTTATCGCAGATTCTGAAACATTTTTCTATAAATCTTCTTCTTTCCTTATAATTATTATATTATTTTAACAATTTTCTTTAGTACATATATTCTCATACCTCATTCTTCTTTTATTTGATGTATAAAATATGTTTTTTTTTTCAACAAATATTATGTTGATGTTTTTTTTTCAGATAGTGGTTGAGTGATGTCGTCGTTCAAACCTTTTTGACTTTTGAATCTTTAGCCGGGGCCTAGGTTTTGTTCTTGAAACTTTGGTAGGAAAAGTGTTTTAAATTTTGAAAATGATGTCGTTGTTCACATTTCAAAACTGAAGTTAAAATATTGACAACGGAGACTTCTGTTATATTTAAGTCACTGATTAATCGATCTTTGAATTATAAATTATTGCTTCGTTTTTTTTAAGCCCGATAGAAGCAATCTAACTCTGGCAGAAAAAAAAACTTCTCGCTTTTATCAGACAGGGTGGATATCACCCTAACCGTTTGATTATCTCTATGTATAAATAACATATTTTACGGAAAAGCGCAGATTAAATTTGGGTTTGAGTGAGTGGAATTTCAACATCAGAAACTGATTAAAAGCCACCGAATGTCAGTAATAATGACGTTACAGGTTTACTAATATTCTAGCCGCGAATGTTTATTTATTATTGCTTTACCAAGCTACTGTTCTCGCGAGAGATGTTTCGATTGCTTTGAGAAATAAATTTTATTCTGAGATATTCTGGCACTTCAAAGGAGTAATAAATTTTACTCTGAGGTATTCTTGCTCTTCAAATGAGTAATAAATTTTACTCTGAGGTATTCTTGCTCTTCAAAGGAGTAATAAATTTTATTCTGAGATATTCTTGCTCTTCAAATGAGTAATAAATTTTATTCTGAGATATTCTGGCTCTTCAAAGGAATAATAAATTTTATTCTGAGATAGTCTTGCTCTTCCAAGGAGTAATACATTTTATTCTGAGAAATTCTGGCTCTTCAAAGGAGTAATAAATTTTACTCTGAGATATTCTGGCTCTTCAAAGGACTAATAAATTTTATTCTGAGATATTCTTGCTGTTCAAAGGAGTAATAAATTGTACTCTGAGATATTCTTGCTCTTCACAGGAGTAATCAATTTTACTCTGAGATATTCTGGCTCTTCAAAGAAGTAATAAATTTTACTCTGAGATATTCTTGCTCTTCAAAGGAGTAATAAATTTTATTCTGAGATATTCTTGCTCTTCAAAGGAGTAATAAATTTTATTCTGAGATATTCTTGCTCTTCAAAGGAGTAATAAATTTTATTCTGAGATATTCTTGCTCTTCAAAGGAGTAATAAATTTTACTCTGAGATATTCTTGCTCTTCAAAGGAGTAATAAATTTTATTCTGAGAATTTCTTGCTCTTCAAAGGAGTAATACATTTTATTCTGAGATATTCTTGCTCTTAAAAGGAGTAATACATTTTATTCTGAGATATTCTTGCTCCTCTTCAAAGAAGTAATAAATTTTACTCTGAGATATTCTTGCTCTTGAAAGGAGCAATAAATATTATTCTGAGATATTCTTGCTCTTCAAAGGAGTAATACATTTTGTTCTGAATTATTCTTGCTCTTCAAAGGAGCAATAAATTTTATTCTGAGATATCCTTGCTCTTCAAAGGAGTAATACATTTTGTTCTGAATTATTCTTGCTCTTCAAAGGAGTAATAAATTTTATTCTGAGAATTTCTTGCTCTTCAAAGGAGTAATACATTTATTCTGAGATATTCTTGCTCTTAAAAGGAGTAATACATTTTATTCTGAGATATTCTTGCTCCTCTTCAAAGAAGTAATAAATTTTACTCTGAGATATTCTTGCTCTTGAAAGGAGCAATAAATATTATTCTGAGATATTCTTGCTCTTCAAAGGAGTAATACATTTTGTTCTGAATTATTCTTGCTCTTCAAAGGAGTAATAAATTTTATTCTGAGATATTCTTGATCTTCAAATGAGCCTTGGTGGCAGAGTGATTGGGGGTGCTCGCTTTCTGAATAAAATGATTCGGGTTCAATTACCAGAAGTGACGGATTTTTTTTTCGGACCTTCCTAGTTCACCTAACTTCTAAAACTGAGTACCGCACATTTTTTCTGGGACATAAAGGCGGCCTGGTACAATATTGAATACATTACCCTTAAATATGCTGTGGTCATAGAAAAATTTGGTCACTAACATCTTATTCCCCATACGGCGTACACAAATAAAGGCGAGGAGGCAACCCTTACTTTTGATGTTCAAAAATAAAATATCTTCGTTGTGACCTACTTTGAAAATTTCACACACTTATACCGATTTCAGTGAGCCGTCATAGCTCAGTGGTTAGTGAACTGGACTACTAAGTGGTTAGTGAACTGGACTACTAAGAACAAGAGGTCGGGTTCGATCCTGATCGACAGCTTCCGGGTTCACCCAACCTTAAAAGAGTGCTGCATTTTTTTCCTGGGAAAGTAAGCGGCACGTGCCTAATACCGACGACATCACTACAAAAATCATGTGCGGACTACAAAAATTATGGTCACTAACACCATATTCCCTATAGGCCACTTGGCGTGATGGGGACTCTTTACTTATTTTCTTTTTTATACCGATTTCAAGAATATACTTCTACAGCTCTTGCAAAAAACTGAAGATCGTGAAAGGAAAAACAAATTATTATTAAAAATGATGGCATGAAGTTTCCAGGGTACAAATATTGCATCAGTCCCAGTGAACCCAATAGACAAGATCGGTTGTATGTGTATGAACCAAGAACTACCTCTAACACTGAATAAATACAGGTGTTCACATAACTAAGGCTATGAGCTGTGTACGGATTTATCTGAAAAATAGCAATCGGAAATAACGCGTATTCAATTTAGCATACGAGTGGATCATTTCTTGACGACAGAGCTATGTTGGTAATACGCAGGCAGATGTGCAGAATAAAGGGAAAATAGTTTAACAGCCGGTGAATTTGAATGTTACAGCAGGGAGTGAAGAAAACGTGGCTAAAATAGACACGGGATTATTGTGAATGCCCGAAGTAGATCTTGCTGTTTCACATTATGGACGCCACACGCGGCCAGAAGCGGATCAGATACACTTGGATAATAGATCAGGTGATCGTTTCTGGTGTTGCTGTTGATTTTACACGTGAAGGTGTGTTAAAGTATGATCACCTGCAGTCTGCCGTCCTCATTGTGACGGGGATAACAATCGTATACATGGAATCAAGCGAATGTCCATGTATCTTGTATAGGCGTGAAATAGACTAAAACAGCTTCTTGTATATATTGCGTCATTGCAGCCCAGTTTTTTTTTTTTACTGGATCAAAATAACTCATTGGACATACCAAAGTAAAAATAGCTACTTCAATACACTGACTAGAGAGATTGGCAAACATATGTAATATAGTTATTGAGTTATTGAATTATCTGCGGGTTATCATCATTACACTCCGAACATGTCCATAGATGCTCAGATCCCCTCCTCAGCACGTCTCAAGTATCCAGCGACTGACAAATCCAGTTCTGTGTTATTTAATATCGTTATTGAGTTATCTGCGGGTCATCATCATTACACTTCGAACATGTCCATAGGTGTTCAGATCCCCTCCACAGCAAGTCTCGCAGTATCCAGCGACTGACGACTCCAGTTTTGTGTTATTTAATATCGTTATTGAGTTATCTGCGGGTCATCATCATTACACTCCGAACATGTCCATAGGTGCTCAGATCCCCTCCTCAGCAAGTCCCGAAGTGTCCAGCGACTGACGACTCCAGTTTTGTGTTATTTAATATCGTTATTGAGTTATCTGCGGGTCATCATCATTACACTCCGAACATGTCCATAGGTGCTCAGATCCCCTCCTCAGCAAGTCCCGAAGTGTCCAGCGACTGACGACTCCAGTTTTGTGTTATGTAATATCGTACGAGACGTTAGTAGCTCTGGGAAAAAATAACTGGAAAAGATGCACATAAAATTGTATTTGAGCAGCAAAACTAATAGGAAAAATAGATGGGATATCACGATATCTAAGTATTCTAAATAACCGTGATTATTTGTTATCTGTTCTTCTTTTTCTGACGCAGCCTTTGGTCTAAACCTTATATTTTATCATATTTTCTTATACATTTAGCTGTCCAATACAACTGTATGTTGCTGACAAGATTAATAGGAACTCACTGCTATTTAGTGACAACACATTACCTATACGCGTTAAGGAATACAAGCAACTCTTAATTGTCTTCTACATATTAACTAGACGAAAGAGCGATAAATGGTTTATGACAAGGAAAATCTGGTGTCAAATTGAAGATTAAAGCAAATCGTTGTAGTCAAAACAATTAGTTAATGTATTCGAGTTATTCGTGATTCCTATCGATCTAGTTGTATAGTAAAAGTGGTTCACTCAAGAAGAACTCCAGAAATAAAAAAATATATACGTTTTAAAACCTCTTTGACGAAATTGACACAACTGCAACATGGTGGCTAGTTGAACAACAAATCCAGTTGGTGATCATTGTGAGAGACTCGTAAAATATACTCGAGAAAACTGAACAAATCAAGAAAACTGAACAAATCAAGAAAACTGAACAAATCAAGAAAACTGAACAAATCAAGAAAACTGAAGAAATCAAGAAAACTGAACAAATCAAGAAAACTGAACAAATCATGCTGCGCAGAGAGTAGGCCGACCGTGTCGCAGGTCGTTGAAGTAGATATATTGTCATGGACTCGACGGTTTCATGATAATGAGCGGGCCGGGTGGGTGGACCACAGTTCAGGGGAATAATAAAACCTGACAAGTCGGATTTATATAGATCATTAGAGACACTTTATCCAAAGAAGGTAAACGGAATAAGAGACTAACCTCTAGATTCATTTATTACAGAATCGAGACTGGGTGAGAGAAGATGTGAGAGTGCATCCTCTAAGAGAGATAACAAACATCTAACAATCAGCACGTAACAGAATAGATCAGTGTACACATTTTTCAGTGGATTTACAAAGATCAGCGGGGCAGATATGGGAATATTCTGACTGCAGTCATGCTACCTCTTGTAGCAGAACAATATAGAGGCACCTTTGGCGCCTCACAGATCAGCAACACAATGACTTCGTGTGGATCTCTCCATGGTGTCCTTTTTAAGATACCCGTTGTCTGGCCCCTATGCACTCCCTCTCTGCACTTTTAGATAAAAAACGTATTTTCACATGCATTATATAACAGTTACATACACTCTTTTAAGTAGTGTGCATTGGGAACGGAAATCAATGTTGCCTATCACGAAAATTACATAATCTTATTGGTCAAATATTTTAGAATAAACGTAGAATATAGGCCAGGAAAACCACATTACAACAGGGGAACGAAAGATTTATTGTGGCGTTATTCTATTTATTTCTCGAGTTTGGTTTAAGTTGAGAATAAAGCATTTATATCCACAGCAGGAGCAACGCTGTGTGCTGGATAAGGTTTTATTTTACTACGTCAGCAGGGAAAAATTGACCTTCTCAGGAATCGATAACAGTCGAATTGACTGACAAAAGGGCTGGTTTAATTCACTTGACCACCAGATAACAGTCGAATTGACTGACAAAAGGGCTGGTTTAATTCACTTGACCACCAGATAACAGTCGAATTGACTGACAAAAGGGCTGGTTTAATTCACTTGACCACCAGATAACAGTCGAATTGACTGACAAAAGGGCTGGTTTAATTCACTTGACCACCAGATAACAGTCGAATTGACTGACAAAAGGGCTGGTTTAATTCACTTGACCACCAGATAACAGTCGAATTGACTGACAAAAGGGCTGGTTTAATTCACTTGACCACCAGATAACAGTCGAATTGACTGACAAAAGGGCTGGTTTAATTCACTTGACCACCAGATAACAGTCAAATTGACTGACAAAAGGGCTGGTTTAATTCACTTGACCACCAGATAACAGTCGAATTGACTGACAAAAGGGCTGGTTAATTCATTTGACCACCAGATAACAGTCGAATTGACTGACAAAAGGGCTGGTTTAATTCACTTGACCACCAGATAACAGTCGAATTGACTGACAAAAGGGCTGGTTTAATTCACTTGACCACCAGATAACAGTCAAATTGACTGAGAAAAGGGCTGGTTTAATTCATTTGACCACCAGATAACAGTCGAATTGACTGACAAAAGGGCTGGTTTAATTCACTTGACCACCAGATAACAGTCGAATTGACTGACAAAAGGGCTGGTTTAATTCACTTGACCACCAGATAACAGTCGAATTGACTGACAAAAGGGCTGGTTTAATTCACTTGACCACCAGCTTCCCGTACCACAAAGGAAGTCGTAGAAATCAGAAGTAGAACGCTACTATCTTCCCTCACAAAACAGTATAAGAAAATTAGAAACAAGATGTCTATGAAGCATTTAGAAGCTCCAATAATAAATAGCTACAAGGTGAAGTTTATGGAAGAAACGTTTTACTTCCTCTTATCATTATTATTGGGTCTTCAACTGACAATCATTCTCTTCATCGTTCGTCCTTAAAAGTGTTTTACGTGGAGTAGATGGGATGTGCGTGATTTACAAAAACTGCATGTCACTCCATTTGATTTCAGAGCGGCAATTTTGGAGCTCTAGCATTGGCACCCAAAATTGTTGGTCGCCACGACACATGATGATGATATAGCGAGGAACAAAGTCTTTGTGCTTCACTCTATGTAAATTCGCGATAAGTCTGTGGTTAATGAACTGGACTACAAAGGACAAGAGGTAGGGTTCGATCCCAACTGACGACTTCCGGGTTCACCCAGCCTTAAATGGGTACCGAATTTTTTGTGGGAAAGTAAAACGGCACGGGCGTAATACCGACCACATTACCCTAAAAATTATGTGCTGAAGGTCTGTAAAATTTATGGTCACTAACACTATATTCCTTATACGCCACTTGGCGTGACGGGGTACTGTACTTTTTTACTTACTATGTAAATTAGTGCATTGACTTTAGAACAATAAGCCTAATGAGCCATGTTACAACAATCTTGCTAAAAGTTATACAAGGAAGGATTCAGAATAAAATCAATACTGAATTAGATGAGCAGCAATTTGGATTTAGGAAAAATAGCGGGAACAAAAGAAGCCATATTCTGCATGAGAACATTAATCGAAAAGTTCACAGAAGTAAACAAACCAATATATGCCTGCTTCATAGACTACACCAAAGCTTTTGATAGAGTACACCACAAACAACTTATAGAATGCCTAAAAGAGATACATCTAGATGACATGGACATACGACTAATATGCAATTTATACTGGAAGCAAACAGGAATAATAAAATAAAACAAAGAGAACTCTACACCCATTGATATAAAAAGAGGAGTAAGACAGAGATGCATCATATCACCAAGCTTGTTCAATCTATACACTGAGTAAACCTTTAAAAACATCATAGAGATGCCAGGCCTACAAATTAATGGAAAGATAATCAATAACTTAAGATATGCTGATGATACTGTACTACTAGCAGACAATCCTAAAGATCTACAACAATTACTTAATGAAATAAACATGACAAGCAAAAAATATGGACTAGATATGAATATCAAAAAGACTAAAACTATGATCATAAACAAAGAAAATACTCAAAACCCACAAGTGGATATCAACATTGAAGGAATAGACCAGGAGACAGTTCAGAACTACAACTACCTTGGACATACTATAACCAGTGATGGAAAATGTACAACTGAAATAAACAAAAGAATAGGAATGGCAAAAAGTAATGTTAATGTCACGAAGAACATACTAACATAAAAAAAATAACACAAGCACTAAAACTAAGAATAGCAAAATGTTACATCTTCTCAATATTCCTATATGGTGCAGAAACATGGACATTAGACAAGAAAACAGAACAGAGGATTGAGGCCTTTGAAATGTGGATATATAGAAGAATAGGTAGAATTGGATGGAAGGAAAAGAAAACAAACGATGAAGTCTTAAAACAACTAAAAATGAAAAGATAACTATTAAGCACAATTCAAATAAGACAAATGCGATGTTTGGGCCATGTTAAAAGACACATCAGCCTACTAAAAGTAATCCAGGAGGGGAAAATACAAGGTAAAAGAGGCAGAGGCAGACCAAGATTAACATGGACGAGTAACATCAAATGATGGACAAATTAGCCTATGGCAACCTGCACCATCAAAGCAAGAGACAGAGCAGAATGGCGCTCCATGGTAGCCAACCTTCGTTGCGGAGACGACACTCGATGATGATGTAAATTAGATATGCAGATGTGGGCTTCATCAAGTGTAATGTTTTTGCCTTTAAAAAAAAGAGGAAAGGATACCATCAAGCGTTGAGTGTGACGTATTCATCATTATCATTGAGTTCCGTCTCCGCATCGAAGGTTGACTAACATGGCGTGCCATTCCGGTCTGTCTCCTGCTTTGATACATCAGGTTGTCCATAGGGTAACTTGTCCATTTATTGATGTTACACGTCCATGTTAGTCTTGGTCTGCTTCTTTTATTTTGTATTCTCTCTTCCAAGATTATTTTTAGTAGGCTGCCGTGTCTTTTTACATGCCCCAAAAAGTCTCATTTGTCTATTTGAATTGTATTTATTAGTTTTCTTTTCGTTGTTAGTTGTTTTAAGACTTCATCGTTTATTTTCTTTTCTTTCTATCCAATTCTTCCTATTCTTCAATAAATCCATATTTCTAAGGTTTCAATTTTCTGTTCTGCTTTATTGACTAATGTCTATTTTTCAGCACCAACAGGAACGTTGAAAAGATATAACATTTTGCTATTCTTAGTTATAGCCCTGGTGTTATGACGTATTAGAGGCTATATTGTTCAACCAATGACACATTATTAAGTAATATCAGCATTACACCGGTACTGTCTTTCGTTCCCAGAAGAAATATTTGTAAGCACCTCAGTCAGAGTTAGCCCAGAAGATGATGATCCAGTCTGAACCTAATATTTTCTCCCCACCAGCCTAACTCACTGTCAGATTGGGGCTCGCTCTTCAGTCCTATAAAGAAATGATTTGTAACAATTTTATTTCACATTCTCTTATAATCATGCTCCAAAAAAATCTCCACTCAATCACAAATTCTGTTATAAGAGAAATTACTGTTTAACCGACATATTGCCAAATAAAAATGCATTTTTTTTAAAATTCAAATATTTATATTGCCTGTTTTCAGTCTGCTATGGTTTTTTAATCGATGCAGATTTAAAAGGCGATTTAGGAATTCACGAAGATGAAAATATTAAAGTGCTCGTAATCTAAAAACGGATCCGGAAGTATTTAGATCGTCTGAGAAGGCGTTGAAGATGGCCTCTATTCCTGCAGCTCTCTTAAGAGGTATTTTTTTGCCTATATGGAAATTACTTCACAAGAAACTGCAACAGTGACAGAGGTCGTTGTTTAATTAAATTAAGATTGAGATTTCCTTTCACAAATTGTTCACATATCGTGTATTATGTACGTGTGAATCAAGGTCAATCAATTAAGTATTTTTTTAAAATGTATATGTGTCTATGACTATGTGCGTATGTAGCTATGTATGTTAAAAAAGTATATACATATATATATATATATATATATATATATATATATATATATGAATGAGTCTGCGTATATATTTATGTGCTTACGTCTACTGCGGAAGAATGAAAGATTGCATTTATGTGTACACTATATATATATATATATATATATATATATATACATATATACACACATGAACACACGTATATTGTTCGCGTTATTGAAAATGGTAGTTGTGGTTTAGCATTTTAAAGTGGAGAAATAATTAATTATAACAAGATATTTGACACGAAAACGTCAGACAAAAGAAAAGGTATTTTTTCTCTCCTTGGACACATACCAACATTGCAGCCATTAGGTAAAATCCATGTGACGTAGTCGTCTACCATGAAAACAAAGGTTATTCAAATTTATTGTCCGGGCGTATCTCTTTTTTTAATTTTTATGTTCAATCCAACTTGTTTACTGTATTTGTAGATTGTGTCTAGTATCTCTTTAATGTGCTTGTATAATAATAGTTTTTTAATCTCTGAGATAAATGAGAGTATCAAGAAGAGCACTCAAGAGCGAACACTCCGTTAGTCTTATTCTAAAATGATAGTCTCGTCCGAATGTGGGACAGATGTAGTCGAATGATAATGCTCGTGTTGGTGCTTGCCTGTCTTCGTTTTAGCGTCTTTTCTTTTCTTGCCATGTTTGTCGTCTCGTTGCGTCTCTTATTTTCATGCCACCTTACCAATATGTAACATTTTCTGTCAATCTAAGGCGCATATTCCCAGATTGTCACTTTTGATGTTGAATTGTCACATGTCAGGCAAGCAGGTGTCTTTAAACAGAGCAATGGTCTACCGATAGGTCACGTTCCTATTGCCAGCTTAGTGTACAGAATGTCTTTTAGAATTCTACCATATTCCATGAGGATCGCTTGTCCCTGACATTTCAAACAACGCTGGCTTAGCATAGCATATATGCTGCCTGTGTTTGTTGTCTTAAGACCAGCGATGTTGGATACACGATAATGTCATCTGATGCCCATAAGGATTAATTTTTTCATAACACGAGCCGACGCACTTTGTGTGGAGATTCTGTGATGCCCACATTACTGTTACTGTGTTGGTAGAATTAGATAAATAATGCGATATCATCTGCACATTCTCAATTTTCTCCTTCTCATTCTACTTGGAATACATTGCCCCAAAAATCATGTGTCGAAGGTCTGTAAAATTTATGGTCACTAACACCATATTCCCTATACGCCACTTGGCGTGACAGGGGTACTTTACTTCTTCTTTTTTTATTCTACTTGGAATATCAAGCTTAGTTTAATCGACGGATCATCCTCATTGCATACCGGACATGTCCAAAAGTGCTCAGATCTCCTCCCAGTATGTCTCTCAGTGTGTGAAGACTGATGCCTCCAGTTCTGTGTTGATTTCTTATTCGCCTTGCAGTGCTTTTTTCTGGCATCCCCAGTTTTGACTTGATGTTCGTGCGGCCTGAACATGGTTGTAGATTCACGATCATTGACTGAATCATCAGAGAGCCCCGCCTTCTTGCAATATCTTCTCTCCTTTATCTCATCGACAATTCAGACAAAGAGTTCGTGGTCGGATATGGGATTTTCTTGGCGTAACCCCGCTTCAACAGTTTCACTCCGAAAAAAATGCTCACTTCTTTTCTTTCCTTCCTCATTTACCTTTTAGCGTCGAGTGGAGATATAATTTGCGGTCTTTTGCTCTTCTGTTCGCTTCTGCTGCTGTTATGTTTCCTAGTGCTTCTAATATTCCATTAATCCATCTTTTTCGTGGTCGACCCTTTGGTTTGGTATTCTCGCAACGTTTATTGAGGGCTCGTTGTATTGTGATTTGAACACCCTGCCTTGTCACATGGCCAAACCATTGTATCTACTATTTCTCTATATATTCTATGGGAGGAGTTATTCCTAGCTTTTGTCTCAGTTCTTCGTTTCTGATCTTGTCTATCAGGCTGTTTCTTATAATTCGTCTAACACATTTAATCTCAGTAAAGGTTATTTTTCTTATTGCCTTGCATCTAGGATCCAGGACTGGCATCGGTAGTCAAAATAACGTTCACTGCGCTTCGAAAATAGATATATTCACATATTAACAATTATGTTAACAGTATCCTAATGTTCATGCTATTCTAAAATTAATATCTTACATAAGTAAGTAAAGACCCTCGTCGCGCCAAATGGCGTATAGGGAATATGGTGTTAGTGATTATAATTTTTACAGACATTCATAACATTTTTGGAGTAATGTGGTCGGTATTACGCCAGTACCGCTTTACTTTACCAGAAAAAATCAGGTACCTATTTAAGGCATATTTTGCGTTTAAAAAAAGTAAAGCGCCCCCGTCACGCCAAGTGACGTATAGGGAATATGGTGTTAGTGGCCATAAATTTTACAGACCTTCAGTACATGATTTTTGGTATTACGCCCGTGCCGCTTTACATTCCAGAAAAAAAATCAGGTACCCATTTAAGGCTGGGTGAAACCGGAAGCCGTAGGATGGGATCGAACCCTACCTCTTGTCCTTTGCAGTCCAGTTCACTAACCACAGAACTATCGAGGCTCATACATACTTACATTAATTACATATTTTATTATTCTTCCTTTCATCTGTTACAACTGTGACAAGTAATATAACTAAATCGCTATCTAGATTGTGTGAACTGGGTGTAAAGATTGACATTGCATGACAGACGCGTTATTCTGGACGAAAGATAGGCAGTGTCACCCTACAATGCTCACTAAACCGCTGCTTGCAGACGAACACTGTGAGCAGGCAAGCTATGAATATGTCCGGAATGCAGTGATGAAGATCATAATGTAACATTACATGGATAACATAATACAGCAGCGCGAAGCATAACGCTATGAAGCATACTATAAAATAACTTAACATAACGTTTAGCATAATGTATGAATTAAAATTATATAGCATAAGTAATAATTAAGAACAAAATGTATAAAAACAAAACAGTTTGAGCGTCCAAAACTAGCAAAATTATTCAGGAGTCAAGAATTAAAAAACCAATGATTGGTTACTTTGCGTCTCAATTCATTAAAAACACTCTCTATTATTGTTATTATTTATTGCAAATTCCATAAATAAAAAGTAAAGTAAAGTACCCCCGTCACGCCAAGTGGCGTATAGGGAATATGGTGTTAGTGACCATACATTTTACAGACCTTCGGCACATGATTTTTGTGGTAATGTGGTCGGCATACCGCCCGTGCCGCTTTACTTTTCCAGAAAAAAATCTGGTACCCATTAAAATTTGGGTGAACCGGAATCCGTCAGTTGGGATCGAACCCTACCTCTTGTACTTTGAAGTCCATTTCACTAACCACTGAGCTATCGCGGCTCCCGAGAATTCCATTTGGCTTAGTAAATTCCATGCGCTCTGTGTGACAAATGATATGTTAACTGCTGGAAGAAGAAAATGACATTATTAGATTTCCCATTTCTCTTTCTTTAGTCTGCCTGGGATATTACTGATATGTGCACTCATTTCACATAGTCACAACCAAATAAAAGACAAAACATGTTCAACAAGTAAACAAAAATTATAAACATTTGTGAACATTTGTTTGAAAAAAATATATGAACATCAGATTACATGAGAAGATCAAAAATGAAATATCTGGGAAAGAACAAATCGGGGATCAGGCCGAGCAATAAATTATAATTAGAAAATTGAGACAGATTGGAATACATGGAAAAGAGCAGCGATGGAAAACCTTATAAACATAGGCCTGAGAGAAAAAGAGAAAACGTCAAAGAATAGGAATGGTTGGATAGACATCGTCCGTGGTCTACGCTCCAAAAATAGATCTAAAAGGTTAAGATTGATTTATTGGTTGATCGATCGATCGATCTACCGAATTGATTGATTGATTGATTGATTGATTGGTTGATTAACTGTATCATAGACACGGCTAAAGTCAGTTTTATTGAAGTCATCTGCTGAGTCAAGTTTTGTCAATGCGTCTAAAAGCAACTGGACTGACAGTTTTCAGTCACTTATAGATGACCTTTATGTCCAAATGAGATGACTGCTAAAAAGGAAAAAGATATAAACAAGGAGATACAGTGTAGACGATGGCGATAGGACACACACTGTGGAAGCTAAGTGAGAGTATTATACAACAGGCCCTTTTTGGAATCACCAGGGAAAAAAGACAAAGAGGAAGACCAAAGAATTCTTGGAAAAGGCGAAGATGATGGGGAAGACGATCTTAAAAGAATGGCAAGAAACAGAACGGCTTGGAAAGTGTTTGTTGAAGACCTATGCTCCACAGGGAGCTGAAAGGTAGAAGAAGAAGAGAGGTGACTGCTAATGTCAGGATGGGATGACTGCTAGTGTCAGGATGAGATTACTAGTACTGTTAGGATGAAATGACCGCTATGTCAGGATGAGATGGCTGCTAATGTCAGGATGAGATGACAGCAACTGTCAGGATGAGCTGACCGCTATGTCAGGATGAGATGACTGCTAATGTCAGGATGGGATGACTGCTAGTGTCAGGATGAGATTACTAGTACTGTTAGGATGAAATGACCGCTATGTCAGGATGAGATGGCTGCTAATGTCAGGATGAGATGACAGCAACTGTCAGGATGAGATGACCGTTATGTCAGGATGAGACATATATATATATATGACTTATCCTACATATCAATAATAAGTTACACAGATTTAATAAAAATAACAAATATCATAAAAACAAATATACATATACGTTTCACGAATAAACATATTGAATAGCTTTTGACTGAATAAAATAAACTGCTAAAATTAAACCAAAAATAACAAATGTATTTTTTTTAAATAAATGTTACAAATAAATCTTCACAAAGATAAAGATATCACTCCAAGTACAAATATAACAACTAACATCCTGTGATTTAAAATGGTGAATAAAAATAAATAGAATAATAAATAGGCTTTCAGGGATAAAAGATCATTTTTGCGAATAAAAATGATAAATAAAATAGCACTAGTAAAGATACGTAAATAATATCGTGAGAAACGTTGCAAAATGGTTGGAATAAAGAAAAAAGCTACTGTCTTTATGTTCGTAAATAAAAAATAATAGCAAAGATTACTATGCGGGTAAAGACAGATAAAATAACACCTCAGGAGTTGAATTATAAAAGACCATACAACAGATAAATAAATACACAGAACACAAAAAAAACAGTTTAAGAATAATCAATCACAAAAAGGTACTGATTTCTATTAAACTAACTCATTTCTAATAGGTAGATTCGAATCCTTTAGATAGACAGACAGAATCAAGTTGTGAGTGTTCATTTCTTTCAGCAAACGATGAAAAACTCTATCACAATTCGGCACAGACCATCATTTGCTGAAGGACCTCAAAGAGCCATTACTGTGACCTTTCCAACGACTTTCTGCCTGGAGTGTCTAACTCTCCCTAAGTTCTTCTCAATTCATTGACCGTAATGGAACTTAAAAGTTAAAGATATCTTCCACTCCAGATCGCATCGATTCTTGTTCCCTAACAGAAACGATTCAGTCCTGGATTACGACCGGCTTTACTTCCGAGCGACTCGGCCCAAGAAAACCCCCCACCGTGTCTGAGAATTTATGGCAATTCCTTCTGACTTGAGTCCGGAAATTATTTGTTTCGCCCAGTCTGCATGCTCGTTACAGATTGATTTTAATGATGCTAGACTTGTACCTCCTTGTAACATTCTCACGTTGGCTGTCCCGGTGTGTGGGGCTCCTTCTGATTGCCTCCACACAAGTTTGGCAGCGATCCAAGGGAGACAACCGTTTTCCAAACTCAGGTTTTCTCAGCTTTGCTCATCGACTCTATAATTCAATGGCTTCCACAAATTCAATTTACAATTTACAAAAATAATATTTAAAAATTAGAAGCAAAACAACAACTGTTCACATTCAGTTATTTCTCAAACAGATCTCAAACAAAGCATTGACTTCAGCTAAATGTGTCCATATTGAAACGTTATGCATTATCTAATATGTTCTTTTATATGTTGCGATGTTTTTGCCTCATTAAATATCTTTATTTTACTTAACATTAATTTCCACAATGTATTAATCCCACAAAGCGTTCTTTTCTGATTAAGTAATTTATTTACAAATTATTTTTTTCCCTCTAAAAATGTTTCGATAAAACAAAATGTTGCACCTCACAATATGTTTTACATAACAAAGTGTTTTTAAATTTACAAAATGTTTTAATTCATGAAATGATTTACTTAGCAAAATATATTTAATTTTACTAAATGTTTTTTTTATTCAAAATGTTTCTACAAAACAAAAAAATTTCATCCACAAAATGCTTTTTTTTTACTTTCATCATCATCATTGAGTGCGTCTCCGCATCGAAGGTTGGCTACCATGGAGCGCCATTCCCCTGTGTCTCTTTCTTTGATGGTGCAGATTGTCATAGGCTGACTTGTACATCTCCACATCGAAGG
Source organism: Megaustenia siamemsis (assembly GCA_032433765.1). Classification (NCBI taxonomy): domain Eukaryota; kingdom Metazoa; phylum Mollusca; class Gastropoda; order Stylommatophora; family Ariophantidae; genus Megaustenia; species Megaustenia siamemsis. The sequence continues at coordinate 40,502,993 of JAVIAB010000024.1, read as the reverse complement.
TTGGCTACCATGGAGCGCCATTCCCCTGTGTCTCTGGCTTTGATGGTGCAGATTGTCATAGGCTGACTTGTACATCTCCACATCGAAGGTTGGCTACCATGGAGCGCCATTCCCCTGTGTCTCTGGCTTTGATGGTGCAGATTGTCATAGGCTGACTTGTACATCTCCACATCGAAGGTTGGCTACCATGGAGCGCCATTCCCCTGTGTCTCTGGCTTTGATGGCGCAGATTGTCACAGGCTGACTTGTATATCTCCGCATCGAAGGTTGGCTACCATGGAGCGACAATCCCCTGTGTCTCTTTCTTTGATGGTGCAGATTGTCATAGGCTGACTTGTTCATCTTTTGATGTTACTCGTCCATGTTAGTCTTGGTCTGCCTCTGCCTCTTTTACTTGTATTTTCCCTTTAAATATTACTTTTATTAAGCTGTTGTGTCTTTTAACATGCCCCGAAAATTTCATTTGTCTTGTTCTAATTGTGTTTAGTAGTTCTCTTTTCAGTTTTAGTTGTTTTAAAACTTCATCGTTCGTTTTTTGTTCTTTCCATTCAATTCTACCTATTCTTCTATAAATCCTTGTTTTACTTTACAAAATGTTTTTAATGACAAAGTTCTAGGAGGTGATAAATGTCAAACGTTCTTTATTGTTGTTATCACATGGAAGTCTAACGGTTGTTTCATTAATGAGGAAACTTAATCAACGTGGACTGTCTTGATTAATTATATGTAATCATATTATTTCTTCTTGACTCTGTAAACTTTATTTTCCTTCTTTTACTACTCTAGGTAATCCTTTTTTTTCTTTTTAATATTCTACAATTCCTTCTTTTTCTTCCTCTACAATTATTTTTTATTCCTTGTTTTTCTTCTACAACTCTATGTAATTCATTTTTACTTTTTCTGAAATTCTCTGTAATCCTTTTTTCTTCTACAACTCTCTGCAATTCTTGGTTTCATCTTCTACAATTCTTTATAATCCTACTTTTCTTCTTCTACAATTCTTGGTAACCCTTCTTTTCTTCTTCTACAATTCTTGGTAATCCTCCTTTTCATCTTCAACAATTCTTGGTAATCCTTGTTTTCATCTTCTACAATTCTTGGTAATCCTTCTTTTCATCTTCTACAATTCTTGGTAATCCTCCTTTTCATCTTCTACAATTCTTGGTAATCCTTCTTTTCATCTTCTACAATTCTTGGTAATCCTCCTTTTCATCTTCTACAATTCTTGGTAATCCTTCTTTTCATCTTGTACAATTCTTGGCAATCCTCCTTTTCATCTTCTACAATTCTTGGTAATCCTTCTTTTCATCTTCTACAATTCTTGGTAATCCTTCTTTTCATCTTCTACAATTCTTGGTAATCCTTCTTTTCATCTTCTACAATTCTTGGTAATCCTTCTTTTCATCTTCTACAATTCTTGGTAATCCTTCTTTTCATCTTCTACAATTCTTGGTAATCCTCCTTTTCATCTTCAACAATTCTTGGTAATCCTTCTTTTCATCTTCTACAATTCTTGGTAATCCTTCTTTTTTTCTTCTACAATTCTTGGTAATCCTTCTTTTCATCTTCTACAATTCTTGGTAATCCTCCTTTTCATCTTCTACTATTCTTGGTAATCCTTCTTTTCTTCTTCTACTATTCTTGGTAATCCGTCTTTTCATCTTCTACAATTTTGGTAATCCTCCTTTTCATCTTCTACAATTCTTGGTAATCCTTCTTTTCATCTTCTACAATTCTTGGTAATCCTCCTTTTCATCTTCTACAATTCTTGGTAATCCTCCTTTTCATCTTCTACAATTCTTGGTAATCCTCCTTTTCATCTTCTACAATTCTTGGTAATCCTCCTTTTCATCTTCTACAATTCTTGGTAATCCTCCTTTTCATCTTCTACAATTCTTGGTAATCCTCCTTTTCATCTTCTACAATTCTTGGTAATCCTCCTTTTCATCTTCTACAATTCTCTGTAACCCTTTTTTCCAACTCTTACTTCTGGTACTCCTTCGAAAATTACCCCTTCTCCCCCACTTCCCAAATGCCGTCCACTATTAATTAAAAAACGATTTAAATAGACATTTAAGTTGAGCTGTGATTTAAAACAAACTACGATATCACGTCTCTCAGTTTGACTTTTAACCCAACCATTTTTGTTTCCCGGTTCCCTGGTTTACAATCCATCTTCGACTACTTGCCTCAAGGCCAGAATAGTTGTTATGCTTCAAGTACTACCACGATAAGGTGGAGAGTTTTATTTCACTGATTATGATGTCAACTGAATTTATGAAGATTTTGTGTCTGAATCATTGTTTTGATCACCATCACCGCACACCGGGCAAATCCATAGGTGCTGCGATATCCCCCTCGAGAATTTCAATAAATCCGATTAGAATCCTGGTCCACGTGTACGAGCTCCGTAGCGCGGCCTGGGATCCACGTTACGGGTAGGTTTTTGATAATAATTTAGACGGGCTTTTCGATTTTAACTGTCAAGGGATATTTAACGTGCGCGAGTGCACACGGGGTGTACTGTTTATTGCCGTTATCCGAGAGGGATAGACATCGAATCTCACTGCACAAGAGATCAGAGGAGTGTAACGTCATAAAGAAATCACGGATTATTTTGTCCTACTTTTGAAAAAATTACCACGTCTGCTTAAACCTAGATTCTTCCTGTCCTGTGGCCAATGCGGCACTTCTAGACTGTTCAGAAGCCAGGCCCCCAACCACCTCCTCCACCCCCCCCCCCCCAAAAAAAAAAAATCATTAATCTGTTCATTGCATTACCATCTATAGTGAACCTCTGAAATTTGGACGACAACTCCGCACGATACTGGTAATGCTTAAAATCGCACCACAACATATTTTCAGTCAATTCAAACTCCATTCTCAAATTAGATGTACTTTTTCGTGGATTATATTTTTCTTGTTCTAACACAACTGTTTGTTTTCATCACCGAGTGCTATTTTAGTTCTAATCTTGGATTTGTAAATTGAAACACCACACACAAAACGTAAAACATTTTAAGCTTAAGCAATGTTTATGTATGAGTAATTTGTTAGCATTAAACGCTCGTAATAAAAAAAATTAAAATATTAAACGGGGGCTCCTAACAAACATCAGAAAAAAACAACCAACATGTTTCGGGCACATCATGAGAAGAGGAAAGTTAGAATACTTGGTTACAACTGGCAAAATACAGAGAAAGAGAGACCACGGACGACAAATAGAGAAAATATTAGATAGCTTGGTGTCATAGCATGGAAAACAGTCAACAAACAGAATTTATACGATTCACTGTAGATAGAAGATTGTGGAGGGACATGATCACCTACGCCAACCGGTATGGCACATGATGATGATGATGATGATGAATTAACATTACATAGCATAAATAATAATTAAGAACAAAATGTATAAAAACAAAACAGTTTGAGCGTCGAAAACTAGCAAAATTATTCAGGAGTCAAGAATGTCAACCGGTATAGCACATGATGATGATGATGAATAAAAAGATTAAATATTGGCAAATCTGAGAGTTTCATGGAATATCATTTTCAATTTATAACCACATAAGTTGTTAAATTTTAAGATACAGCTTCTTAACAATCTCCCTGAATGTATAATACAAAAATGGATGTGTATTTTGTGTTTCTAGGAAGATACAAATGAGAGTATAAACTAAAGTATCATTGACAAACAACTGTGCTAAGAAACCTCACCAAGCTCTTAACCTGCTCAGCTCAGTCCCATGAACCTGTAAATGTAACTGCATTAGCTTTCCCTTGTAATGTGATACACCTTCTGAGTGCTCTAAATAAGCACGAGATACAACTTCAAGGCTAATGTACACAAATAAAATGACGAAAGAGTTAGCACTTGAAGTAACTAGAAACCGGAAAAGAAATAATGAGCAACAGAAATGCGCTGTATGGACATAATTTTGAACACCCAGCAGACATGACGTCTAGCTGCAAGATAAAACAAATGCTATTTTTCAGGAAATAACAGTTTAAAAGGGCACTATGTACCAATTTTTAAAAAAATAAGCCAAAACCTTAAATAGAGGAAGACCAAGGAATTCTTGGAGAAGACAGATAGAAGCAGAGATGAAGATGATGGGGAAGACATGGAATGATCTTAAAAGAATGGCAAGAAACAGAACGACTTGGGAATGTTTGTTGAAGACCTACGCTCCATAGGGAGCTGAAAGATAGAAGAAATAGATGTACCAATTTGACCAATAGCTAACAAGTTTAAAAAAAAACAACACAAACATATGTGTGCGTCGATAATATATATATATATCCCTCATGAACTATGCTCTCTTTCACACTTATATATTATAGGAGATAGCAAATGAAATTCTGTAGAACACGACGGACAGTATTCTCCATTCTGAAATAAAGACTCACATATACCGATGACGTAGTATTATTAGTCCATCCCAATCTATAGCAGTAAACCTGAGGATTGAAAGGGAAACCCATGGAAACCTCCTCTCCATCTAGCGTTACGTTTTCAGCTTTGCGTGCAGGGACAGTTATGGGCAGAACAACGTCAGCCGTCTATAGTTTCTATTGCTGAAAACATCAGTTAGTGTTGGTATATTATGGTTTCCCTTTCAACCCTCAGGCTTAATTCTATAGATGGTGATGGCTAGTCCATTCCAATTTCATCATAATCATGTGCCATAAAGGTTGGCGTAGGCGATCATGTCCTTCCACAATCCTCTATCCACCGTGCATCGTATCAGTTCTGTTGTTGACTGTTTTCCATGCCATGACACCAAGCTATCCAGTATTTTCTCTCTAATTAAATAAAAGACTTCACAAATACACTTAGCTTGTTTGGTGGAATATACATCTGTAAATGAAAGAAGTCACTACTTTAATTTCAAGGATTCCCTACATAATTAAAGAACCGGCAAGAATGTTACAAGAAAGTGTCAATAAAGGCAGAATGCCTGTGTATATGTGAACAACATTCATAGTTTGTGTCAGACAATAACAAAGAAAAGTTTATTAATTTTAAATTCATCATCATCATCATCGAGTGCCTTCTCCGCAACGAAGGTTGGCTACAGTGGATCGCCATTCTACTCTGTTTCTTGCTTTGATGGTACAGGCTGTCATAGATTGACTTGTCCATCTTTTGATGTTACTCGTCCATGTTAGTCTTGGTCTGCCTCTGCCTCTTTTACCTTGTATTTTTCCTTCCAATATTACTTTTAGTAGGCTGTTGTGTCTTTTAACATGCCCCACAAATTTCATTTGTCTTGTCTTAATTGTATTTAGTAGTTCTCTTTTTATTTTCACTTAATTTTAAATTGCTTTAACGAAATATTCATTTTTTTCTTCTTTTGCGTCTGCCCGAAGACTACTCCTCATCGCTGCCCGCACTAAAAGAACGTTAAACAAGCGCATATACATTATGTTGTAGAGTACAGCATACTGCTGCCATATTTACGACTTTCAGCCTAAATCATCCGTCTTCAGCACTACATGTGCGTGTCTCGGATTGCCAACTCTCTGTGACCCCTACTCGCTTGACCACACTGGTTTCTCTGTTTCCAGCAGCACCAAAGGGACATGGAGTAAGATCTTATTTAGCTGCTACTGCCATTGACCCTGATGTAAACAGTCAGCTAAGGGTCACTGACTGTTTTCACCCCAATCACTCGTGAACGTCTATAAAGACTTTCTGCATTGCCTTTGAATTTTATGTAAATCTAAGAGCTGAAAATCAAGAGAAAATTCGACTTTAAAATGGTCATAGTTTTTGTAGAAACTTCTAAGGAAAATTCCCGGAACATTCGTTCCAACAAATCAAGCAACTAACTCTATGAACTGCTCCACCGTTGCAACAAAGAGGTAACGTTAACGAAGATAATAGACCTGAGGAAACTATGAACCTTTCTTAAGTTTCATGTTAGTACAGTCTTTCATGTGCGATCACAAAGCTATTATGTAGTAAATTCCAGTCGCATGGCGATAAAGGTGGAGACCAATGTTAACATGACATAAAAAATGAGAGACGTATATGATGCAGAATTAGCACACTCTGCAAGGAAGGATAATTAATAAGAACAGTGTGGAAAAAATGTTGTTTGTGCCCTCATCATCATTAAGTGCCGTCGCAACGGGAAAGGGAAACAATTTAACCTGAATGTTGACAGTTTCTTTACAATATCCCAGGTTGTGACAAATATCTTCTGCTAGGAATGCAAAACAGAAGCAACAAATAAACAGTAATAAATAATAAGAAAATAAATTTAAACAATAAACAATAGCTAAAAATAATAAAGACAAAAGAACTGTTTCACCGGATATATGGGATGGCAAAGAACAACACGATTTATTTTATATTTTATGCTATTTTGTTGTAATATTTTTACTATATTTTAGATTGAACAATCAATGGCAGGAAAGCGAAACAAACTCTAACGTCTTGTATCGAGCCAAACTCACATCCATCATGGTAACACGTAGGAGTCGGAAGTTAAGATGGTTGGCTCATATGAGAAGAATGGGCAACATTCTATTCCCCAAAAAAATTATTGTATGGCGATCTTAGGGCCGGAAAGAGACCAGGGGGCAGACTAGTGCTGAGATATAAGGATGTATACATGGCTTCCTTGTGAGAATTCTCTATCAGCGAAAGAAACAGGGAAAATCTGCGTCAGATCTCAGCACATAGAGAAAAGAAATAAAAATGGCAGGAAAACATTCGAGAAAGCGACGTTGTATAAACCAGAAGAGAAACTGCGCGGGTAAAAGGAGATGAGGGCAGAAACTACAAACGTATGTTGTTCACTCTGTGGTCGGATCTGTCTATCCAATATTGGCCAATTTAGTATCGAGAAACACTGCGCAGTAAAACATCATCCAGCATAATACACTAATTAATAATAATGTTTTACCAAACTACTGACAAGTGATGACTGCTTGCTACCAACCGTCTGTCAAGACGACACAATCCATATTTAATTGAGATTATATAATATCGATACATAATGCCAACCTTCGACGTGGATATGACGCGATAATAGCTAGATACGCTAATGGTTGGCAATAAATAATATTATAATAGCATTTTTGATGTCTAACAGAAATGTATTCTCCATTATATGGTTCAAATGAATCTTTTTTTAGGGTTTTACTGTAAATATATAAGTAAAAAAGTAAAGTACCCCGGTCACGCCAAGTGGCGTATAGGGAATATGGTGTTAGTGACCATAAATTTTACAGACCTTCGGCACATGCTTTTTGGGGTAATGTGGTCGGTATTACGCCCGTGCCGCTTCACTTTCCCAGAAAAAAATCCGGTACCCATTAAAGGCTGGATGAACCCGGAAGCCGTCGATTGGGATCGAACCCTACCCCTTGTCCTTTGTAGTCCAGTTCACTAACCACTGAGCTACCGCGGCTCCACTGTAAATATATAGCGAACTCTGATTTAATGTTTGTATTTTTTCTGTTCTCTCTCGTCGATTGCTGTTCTTAATCGTCCATTCTTAAAAGAACGCTTAATGGTAGTAGATGCTCTATGTTATGGTTGACAATAAGCTGCACCTTTCGACTAATGCATGCGACTTCAGCAAGTTATTTGTGTTTACCGTGCTGTACTCCCTCTTCGATCCGTAATTGCGTGTACAGGTTAGATAGTATATTTCCAGTACCAATACGAGGAAGTAGAATATGATCTTAATCAGTTCTGGTTCACTTATCCTGACGCAAGACGTCAGCTTTGAGTCTCTGACCATTCCCAGCGCACATGTCGTTCATTTCCAATACAAGTCAAGTAACACCGAACGCTAGTGAAGCACTGTCCAACTAAAGGCCACTGAAGGTGGTTGCAGGGTATGATAAAGTGCTAAACGAGAACAACGCAAGCTACTAAATATGTGATCGCAAAGACAGTTGACTACTTGTCGTGTCCTCGTGTTTGAAACAAAATTTGTTTTCACTTCAACAGATTCTTCAAGCGACAGGAATGTTCAGACCCAATTCTCGATCAATGCAGAGGAGAGATTGTCTTCGCCACCAAAGCTTTTCGAAGCCGGCAGCAATATATTTGTGGCGATAGATTCCCCAGGAAAGGTAATGTGTTCCTTTGTTAGTTCAAAGTTAAACTTTAACCTTAGTTTAACTTATGCTGGTTAGGTTCTGTATCGCTGATTATTTAGTTTGTTGATTGTTTGAAAATTTGATTGACTGGTTTGGTTTTTGATTGGTTATTTTTTGTTCTGGTTGCTCGCTGGTAGATTTGTTAGAACTGTTACTGGTTATATAATTGTCGTGAACACTTTTGTTTTCTATCTGATTACTTGTTTCATTGCTTTATTGATTGCTTGTATATTTGAAATAAGTAAATACATTTCTGCTATGCTAGATGTTATGCAAAACAAAGTTCTATATAAATGCATGAAAAGTCAATTGTAAAATGAATTAATTGATTAGTCAGTAATTGAGCCATTGATAGAGCAAGAGAAAGCGCGTGTTTCCCAATATATTAATAGATTAGTTTTTAAAAATATATCGAATTTAAGATGCTGATATATTATATGTTTAAAATGGGGATTACAGAGTGTAAGATTGAGATAAGTAAGCACATTTCGGAATTAAGATATGGAGTTTTAACGGTGGACGAATAGATTAGATATGTTTCACAGTAAGGGATATCCATAAATATATTATATCGTGACAGGGCGCTGTAAAGGTGCTTGTTTGTTGTTAGGGTAATCATCACTACACACCAGTCGAATCCATGGGTGCTTTGATATCCTCCACGAGAACCTCGAGGAAATCCGTGGACAACCCTGACCCACGTGCACGAACTAGGTAGCATGGCCTGGTATCCACGATGTGGGGAGCTTTCTGTTGGCAAGTTTGCCCGGGCCTTGGCAGTATTTGTTAATTACTCTTTTCGATTTTAACTGCCACGGGTTCTTTAACGTGCGCAAAGTGCACACGGGACCACCTGTTTATTAACGTCATCCAAGAGGTCTAGACATCGGATCTCAGTACACAAGAGATCATAGGAAGATAACGTTATAAAGAAACTATATGTGAAGCTATATTGTTTGTATCGTTAGATGCCCATATGAGAATCATAAAATAGAAAATGTAGATATTTTAAATGTAGATATTTTAAATGTAGATATTTTAAGCGGTCGACTTATATGGATATTGTAAAAAAAAAAAAAAAAGTAACGTACCCCCGTCAAATCAAGTGACGTATAGGAAATATGGTGTTATTGACCATACATTTTACAGACCTTCGGCACATGATTTTTGGGTAATGTGGTCGGTTTTATGCCCGTGCCGCTTTACTTTCTCAGAAAAAAATCCGGTACCCATTAAAGGCTGGGTGAACCGGAGCCGTCGGTTGGGATCGAACCCTACCTCTTGTCCTTTGTAGTCCAGTTCACTAACCACTGAGCTATCCATATGAGAATCACAAAATAGAAAATGCAGATGTTTTAAGCGGTCGACTTATATGGATATCGTAAGAAGGACATATCATTACTGCACAATGAGTATATGGGTTTTTAAAGAATAATATAATATATCAACTCAATGATAACTTTTGGGGCCGATTACTGATTAACTATGCCTTTCCACACTTGGGGTGTATGTGGTGAGTAAGACATAACTGAGTAATTGCATTTACTCTTTCCATACGTTTCGCCGCACTGTGCGTCACGCCGATTACTGCCACGTACGTTTCACCGCATAGTGTATCACTCTCAATTTGATTAGTGTGAACCGTCATCAAACAATATTCTTTTTACATGTCTTGTATCATCTTGGTGTTGGTGAAGTCTAGTACCTTGTTCAATTATCTAAAGATTCATATATAATATGTTATGTTTGATAAATATAAATATATAGAATGATTCTTAAAACATTGAAAAATATTGTCCTGACCTGAGAAGAGCAATGTGGTCCACGCCCACCTCCCTGGAAGAGAAACTATATGGGGCAATCGATTCACTTAAACAGACAGCTGATTTCATGAGAGAGTCTGGAATCCTACTCTGATTGAGTCTTGATCGCAGAGAGAGAGAGAGAGACAGAGAGAGAGAGAGAGAGATGTTTTTATTATATTTTTTTCTAAATACCAGATCTACTGTAACTTAATAGTATGGTCATCCCCATTAAAAATATATATTGAATATGATGATGTTCACTGTATTGGTAAGCATGGAATATAGCATGAGCTTATGGATGTAAGGGTAGAGGGTATATAGAAGGTGCTACATATAGTTTAATTTAGTTCACAGATCATACTCGATGAACATCGGACGTGTCCATAAAGTGCTCAGATATGCTCTCAAACATTTGCCTCAGTGTGTGGAGACTGACGACTCCAGTTCTGTGTAGAGACTGACGACTCCAGTTCTGTGTGGAGACTGACGACTCCAGTTCTGTGTGGAGACTGACGACTCCAGTTCTGTGTGGAGACTGACGACTCCAGTTCTGTGTGGAGACTGACGACTCCAGTTCTGTGTTGATTTGCTATTCTTCTGTTTCTTCCCACGTAGCGCTCCTTTCTGGCATCCCCAGTTTTGACCTGATGTTCGTGCAGTCTAGACACATAGATTGAGAGAGAACATATTATATTATGAATTCTATAATAATATATATAATTATATATATTACAGTAGAAGAGACAGAAGAAGATATAGAAGAAAAAAATGTGCCACTGGCACGGGCGGTTGAGCAATTATGGATTTTAATTCGTTTCCAGTGATACCGGGGCCTTCCATAACCAAAGAACCAAATATTAAATTATATATAACATGTTCTATTGTTGAATATATATATATATATAGCAAAAAAGCAAGCAGGGCCCGCGATAGCTCAGTGGTTAGTGAACTGGACTACAAAGTACAAGATGGTTCAATCCTAATCGATGGCTTCCACGTTCACCTTGCCTTAAATGGGTGCAAGATATTTTTCCGGGAAAGTAATGCGGCACGGGCGTAATTACCGACCAAATTACCCCAAAAATCATGTGCTGAAGGTCTATACATAGTATGATCACTAACACGATATTCCCTATACGCCATTTGGCGTGTTGGGGCTATTTGCTTATTTTGAGATTGTAAGAAAGTCTGCTGTAATGCGTTGTTACCCCGGGCTGAGGATATCGACATTAGTGAGAGTGGTAGAGACATTTAGAGAGGTGGAGAAAATGGAAATTGATAAATGGACATTTAGTTGGCGAGATGGAATTTACAACAACGATGTGGTGGTGATGATATCCAGTACAAAGGGTTGAATCGAGCCTAAACTCTCGACCTCAGAAGATGATGATGCGGGCTGTCATGGTTTTCTTGAATTCCTGGGTTCGGCTTGAGAGGTTAAAACTTGTGCTGCCTAGCAGCAGGTCTTCTATATCAGCCAACTCGACTACTATGAGCAACACGGCCATCTTTGCCACTGTTAACTAGTCTCTTTAACTTCGACTTCTATATCAGCCAACTCGACTACTATGAGCAACACGGCCATCTTTGCCACTGTTAACTAGTCTCTTTTACTTCGACTTCTATATCAGCCAACTCGACTACTATGAGCAACACGGCCATCTTTGCCACTGTTAACTAGTCTCTTTAACTTCGACTTCTTATGGTTCACCAGTTAAGTGGGTGTGAATGCGTTTTGTCGCTAGTTTACGGTAAACCGCGATGTCTGTCCCACTCTGCCCGACAAAACCATTTTTGGACTGCCCTTTTCGATCATTAAGTATACTTTAACGAGCGCAGAGTACACAAGAGCTCTCCTTTTTTGCCGTTATCCAGGAGAGCTAGACGTCGCATCTCATTTTCTTGATATCAAAGTAAAGTAAAGCCACGAGAAAACATCGGCTTTGTATATGGGCATTCAGAATGAGAATAAGGGCAACTTGGATATGAGATTTATGATGGTAATATGCACATTAAAATCCTGAGCCAACTTGCCATCATTGATTGAATTTATATTGAATTTATTGACGAAATGAAGGTAGGATTACAATGTCGACTGAAAACGTAATTTCTGAAAGATTAGGAAGAAAAACCAGCAGCCGTCATCATAATTTACAACTTAAGTGTCATAGATACTATTGACCTGAACACTCGGGATGCACGTGACCGTAGGGTGCAAGACATAGCACAACGCAATCCACTAATAAAAACGAAGAATACGAGAATATTCAAATAATTTCCATGGAAGTTGAAAGGCAGTGGAGATGGAAGAATGTAGAATAAAGTGTCAGAAACAAGTGTGCCATAAAATGAGAGATCTGAGCTGAGTCTCCTGAAAACAGGCGAGAACGTTAGGTATTTCCTTTGCTCATCAGAGACATCAATTAAACCTCTTCTTTTCTTCCTCATTTACCTTTCAGCGTCAAAAGGTGATATAATTTGCTATTTGTTGCTCTTCGTTGGTTTCTGTTGTTGTTGTGTTTCTTAGTGTTTCTAACATTCCATCGATCCAACCCTTGGGTCTGGTGGTCTCGCATCGTTTATTGGAGCCTCGTTGTGTAGTGTTTTCATCTCTCTACCTTATCACGCGGCTAAACCATTTCATCTGTTGTTTCTTTATATAAACTTTGGCGGGGATTATTCCTAGATTTTTTCTCAGTTCTTCACTTCTGATGTTTCGGGCTGTTTTCAGTCATTCGTCTAACACATTTCATCTCAGTAGCAGTTAATTTTCCTATTGTTCTTGCATCTAGGTTCCAGGTCTGACACAGCGTTGGTATATCAATTAAGCGAAACCAAAATTCCACTAGAATTTTGTCATGTATGAGTGTGGTGACTACCTGATGACCGGTCGAGTTGTATGTGATTTATTTGTTGTTTGTGCACGCTTGCACAAAACTTGTATGTGTTTATGTTCATGTTTATTTTAATATCTAACATAATCTAAATGTCCTTCTTTGCAAAGAATCATTATTGCTTTAACATTAGATATATGATAAACATAGTTAGTGTATCCCACTGTGCGCAGTGGCGTATCTTATCCAGGAATGACTGAAAACTCATTTACAGAAATTATCACTATGCGCTAAAAGCAGACTCATTAATAATGCTCTGTTTTTCGTTCACATCTGAATTTATGGCATTATATATGTACGTTTACAGTTGCTAGTCCGTGTTATTAGATACCCTGATATATTATCTAGTTGAGGCAAAAACTAGGTATTTATCTGTACCAGTTAAAGCGCGCATTCCTTGTGCAACTATAGCGTGTTCGAAGACAAAGTTCATAGTAGACGCAACGATTTCTCTGATGTCCAGAGGTAGTAGACGCACAGATTTCTCTGATGTCCAGTGGTAGTAGACGCAACGGTTTCTCTGATGTCCAGGGATAGTAGACGCAACGATTTCTCTGATGTCCAGTGGTAGTAGACGCAACGATTTCTCTGATGTCCAGCGGTAGTAGACGCAACGATTTCTCTGATTTCCAGCGGTAGTAGACGCAAAGATCTCTCTGATGCCCAGCGGTAGTAGACGCAACGATTTCTCTGATGTCTAGCGTAGTAGACGCAATGATTTCTCTTATGTCCAGCGGTAGTGGACGCAACGATTTCTCTGATGTCCAGCGGTAGTGGACGCAACGATTTCTCTGATGTCCAGCGGCAGTAGACGCAATGATTTCTCTGATGTCCAGCGGCAGTAGACGCAACGATTTCTCTGATGTCCAGCGGCAGTAGACGCAAAGATCTCTCTGATGTCCAGTGGTAGTAGACGAAAATATCTCTCTGATGTCAAGTGGCAGTAGACGCAAATATCTCTCTCATGTCAAGTGGCAGTAGACGCAAATATCTCTCTGATGTCAAGTTGTAGTAGACGCAAGATCTCTCTGATGTCAAGTGGCAGTAGACGCAAATATCTCTCTGATGTCAAGTGACAGTAGACGCAAATATCTCTCTGATGTCAAGTGGCAGTAGACGCAAATATCTCTCTGATGTCAAGTGGCAGTAGACGTAAATATCTCTCTGATGTCAAGTGGCAGTAGACGCAAATATCTCTCTGATGTCAAGTGGTATTAGACACAAAGATCTCTCTGATGTCCAGCGGCAGTAGACGCAAATATCTCTCTGATATCCAGTAGCAGTAGACGCAAAGATCTCTGTGATGTCCAGCGTGAATGAAAGAGATCAAAAGACTTCTACGAGAGAATCTGAGTAGTCAGGAAACAGAGCAGCTTTGTTTTAGGAGTCAACTGATAGGAATGGTTGACCGATGTTCTATCAAGACTGCTCATTAAATGATAGGCGATTGACAAGCTATCAGTAAGTGAGACGATAGGCCTAGGATGGTCAGGCGGAGTTCCCAAGACTGATCACGCCAGATACCCAGAATGCCCAAGAAATAGGAAGAGTTTCACTGGCAACAAAGACACCAAGCAGATACTTTCTCGGGACACTTTGAGTTATTCTTTCGAAGCGTGTAGGAGATAACACGAAGATGTAAAGTTATGCTGATTTAGGAACCTACCCCAAGGCAGGAGAGTGCTGGTAGATAGTTAAGGAATTAGGAAGTATTAGAAGCTATCAACTGATGCTCAGAACCATTAGAACAGTAATAGAGTCAGAAGGGGATATAGAAGTTATCAGTAAATTCCAGAACCATGGAGTTATTATAAACCAGAGACGAGTTGTCTACAAAAATCCTGAGGATATGGAGTTACGCAGGATTAAAACAGAAAGTATCAAGTTAGATATGATAAAACATAAGAAAATTAAGACAAGCAAGTTAGGCGTGATAAGATATCACGGCGTGGCCGCATCAACACATTCGATTGACTAAGCTGAGCCACACAATTCTAATGCAGTATAGCAGAGATATGATACAATTGCTGTGTGATTTGTTACGTCTAGACTTGTAGACAATAGAATAAAAATTAATGTTGATCTTGTTCCAAACATTGTGAGTTTTCAATTCCATTGAATGTGCTAATCTTAATGTGATATATTATAAGAGTAATCTTATAATGTGATAGCTCACTGTCAAAGACAAACACCTAAGTCAGCAACCAAGAATCGTATTCAAGTCAGAAGTCAAATTATAAAAATACTGCTATAACAAAATGTACACCCTAACCAGATTTAGCGTCCCTAATATACCCATTATATTTGTGTTAAGCTGATATGATTTAATAGAACTATATAAATTGTGTTCAATATTTTATAGCAATATCAAAATATTTGTGATGTGAAACAGCATTTTCAAGTGGGTATTATATTTGGAAGGCTGTGTGGCTGTGACTGTGGGCATTACAGAACTCTCTTTGTCACAAACCAAAAACTAACCGTTACAAACAGGGCTTTGGTATAGAGGCCAATGAAAACAAACATTCCAGACATAGCAATGTCCAACACACTGAGACAGCCGGACATGTTAGCGCATGCGTGATGAATGTCTTCGGAAACTAACTGACGTACAGCGAGCTCAACAAACAAGGGTCTTCAAGATGTATAAATAAAAGACTTCAATCCTTTTATATATCTTAGAAGCTGGATCAGTTGGCATCATATCCCGTGAAACCAACCCTTCCCGAATGATTGTCCAGGGAGGCGCAGGAGCATCACAATTTCATCATCATGTACCCTGCCGGTTGGCGTAGGCGATCATGTCCTTCCATAATCATTTATCTACAGTGCATCATATATCAGTTCTGTTATTGGCTGTTTTCCATGAAAACGCCAAGCTATCCAGTATTTTCTTTCTTTGCCGTCCACGATTCTTTTTCCCTGCATTTTTCCAGTTTTAATCAAGTATTCCAATGTTTCTCGTCCCATGATGTGCTCGAAAAATGTCATCACAATATACGTCCTGAAAATGGGGGAGTCGATTTGACACGAAGTTATACGCGGCACGAAATAGCACATAAGTCACGTCACGGCTGTTTGTTTTCAAATCAAAAGTGGCATTTTTGTTATAGTTTGGTATAGTAATTTGTATAGATCTACAGTATAGCAATTTTGTAGCGATTATGGTTGAGATTTTTTGAACATTGTACATTCCATCAATTCTTAAAATTAATACTTTATGGAAGTGATTTAAATGGCACCACGTACAAAAAGTAAAATGTTTAACTGAAGTCAATAATTATGCTTTAAATATATTTTACAGTTAATGTTTGTAACAAGAAGATCAGAGACTGAAAAAATATTATTTTTATTTTGGTGCAATATGCAATTTTTTAACCACAATTTTTCTTTACATTTTATTTTAAGATGTAGCTTTTCCTAATCTATGAAATGACCTGTAACCAAGAAATCTATTCATAAATGAACGTCACACTTAATTCGGACACACAAATGACTGTCTTGGACTGATTTACCATCGCTTGCGATGAGTGGCTTTTATATTTCTTTTACTTAAAACAAGGCTATTTATTATGGAAATTAATCATTGAAGGAGTAAACAGAATCTAGAAGTGATCAATCTAGTTGTTAAATTGTTTGATTGGCAGTGAATAAAATGATCTTCTGATGTAAGTTTTGATACTGAGGTAACTTAATGGCTCACCTTATCATAATACCGAAAAGGCCTTTACGTCAATATTATTTTTCTACTCCAAAAAAAGGTTTGTGAGATCCCACCAATTTTAGGTTTGTGCCACGATTATATCTAAATAAGTTGATGTGTACGTTGGAGAAGATGAATTGCAAGGGCAACATGGATAGATGGAATAAAAGACATACAAAGACCATAACTTTTTCTTTTTAACAGCAACAAGATACGTCAAAGAAAGACGTTCCATTTATAAAAAAGAGAGAATCAAACAACAAGCAACCAAATATCTACAGACAAAATAGTAGACTGACAACAACCTTATTTCTCTGCGACGCGCTTAAAGGCATCAGCAGCTAGATAAAAGAAAAAGTGAAGATAACGTAGAGATTTTTTTTTAAAAACTTAACATTAAAACGGTACTAATCAATGGGCCTCAGTAGACCACCCAAGAACGCACGCGTCGTTTGTTATAACTAAATAGTCCTGTTCTACACAATCACGTCCACATATATACCGACGTTGTTGGATGCTGAGGTTCACATTTGGTGCTTTCATTGATTCTATATTATTGCGTCTTCTCTTTTCTTATCATCTGTTTTTCTCTCTTTTTTTGTCTCAGACCTCCATGCCAGTGTCTATAAACGAGCGCCAGTTTATCTATCTGTGACATGTCTCCAGAAAATGTTTGGCCATGTTAAACTGCTTCATGTCGCGTACACAAGTGTTGTGAAAACGGAGTGCTCATTTACCGACTGGTTGTGTCCCTGTAGCCAGCTCTCTGTAATAGAATATCTTTCAGAATTTTGCTAACCACCTTACGAGTCACATGTCTCACTCAAACATCTCAAGAGGTGTTGAGATAACAAGCATATGCTATGTTTGTGACTGCACTGCCCTCACAGACACGATCCTGCACATGTTCCTGGTGTATGTGTGCATACATATATATATATATATATATATATACATATATATATATATCCTAGAGCATGTGTATTTATTAACTTTAACATTAATACTCTTCAACAATAAGAAATTCCATTGCTTAAAGGTCCTTGAAATACAATTGTTCTCAATCTTTCATTTTCGGCGGCTCCCACAACGATGACCCACATTCGTGCTTCATTCCTTACGCCACTGTAGGGCTGTATACGTTAAGGTGCACATGCCGTTAACACGATATTCTTCGGTGTTGATACTCCGATTCATGTTTTACATCCTCACAGCGAGTCCTACTTATTGCAGGTGTTGTTCTTGTATTATTCTCATTATTCTCATTATTATTATTATTTCAGTTTTGCGGCTCACTGTTTGTTACAGTTGCCAACATTTTCCTGGTTTGTTTTAAGCTCTATACTTAGTTCATATTTAGTGTTGGCATAGCCCTTTTGTTGTTACTAAAGTTTAAACAAAG
The DNA here is from genome assembly GCA_032433765.1 of Megaustenia siamemsis. Lineage (NCBI taxonomy): Eukaryota > Metazoa > Mollusca > Gastropoda > Stylommatophora > Ariophantidae > Megaustenia > Megaustenia siamemsis. The sequence continues at coordinate 40,485,065 of JAVIAB010000024.1, read as the reverse complement.
AGAGGCATTGTCTTACCTGTGTCCCTGATTATTGGCTATGCACTAAATACACTCACATTGGTGGAGCGTGTGGTCTTTGTTTCCTTATCCATTTCTTGGAGTCTGTAGCTATATTTCTTCATCCTTTGTTTAGTTTGGAGAAGGTTCGTTGGTTGACATTGGGATTTTTTCATGTCTTCTTTGAGATACACGATCCAGTCAACCTCAGATATTTCTTATAGGTTATATTTGACTGTTGTTGCATGAAAAACTTGTTTTGAAAAGAAAAACATTTTCTTTCGACGTAGTTTGTTAGTTAGAAAATTTCTTATTACTGGCCAGACACAGTCGAAAAAACAATAAGAGGTCAAGAGGTTATGAAGTTACTACAACAGACTTGCTTCACTTTATACGGTCCGACAATGGTATAGTTGACCGACTAGTGAGTTTGCTACCGACCAGAAAATTGGAGTTCAATTCTCAGATTTGGTGCATTTTTATCGGTCATTCATGGCTTTGGAAACCACCGAGCTAATCAGAGCGGATGCCGCATATTTTTTTTTTCTGGGAATATAGGGTAGCGTGATACAGTCAGTCCCCGTCATCCGAAAATATTCATTGAGGCGTAAGGGGAGCCATTACTTACTGTACATTTCCAACTATCACAGAATGTGTCACAGTCTGGTCCAGTCTGTTCATATCTATCTCTATTGTTTATCTAAAATTGTTTCTTAACTGTCTTTTTTTCGTATTCTCTTCAATCCATTGCATGGCAGATCCTACGATGGTTTTTAAATCGTCCGAGGCCTATCCAGTTCCAGGTTATGTCTATTATGCTAGTGAATGTAATTAAAATGCACTCAAGTCATAATTAGCTAGCTTTATCATTTCTATTGTTGTTCCTTCTGTTTTTAAGCAATTTATTTTCTTCTACTTACACCGTCCTACACTCTGGAAAAAACTAAAAATGTGTGGCTTCCAAAACAAATATGTGAACATCATCAAGGCATTCTACACCAAGTAACGATGCTAACCTAGGAATGAAAGCTGGCAATACCGGCTGGTTCACGGTGGAAAAAGGGGTAAAGCAAGGCAGCGTCATGTCACCATTGTTATTTGGAATCGTAATTGACTGGGTGATGCGCGAATGCATAAAAGTCGCACACCTGGGCATCAAATGGTTCAACAATGAAATTCTTGGAGATCTCGAATTCTCAAACGATATAGTGTACATCTTAACTCAACGCATGCGCAGATGTACATGAAAAGATGAATCGTCTCCAACACTTTTCACAAGTTGGTCGCCAAATCAACACTTCGACAACAAAAATTATCGACACCACCAACATGCCCGAACACATCAAACTAAATGACCAAATTCTTGAGAAAGTTTGCAATTTCAACTACCTTGATAGCAAAATGTCAACAACAGGCGACACAGCAACTAAAATAAATATCCGAATCGCATTGGTGTCAAACGCCTTCAACAAGCTCTCAAATATTTGCATTTCAAAGATACTCAGTAACCACACAAAACTCAAAATCGTTAATTCCTGTGTGATTCCAGTATTAACATACGAGTGAATGAGCTTGAGTAATCTGGGGAGGGGGGAGCTGGGGAATACAAGATAAAATAGGCAAAGGCAGACCAAGGCTAACATGGACGAGTGACATCAAAAGATGGACAAGTCAGCCTATGACATCTTGCACCATCAAAGCAAGAGACAGAGCAGAATGGCCCTCCATGGTAGCCAACTTTCGTTCTGGAGATGGCACTCGATGATGATGAGCTGGAAAACAACAAAGACTATAGACCAAAGACTAAACGCTTTAGAGAACAAATGTCTTCGAAGACTGCTAAACATCCGATGGTCAGACTTCAAACCAGCTAAAGAAATAAGACATTTAACTAAACATGACTATGTGTCCAACTACGATAGACAACGACGCTGAAAATACTTTTGCCACGTTCTCAGATTGGGCGTTAATAACCTACCCCACTAGTCCCTTATGTGGAAACCGGAAGGAAGTAGAAAGCGAGGACGACCAAAAGAGACCGTGCGTAGTCAGAAGTATTTTTCCCTACAAATTTGAGGTTTCTTTTCATGGCTTTGTCCTTCCCCAGTCTCTGGGTAGTGAGGTCATATATCTAGCTTTGTCGAGAAGTGGATAACAGGATGTTATGTCTGCACTCAGCGCACGGCAAATATTTTTAAAAGTATTCATGTCAATAACAAATGCGCCGTGCTAAAGCCGTAGATATTGCAACTTGCTGTAGATATTGCAACTTGCTGTAGATATTTCAACTTACTGTAGATATTGCAACTTGCTGTAGATATTGCAACCTGCTGTAGATATTGCAACTTGCTGTAGATATTGCAGCTTGCTGCAGATATTGCAACTTGCTGTACATTAAATACAACAAAACATCCACGCCCACTTAATGCGGGAACACACAGAAGAACAGGAGAAGTTATCTTCTCTTTGTTCACGTTCATAGAAAAATGTACAGCAGTAAACACATAAATTTATGCGTTCTTAGATTACACCCAAGCTTGTGTGAGAATAGAAAATAAACAACTTATAGAATGCCTGAAAGATATACATCTTGCTGGTGCAGACATAAGACTGATATGTAACCTCTATAGGGAACATACGTCAACTGATAAGATGTAACAATGAGAACTGTGTGCCTGTTGATATAAAAATGAGGAGTCAAAGGTGGCTATGATCTGTCTCGGTATTTCGTTTCATTTTATACACGGGGATCTTTAGAAGCGTTACAGAAATTCAAAATGTAAACATCAATGGTAATATTTGTAACAACAAAGAATATGCTGAATCACTTTACTGCTAGCAGGAAGTCTACAAGAACTACAGCAATAATGTGAGGAAATAAGCAAGAAAATCAGAGAAAATGGATCGATTCAGGTACAACGAAGACATAACGCGATAACAAATAGTTATAACACACAGAGCCTAGAAGTCAAGATCAAGGTAGACTGAAACAATCTAGAGAGAGTTCAAGAATATAGATGTCTTGAGCATGCCATAATTAGCAACGGAAATGTGAGATAGAACAAAAATAATAGGATGGCAAGATCATTATAACAACAAGAAACGTGTACAAACATCAAGTTTAAAAAATACAACTAGATTAAAATTATTTTTAATAAAATATGATATCTACTCAACATTCCTGTATCACGCAGAAGAACGACCTTTAACTAAAACAAACTTTGCAGAAAATGGAAGCTCTTGAGAAATTAATTTATACAACAATTTAAAGAATTAGATGGACAGAGAAGAAACGAAATCTGAAGTCTCGAAACAGATGAAAACGAGGAAAGAACAATTTAAAACATTCAGAAGAAGACAAAAACAAAACATATTTTGCTAGAAAAAAAAGGCACAATAACTTGCTGACAGTCGACTTGTAAAAGAAAATACAAAGTAAAGAAAGTAATGCAGAAAAAGCTAAAAGTTAACTCACAGCACCAAGGGGGGACACCAAAATCTATAACGGCATGTACCTTCAAGTCAAGAGAGAGAGAGAGAGAGAGAGAGTGAGAGAGAGAGAGAGAGAGAGAGAATGAAATTGTGTTCCATGTTAGGTAACAATCAATGCGGAGACAGCACAAGATGATGATTTTCTTCAAAAGCATTACATCTTATGACAATAATGTGATTATTCGTTGCCTATATTTTTAGCATTGTTATCTTCTATTCTTAGCTACAAATGTATCAGTGAGTGTTTTAAATTCTCCCATTAGCTTTATCTGTTTTTTTAATTAAAAAAGTACTTCGTCCCTAGGGTCAGCTTCATCTTTTTATCTCCATTATTTCTTTCTTTTCTTTGTTATTTATTGAGCAGTGACTTAACCAATTTTACAATTTCTTTTCTTTTCTTGTTACAGTTATTTGTCATATCTTTCATTATCTGCAGCAAAGTAAAATGGTATATTGTTGCTGTGTACACATAGGCGTGTGTGTGTGTGCGTGCGTGTATGTGTGCGCGCGTGTGTGTGTGCGTGTGCGTGTGTGTGTGCGCGCGCGTGTGTGTGTGTGTGTGTGTGCGTTGTCAGCTAAAGATAAAGTCAGTATTTCATTTGCACTTTCTGAATCTATTATGAACTAAGCCGTATTTTTGTTTTGTGCCTTTAATGTTTGTAATTAATAAGTAGGATTGCTGTTTGTTTTTCTTCTCCTTTTATACCATAAAACTTCCATTATCCCTATAGACGTGTGCCCATATATTAACCCGCTGGGGCAACAGTAATGACTTCTGCTCTCTCCATGTCTCTTGTCTGTTTTCACCTGACGAGATCAAGGATTATTCAATCTGGCGTTGTTGACTTCCCATCTTCTCTTCTGGGTTTCATCGGTCTCCACAAGACAGTCTTTCCAAAGCCCGATCATGTTTCATCGGTCTCCACAAGACAGTCTTTCCAAAGCCCGATCATGTTTCATCGGTCTCCACAAGACAGTCTTTCCAAAGCCCGATCATGTTTCATCGGTCTCCACAAGACAGTCTTTCCAAAGCCCGATCATGTTTCATCGGTCTCCACAAGACAGTCTTTCCAAAGCCCGATCATGTTTCATCGGTCTCCACAAGACAGTCTTTCCAAAGCCCGATCATGTTTCATCGGTCTCCACAAGACAGTCTTTCCAAAGCCCGATCATGTTTCATCGGCCTCCACAAGACAGTCTTTCCAAAGCCCGATCATGTTTCATCGGTCTCCACAAGACAGTCTTTCCAAAGCCCGATCATGTTTCATCGGTCTCCACAAGACAGTCTTTCCAAAGCCCGATCATGTTTCATCGGTCTCCACAAGACAGTCTTTCCAAAGCCCGATCATGTTTCATCGGTCTCCACAAGACAGTCTTTCCAAAGCCCGATCATGTTTCATCGGTCTCCACAAGACAGTCTTTCCAAAGCCCGATCATGTTTCATCGGTCTCCACAAGACAGTCTTTCCAAAGCCCGATCATGTTTCATCGGCCTCCACAAGACAGTCTTTCCAAAGCCCGATCATGTTTCATCGGTCTCCACAAGACAGTCTTTCCAAAGCCCGATCATGTTTCATCGGTCTCCACAAGACAGTCTTTCCAAAGCCCGATCATGTTTCATCGGTCTCCACAAGACAGTCTTTCCAAAGCCCGATCATGTTTCATCGGCCTCCACAAGACAGTCTTTCCAAAGCCCGATCATGTTTCATCGGTCTCCACAAGACAGTCTTTCCAAAGCCCGATCATGTTTCATCGGTCTCCACAAGACAGTCTTTCCAAAGCCCGATCATGTTTCATCGGCCTCCACAAGACAGTCTTTCCAAAGCCCGATCATGTTTCATCGGTCTCCACAAGACAGTCTTTCCAAAGCCCGATCATGTTTCATCGGTCTCCACAAGACAGTCTTTCCAAAGCCCGATCATGTTTCATCGGTCTCCACAAGACAGTCTTTCCAAAGCCCGATCATGTTTCATCGGCCTCCACAAGACAGTCTTTCCAAAGCCCGATCATGTTTCATCGGTCTCCACAAGACAGTCTTTCCAAAGCCCGATCATGTTTCATCGGTCTCCACAAGACAGTCTTTCCAAAGCCCGATCATGTTTCATCGGCCTCCACAAGACAGTCTATCCAAAGCCCGATCATGTTTCATCGGTCTCCACAAGACAGTCTTTCCAAAGCCCGATCATGTTTCATCGGTCTCCACAAGACAGTCTTTCCAAAGCCCGATGATCGGTATTTTCGTTATATCAAAAGCAATAATTAAAAAAAACTAATATTTATTATTATTGTCTATGGTCTAAAGATGTATACCATGCTCGTGTTGTTAAGCACTTTGTTGTGTTAATAACACAAGTGCTACAGTCTATTTGTGTGTGTTGCTTATACTTGTTATAAAAAATATAGAACATAACTGTCCATAAATGAATTCATGAATTATTATAGTAAACTTATGTTTTACTCACGTGACAATAAGTCAGCAAAGAGCGTGTTAGTTACCGATTTATCAATATTTATAAGTGCAAGTTTCTCGTGTCAAGGTGCTATAAAAAAAAAAAAGTAAAGTACCCCCGTCACGCCAAGTGGCGTATAGGGAAATATGGTGTTAGTGACCCTATATTTTACAGACCTTCCGCACATGATATTTGGGGTAATGTGGTCGGTATTACGCCCGTGCTGCTTTACTTTCCCAGAAAAAAATATCCGGTACCCATTTAAGGCTGGGTGAACCCGGAAGCCGTCGGTTGGGATCGAACCCTACCCCTTGACCTTTGTAGTCCAGTTCACTAACCACTGAGCTATCGCGTCAAGGTGCTATATAACGAGGAATATGTGTTCGATCCTTGTTCAGGTTGACTATTGCTATAGGAGGACAACAGACAAGCAAATCACTGGAGTCTGTAGAAATGTGGTTTTACAGAAGAATGTTGAGAATACCATGGACAGCTAAAAGGAGTAATGAAAACGATCTAAAAGAGGCCAAAGCAAAAAGAGAACTAATTTCCAAACTTTAGGAAGAAACAGTCATCATTATTTGGCCATGTAATGAGAAGAGAACAACTGGAATATATTGTAACAACTGGAAAAATTGAGGGACGAAGGGATAGAAGGAAGCAAAGAGAAAAGACACCAGACAGCTTAAGAGAATGGCTTGGCAGAAGGTCAACAACATAAAGTAATAAATAACTGTCGAGATCGAAAGTTGTGGAGAGACATGATCACCCACGCCAGCAGGCCCGGTACTTGATGATGATTGTTATAGGTGTTTTTTCTTCTAGTTTTCGTTTGTGCATTTTTCCAAGCGCTGTAACCTTTGTTTTTCTCTGATTATTTTAATTCCAAATGAGTGTGCGCTTCTTTGCTATGATCGCCACGTCTTTATAAGGACCTCTTTGTTGGTTGTCTAATTTTACTTCAAGCAATTCTATTTGTAGTTTAGTTCAAGAAGAAACTGCACACAATTACTAAGACAGAAGCAATCAACAGTGGGAAAAGAGATACGACAAATGCACTGGTGTTGGATAAAAGGCCTGCGCGAAAGACATTGCCTACGAAGCTAATGTTTTAGTTAGCTGAGTGGCAGTGTTCTCTAGCGTTTGGCTTTTCGTGGCAAGGCGCTGTGCCACTGAGTACGGGTGCGATCCTGCTTTGGTCCATATTTTTTTCTGTTGTTGATTTGTCAATTTGTCAATTTTTCCGAGTGCTGTAAACATACCTCTTCCTCTGAATTGATTTGTTGGATATAAAACACGCTGCGAAAATCAGCTGAGAATTGTATACATCAGGTCATTTTTTCTTTAACTCACTAAAGCAGATGACGAAGGTGAAGGTAAAAAATATTTAGAGAAAAGAGATAGAAGAGATGGCGAAGACATGGAGTGAACTTAAGAAAATGACGCAAAACAAGACAGCTTGGAGAATATTTATTGAAGACTCCACGGGAAGTTAAAGGAAGAAAGAGAAAAATAAAGGACACATCATTTTTGGTAGCATCAATTTCCATAGCGTGTATTTGTATGTGCGTTGCTGCAAACATCGCAAGTGTATATAGAAAGATAATTATTGCAAATGAGTTAATTGATGCCATTTTTGAGTGGATAGTATAATTTGTATGTTGTTTTGTGAAGTGAGATCGATCAGCGATATTCAAGCACTATTATTAAACTTTGTTTATTTGGTTATGGAAGGCCCCGGTTTCACTGCAAACGAATTAAAATCCATAATTGCTCAACCGCCCGTGCCAGCGGAATCATCCGAATTAATATCTCATCTCCCAAACAAATAAAGGTAACTGTAGTCCCCATCGTAGCAGTCTCAGCACACGCCAAAAGACATAAGGAGAAACCGCACAGAAAGTGAACACAGCCAACTGTTCTCTGTCGTACGATATCATCATTCATCGTAAACAATTGGAATATCGAAACATGATTAAATCGGATGAGACACACAGCTCACGGTGTGTACAGAGCACTTAACTCAGTAGCTCCTGCAACAAGCCGGACTTCGAATATGAGGAAACTGCAGCAAGGAACACTTTTCATGCATAACTTTCAATTGTTCCCGCCGCCTATCCACAATATACCGGAAGTTCACGTCCATTTTTATATATAACTTTTGAATACATAGATCAAAACAAATGAGACCCTAATCAAGGAGCTTCTATTCCCTGATGATACAGTACTGGTAGCTCACGATGAATCTGTCCAGCACTCAATGATTGACGATCTAGTCAGACCATGCCATTAATTCTTCTTGTTAATAAGTATCCAGAAGCCTGTGGTGCTTCAACAGGGTGTAGCCATATCAAATAGAATTTGAAATAACACAGCCCTCGAAACTGTGAGAAAGTTCGCCTACTTTAATTATATGTTTGCAATCACCATCTCACTAGATGAACAGATAATTACCTGAATCGGCAAGGCAGTTTCAACATTTGTAAAATTTAAAGACAGAGCATGTGCCAACACTCAAACTAAAACTCAGGACAAGGATTATAATGTATCAAAGTGTTGTACTAAGTACTTATAATGTATCAAAGTGTTGTACTAAGTACACTTTTATATGGATCAGAAACTTGGACTATCTATGCAGGGCTGGAAAAAAAGTGTAAACAGTTTTAATGTGCGTTGCCTTCTCAAGAAAATGAACATCAAATGGCAGGACAAAGTAACCAACTATATCGACTTGCTGCAACGATCTAAGCTCACGTCCATCATTGCAACACTTAGGGGTCGGAGAGTGAGGTGGCTGGGTCACGTGAGAAGAATGGAAAGCAATCGTGTTCCCAAATAATTATTGTATAGCAAACTTAGGGACTTAAAGAGACCAAAGGACATAAGAGTGCTGAGATATAAGGATGTTTGCATGGCTTACTTTAGTGAATTTTCTGTAAGTGAATGAAACTGGGAAAATCTGACATTATAACGTAACACATAGGAAACAAAGATAGCACAAACACATTTAGAGGAAAAGTTGATAGAAAATTCAGAAGGCAACAGGCGCATGAAAGAAAGCGATGAAGCCAGGCACCATAAACGTATCTTGTTCATTGTGCGATCAGATCTGTCTAGCCAATTTCTGCAGATTCAGCTACGTGAGAAATTGTTCAGTAATACAGCATCCAGCATACAATACTAATATTTTACCAAACTACTAACAAACCTTCTGTTGTGATCGCTCATCTTGGAATGTGTTTGTTGAAGACCCATGCTCCGCAGGGAGTTGAAAGGTAGAAGAAGAAAGGAGACTAACAAACCATGTTTGCTTGCTGCCAATCATTTGCCAAGATGCCAAAGACCATATAAGGAGCCGCGATAGCTCAGTGGTTAGTGAACTGGACTACAAAAGACAAGCGGTAGGGTTCGATCCCAACCGTCGGCTTCCGGGTTCACCAAACCTTAAATGTGTACCGTTTTTATTTCTGGGAAAGTAAAGCGGCACGGGCGTAATACCTACCACATTACCCCAAAAATCATGTGCTGAAGGTCTGTAAAATGTATGGTCACTAACACCATATTCCATATACGCCACTTGGCGTGACGGGGCTCTTAACTTTTTTTTAAACCAAAGACCATATACGAATAGTTCAAGAAATGAGGAACAAGTTAGGAACAAATATAATAAAACATGGAATATAGAACACATGGATTACCAGAAAAAATATGTTTAACATAAAGAAACACGTACCACTTTAAGATTCCGAACAGGCGGTAGCAGAATTAAGTAAAATATGTTCAACAACATAAATATAGGAATCTCTGATGTATATGACTATTGTACAGGCGCTGCCGAAAACTGCTACAATCATGATTAACAAAGAAATCTGACGATCACCAGCAGTGCCATACTGGACAAGTTGTAAGGGAATATCACCAGCAGTGCCATAATAGACAAGTTGTAAGGGAATATCACCAGCAGTGCCATAATGGACAAGTTGTAAGGGAATATCACCAGCAGTGCCATAATGGACAAGTTGTAAGGGAATATCACCAGCAGTGCCATAATAGACAAGTTGTAAGGGAATATCACCAGCAGTGCCATAATAGACAAGTTGTAAGGGAATATCACCAGCAGTGCCATAATAGACAAGTTGTAAGGGAATATCACCAGCAGTGCCATAATGGACAAGTTGTAAGGGAATATCACCAGCAGTGCCATAATAGACAAGTTGTAAGGGAATATCACCAGCAGTGCCATAATAGACAAGTTGTAAGGGAATATCACCAGCAGTGCCATAATGGACAAGTTGTAAGGGAATATCACCAGCAGTGCCATAATAGACAAGTTGTAAGGGAATATCACCAGCAGTGCCATAATGGACAAGTTGTAAGGGAATATCACCAGCAGTGCCATAATAGACAAGTTGTAAGGGAATATCACCAGTCTTGAGATGACCAATACTTTCTTTGAATTTATCAATATTGACGTTTACAAGAAAAGGAAGAAAATAAAGGAATACTAGAGTCTCGAACTTCGAACGATCCTGACTTCGAACGTTCCAGAGTTCGAACACTAAATTGGAGAGAAATTTTATCCGGATTTCGAACGTTCCAGAGTTCGAACACTAAATTGGAGAGAAATTTTATCCGGATTTCGAACGTTCCAGAGTTCGAACACTAAATTGGAGAGAAATTTTATCCGGATTTCGAACGTTCCAGAGTTCGAACACTAAATTGGAGAGAAATTTTATCCGGATTTCGAACGTTCCAGAGTTCGAACACTAAATTGGAGAGAAATTTTATCCGGATTTCGAACGTTCCAGAGTTCGAACACTAAATTGGAGAGAAATTTTATCCGGATTTCGAACGTTCCAGAGTTCGAACACTAAATTGGAGAGAAATTTTATCCGGATTACGAACGTTCCAGAGTTCGAACACTAAATTGGAGAGAAATGTTATCCGGATTTCGAACGTTCCAGAGTTCGAACACTAAATTGGAGAGAAATTTTATCCGGACTGCGAACGATGCTTCTATATTCAAACATCGAGTGCGCAAATCTAATGAAAAAAATGACATTTCTAGACGTATTCTGTTTGCACAAATCATCTCGTCCTATAACGATTGTTGTTTTAAGTGCATGTATGTTTGATTTTGGTGTTTTTTTTTAAATAAAAAACAACTACCTATTAATTATATTGAAAGTATAAAAGTCTAAGCGGAAGGTTGTAGTATCGACGACTTGAAGTGAAAGGGACATTTTCGTGAGACATGACAGCTGCGTTACATGTATGGACTTGCACACAGGACAGACAGAAAGACAAACAGAGACACGGACACACAGACAGATAGGTATGTAGGTAGGTAGGCAGGTAGGTAGGAAGGTAGGTAGGTAGGTAGATAGGTAGGTAGGTAGGTAGGTAGGTAGGTAGGTAGGTAGGTAAGTAGGTAGACGGACGGACAGATAGATAGATAGATAGATAGATAGATAGATAGATAGATAGATAGATAGATAGATAGATAGATAGATAGATAGATAGATAGATAGATAGATAGATAGATAGATAGATAGATAGATAGATAGATAGATAGATAGATAGATAGATAGATAGATAGATAGATAGATAGATAGATAGATAGATAGATAGATAGATAGATAGATAGATAGATAGATAGATAGATAGATAGATAGATAGATAGATAGATAGATAGATAGATAGATAGATAGATAGATAGATAGATAGATAGATAGATAGATAGATAGATAGTTGGGCGGGCGGGTGGACGGACGGACAGATGGATAGATAGATAGATAGATAGATAAATAGATAGATAGATAGATAGATAGATAGATAGATAGATAGATAGATAGATAGATAGATAGATAGATAGATAGATAGATAGATAGATAGATAGATAGATAGATAGATAGATAGATAGATAGATAGATAGATAGATAGATAGATGGATGGATGGATGGATGGATGGATGGATGGATGGATGGATGGATGGATGGATGGATGGATGGATGGATGGATGGATGGATAGATTAGATAGATAGATAGATAGATAGATAGATAGATAGATTAGATAGATAGATAGATAGATAGATAGATAGATAGATAGATAGATAGATAGATAGATAGATAGATAGATAGATAGATAGATAGATAGATAGATAGATAGATAGATAGATAGATAGATAGATAGATAGATAGATAGATAGATAGATAGATAGATAGATAGATAGATAGTTGGGCGGCGGGTGGACGGACGGACAGATGGATAGATAGATAGATAGATAGATAGATAGATAGATAGATAGATAGATAGATAGATAGATAGATAGATAGATAGATAGATAGATAGATAGATAGATAGATAGATAGATAGATAGATGGATGGATGGATGGATGGATGGATGGATGGATGGATGGATGGATGGATGGATGGATGGATGGATGGATGGATGGATGGATGGATGGATGGATGGATGGATGGATGGATGGATGGATGGATGGATAGATAGATAGATAGATAGATAGATAGATAGATAGATAGTTGGGCGGGCGGGTGGACGGACGGACAGATGGATGCACAAATGGATGGATGGGTAGGTGGTTGGATGAGTCGATCGTTAGATAAATAGACAGATCTCATCTTCCCTCATTTACTCCAGTTATATGCCAACATACAATATATATTCTACAAGTTCCCGTCTATAATATTGCCAAACGTGATGACTGTTGCTATCTAAAGTTTAAATTAGCTTAATGTTTTTTATTTGGCCTATTTTCGAACAGACAGACAGACGGTGGCTGAGTGGTTAGTGTGCTCGCTTCCTGACCAGAAGGGTCCGAGTTCGATTCCCAGCAGTGGCGGATTGCGGATTTTCTTTCGGGCTGACAAAGCTCCGGGGTTCACCCAGCCTCTAAAAATGCCCAGAAATGTGCCATGGTCATAGAAAAGTATGGTCACTAACACCATATTCCCCAAACGCCTAGCAAGGCGTGGTGGAAACCTTTACTTTTTTCCCCACTATTTTAGAACATCCTCATTACTCGTTTTTAGCTGCACATGGTATTCTTTACATTTGTTTTGTAAAACCACATTACTGTGGCCTCCGACGATGTCCTTATCTGTTGTCCTTCTGTCCAGATTTCACACACCAAGTGTCAAGACCGGCTCCACATAACATTGACGAATTTCTCCTCTTATTTCCATTGACAACAATAGATTGTATATTTTTCTCATTATTGAAATGCTGCCTTTTCCTGAGCTATTCTGCACGTCACTTTTGTTGAATATCTTCCATCCAAAGTTTTGGCATGTATTCATAAACCTGTTTTTATAGTATCCATTTTACATTAATCGTTCATTTAGGAAATATATTTTCTTTGTTGACCATCACTTTCGTCTATTTTGTTGTTTAGGCAATGCCCTTTTTTTTTTGCTTTCCATCACTAGAATGTCAATGATTTTCTGTAACTAAATTTCGCTTTTAGAATTTGCATCATATACCTCAGGTTTGTTGAATGCTATGACCACCGACTGATATTTCAGGAATGCCCTTTTATAGAACTTATTTTAATCTCACTATACATGCACATATTAAGTAAATCTGGGGACACATCCTTGCCTAACACTTTGTTTTATTTGTTGAAACTTTCCCAATTTATTTCCGGTTCATGTCTGCTTTTTGTTGCCAGTACATTTTCTTTGTTATTATTAGGTCTTTGTTGTTAACGTTTAATGATTCTGAATTTTAATTAATTTGTTTATGCTTTACTTTATCAAATGACTTTGTGTATTCAATAAAACTTAAGTATAGATCTATTTTCACTTCTATAGTTCTTTCATTTATTATGATTTCCATGTCACTGCTTGTAACTATACCTCCAACAAGTCCACACTTGTTATCATTAATTTATTGATTATTTTGTTTATCACTCTTCGCATGATGATTTTTAGTGATATCTTAGTCATGGACTCATACAACTTATTCCACGGCGATTCTCACATTCCATATTTCATAGCATCAGGTTTCTTTGGTAGAGCTATGAAAACAGATTGTGGTAGATCATCCGGTATATATCAGCAGTTGTAGATGACGTTCACCAGCTTTGTAATTATATACATTCTAAATACCCCCATAGCTTCCATCTTCTATTTGGTTGGATTATAAAAGTATCATTAATCCTCATTAAGTTACAGTAAATGCAGTTGTCATATTTGTATTTAGTATTTTATTTCTTGTTTTCATGTTTTAATTTATTATTTAGGGCATCTAATTATATTACCGCTGCCATAAACTAAGAGTGTTTGTTGTATACATTTTCTCAAAATTGATATTGTTTATAGTCTCAGAATGAATTATTTCACGTTCAATTATTTACATTTTTTTTTAAACTGGTTCGGACTTCAAATAATTAAGAGTTTGTATTGTTGTTTGCGGAGACGGCACTCGATGATGATGTGCTGTTGTTTGCGTAGACGGCACTCGATGATGATGTGCTGTTGTTTGCGTAGACGGCACTCGATGATGATGTGCTGTTGTTTGCGGAGACGGCACTCGATGATGATGTGCTGTTGTTTGCGTAGACGGCACTCGATGATGATGTGCTGTTGTTTGCGGAGACGGCACTCGATGATGATGTGCTGTTGTTTGCGGAGACGGCACTCGATGATGATGTGCTGTTGTTTGCGTAGACGGCACTCGATGATGATGTGTTGTTGTTAGGATCAGCATCACTGCTCATCAGACGAACCCATAGGTGCTCCAATATCCTCCTCAAGAATCTCAAGAATGTCTGAGGAGAGTCCTGGCCCATGTGCACGAACTCTGTAGCACGGCATGAGATGGACAGTGTGGTTAGGTTTCTGCTGGCAGTTTTGCTGGAGAGCGACCATATTTATGACTAAATCTTTCTTTTCAATGTTAACTGCCAAGAGCTCTTTAACGTGCGCGAGTGCACACGAGACCTCCTGTTTATTGCCGTTATCCGAGCGGGCTAGACACGGATCTCACTATCCAAGAGATCAGGGGAGGGTCACGTTGTAAGGAAACCACGGATTCATTTGTTTCTATTTTGTTAAATCACCACAGCGTCTGGTGGGCTTTGAACACGAGTCCTTTCTGTCGTGAAGCCACGTTGTACCTCTAGACTACCCAGCCCGCTGCTAAGGTACGAGACATCACAGTATTGTAAGACGAGCAACATATCAGCTATTTTAAATGGTATCTTTCTAACTATTCGTTTTTAAATTAAAATTTAGAATCCTTAAATGTTAACAACAAAGATATAATAATAACAAAGAAAATGTGCTGGCAACAACAAGCAGACATATGACCCGGAAATAAATTGGGAAAGTTTCAACAAATAAAACAAAAAGTTAGGCAAGGATGTGTCACCAGATTTACTTAATATGTGCAGGTATAGTGAGATTAAAATAAGTTCTATAAAAGGGCACTCCTGAAATATCAGTCAGTGGTCATAGCATTAAACAAACCTGAGGTATATGATGCAAATTCTAAAAGCGAAATTTAGTTACAGAAAATGATTGACATTCTAGTGATAGAAAGCAAAAAAAGGGTATTGCCTAAACAGCAAAATAGACGAAAGCGATGGTGGGCTTTAAATCTGGGTCCTTTCTGTCCTGATGTCGACGTTGTAGCTCTAGACTACCCAGCCCGCTGTCGAGGTACGAGACATCACTGTATTGTAAGACAAGCAACATATCAGCTATTTTAAATGGTATCTTCCCAACTATTTGTTTTAATAAAACCAGAATGTCTTAATTCCAATATTTCATTTCAACTTCTGCGCCAGGTATGCGAAGTCTCAACACTTGCGTCCAGAAGTTCCGGCGCCATTTCTCAATCTGTCACCAGAAACATCAAAACCTGCTGGAGGAGGCCACGTACGTGACACAGACAACAACAATCACAAGTCCTTGGTGCAAGTGAGTTTATGATTTAGTGCACTCAATGTCTATAGTATATGGGATTGTTTGTTCTAGGTTGATCGTTTCATAGTTAATTTATTTTATTGACAAAAAATTATGAGTTATTCCTACATAATCGACAAAAGTTACTCATGAAGAAATTGCACCGTGAGGGGTGTGTCTCACCCGTTTTGATCATGTTTCGATATTCCAATTCTGTACGATGAATGATGGTATCGTACGACAGTGAACAGTTGGCTGTGTTCACTTCCGGCGCGGTTTCTCCTTATGTATTTTGGCGTGTGCTGAGACTGCTACGAGGTGGACTACAGTTACCTTTCTTTGTTTGGCAGATGAGATATTGATTCGGATGATTACGCTGGCACGGGCGGTTGAGCAATTATGGATTTTAATTCGTTTGCAGTGATACCGGGGCCTTCCATAACCAAATCAGCAAAAGGCTTGATATATTAATTGGCAATATCCACACGTACAATGATGTTTTTGTTATATATATATATATAACAGAAACATGAGCAGTGTTAACAGATTTATTCAGTAGAGCGAACCATCTCATGCTCTTACTCGACCACTCTCCAACAAAGCAGCCAGTATAACGTGATTGCCAGTGGCATAGCGAGGATTGTCAGCGTCCTAGGCAAATACTGTAATTGATATTTCTAAAATAAATTATTATGTTTTATTTTAATTTTCAAATTTTGTGACGTAAGAATGTTGAGCCAGCGGTAACCGCCTCTTAACCCCTACCCACCGCTTCGCTACTGTGACATGCCAGTGGCAGTGACAGCGCCAACTTCATGAGTAAGCAGCATTCCTGGTTTAAAACCTGTCATTGTCGGTCCAGATGTAGAAACACAAAAGAAAAAGGACTGGCATGTTAAGGTAATAATATCAATAACAACAGGCAACTTTAACCGCCGCCCTCAACTGATGAAGTTATCACATGTACGTGTACAATGTTAAGATAACACCTTTTTTTTACATTAATACGTTAAGGTAGTAAGTATACATTGATTAGAAACAGAATGTTACAAAACATTCTTAGGGTACCTTGATAATGAAAAAGACCAATGAAAACATTAAAATACCTAAACATTAGAAAGAAAGGCTTATAAATACCATTCTACAGTGGAAATTATAATACTAAACATTATGGCTACGTTAAAAGACATGGTGGGCTAGAAAGAACAATAATGGAAGGCGTTGTTCCAGAAAGACAAGACATGTACAGTCCAGGAAAAAGGTGGTTTCAAGGCATCAAATAGACCTTGAATATGGCAACAGAAGAATTGGGAGATCTGGCTAGAGAAGGAGATTCTTTCAGACGGGATGTGGTGAATGCAACGTTCCACGAAAGTCACGCAATCTGATGATAATTGTAGTAAATACACATTTTATTTGACGTCTATTCTTACTCATGTTATTGAATAGACGAATTATATACAGACGCAATTGTCTACACACTATGACATGCGTAATATGATATTACTATCATTACTGTTAACTCGTTCACAGAACACTCAGGAGGAATCAAACGTATTCTTATATGATATCAAAGGAAAATTACAATATTCTATTGAGTAACATATGTGGCAATGACTTCAGTTACAATGTGTTCACTGATGTGTGCCTTTGTTTAAAGATGCATATCTCAGCATTGCTGAAGTGAAAATTGTGAAAGTACATATTTATATCATCGCCAACCCTATATCGCAAATTGTTTCCCTCCTGTCAGGTAATTAAGTAATATTTTGTTTTCTTCGAGATTTAGAAATATATCTTAATCCTCGATAGGTTACTAGTGATGAGTTTTACAGACCATATTGTGGTACCACCACGGTTACTAGTGATGAGTTTTACAGACCATATTGTGGTACCACCACGGTTACCAGTGTTGAGTTTTACAGACCATATTGTGGTACCACCACGGTTACTAGTGTTGAGTTTTACAGACCATATTGTGGTACCACCACGGTTACTAGTGATGAGTTTTACAGATCATATTGTGGTACCACCACGGTTGCTAGTTATGAGTTTTACAGACCATATTGTGGTACCACCACGGTTGCTAGTTATGAGTTTTACAGACCATATTGTGGTACCACCACGGTTGCTAGTTATGAGTTTTACAGACCATATTGTGGTACCACCACGGTTGCTAGTTATGAGCTTTACAGACCATATTGTGGTACCACCACGGTTGCTAGTTATGAGTTTTACAGACCATATTGTGGTACCACCACGGTTGCTTGTTATGAGTTTTACAAACCATATTGTGGTACCAAATGAGTTTTACAGACCATATTGTGGTACCACCACGGTTGCTAGTTATGAGTTTTACAGACCATATTGTGGTACCACCACAGTTGCTAGTTATGAGTTTTACAGACCATATTGTGGTACCACCACGGTTGCTAGTTATGAGTTTTACAGACCATATTGTGGTACCACCACGGTTGCTAGTTATGAGTTTTACAGACCATATTGTGGTACCACCACGGTTGCTAGTTATGAGTTTTACAGACCATATTGTGGTACCACCACGGTTGCTTGTTATGAGTTTTACAAACCATATTGTGGTACCAAATGAGTTTTACAGACCATATTGTGGTACCACCACGGTTGCTAGTTATGAGTTTTACAGACCATATTGTGGTACCACCACAGTTGCTAGTTATGAGTTTTACAGACCATATTGTGGTACCACCACGGTTGCTAGTTATGAGTTTTACAGACCATATTGTGGTACCACCACGGTTGCTAGTTATGAGTTTTACAGACCATATTGTGGTACCACTACGGTTACTAGTTATGAGTTTTACAGACCATATTGTGGTACCACCACGGCTGCTAGTTATGAGTTTTACAGACCATATTGTGGTACCACAAACCCAAAATGTGATCTAAAGTGTTAAATAGTGAGCGTTGTCTAATCAACCTATAATGTAAGTGTTTAATTTCCAATGCTCTGCCGTTTAGAATGTCGTGTGCCCACATTATATGCACTTCTATATTGTGCTACAACTTCTCATTAATTTTCTGTATTCTATTACAAACAATACCAGTTTAGTTTGTATTCCATCTTAGGATGTTCACAATTTCCTATTTATTTAAAGTCCCGTAATTTTAAACAACCAAAAATAAATAATCCTGAGATTTTAACCCCCAAAAAATATTTCTCTTGGCCTTCACCGCAAATTAATTACCCGTTTGTCATTATCTTATCGTTACATAAATATTGCCCATAGTTTTATCTTAATCAGCGTGTTCCATGCCGGTTTTACTTGATGTCATGAATTCCCATAATTCTCATTATCAGTTTTGTCTTTCATTTCTGTTGTTGATTTTCTGCAATAATTATTTATTTATGCTTGCTGTCAATTTCATTAATTCCCATTAAGTTCTGCTGTAAAGAAAGGTACACAGCTTGGTGCAGGGACTTTATTTATACTCTTAATGTTAATTGTTAAAAACATGTTAATGATTGCTCCCCTTCACTCGATGACTTAAAGAGGAGTTAATCACCTCGATAACTCTTGTTTCACCCATCTCGATGCAAGTTATCCCTCTTCGTCATCCTCCCCAGAAATGACGTTAACTGGGTGTTAATGCCCCGTGTTGCCGCTTGCAGTAAAAACTGCGATATGTGCACATTTCAGCCCGATACATCCGTTTTCAGAGAGACGCGATAGCTCAGTGGTTAGTGAACTGGACTACAAAGGACAAGAGGTAGGGTTTGATCCCAACCGACGACTTCCGGGTTCACCCAACCTTAAATGGGTACCGGATTTTTTTCTGGGAAAGTAAAGCGGCGCGGGCGTAATATCGACCACATTACCCCAAAAATCATGTGCCGAAGGTCTGTAAAATATATGGTCACTAACACCATATTCCCTATACGCCACTTGGCGTGACTGGACTCTTTACTTTACTTTACTTTACTTTACTTTACTTTACTTTACTTTACTTTACTTTACTTTACTTTACTTTACTTTACTTTACTTTACTTTACTTTACTTTACTTTACTTTACTTTACTTTACTTTACTTTACTTTACTTTACTTTACTTTACTTTACTTTACTTTACTTTACTTTACTTTACTTACATCCGTTCTCGGCATGACGTTTTGAAGTACTGACTTGCCTTTCGTCTCAATCCCTATTCACTTTGACTAGACATTATTGACCAATCTGTTACTGGAAGCATCAAGAGCAGAGGGTGTAGTATTTGAATAATTCTGGTTCACCGAACCTGACGCAAGCCATCAGCTATGAGTCGCTGGCAGCTTAAGCTCTGTTTCTGTCATGTGCATTTTCAAGACATTCTAATAAATTTTGCCCAGAACTTTACAATGGTAACTGCCCAAGCGATCCTTCTACTAAACGTGGTAGTGATCATGTGTAAGGCTTTGACGTGGTAAAAACATACCTGACATGCTCGAAATTATTGATGCTGCACAGTTACCACAGTTGAAAACGGGTGCTGTTTATATTCATCATTATCATTAAAACTCATGTCTGCTGGCGAAGGTGATCATGTGTCTCCACAATTTTTGATCTCGACAGTTATTTATCATTTCTTTTGTTGACCCTCTGCAGGTCATTCTCTGAAGTAGTCTTGTATCTTTTCTCCTTACTTCCCTCTATCTCTTCGTCCCTCAATTTTTCCCAGTTTTCACAATATATTCCAGCTGTTCCCTTCTCATTACATTGCCAAAAAGATGATGATTTTTTCTTCCTAATGCTGGAAATTATCTCTCTCTTTGCTTTGGCCTCTTTCATAACGTTTCGTTACTCTTCTTAGTTGTCCATGGTATTCTCAACATTCTTCTGTAAAACCACATTTCTACAGTCTCCAGTGACGTTCTTGTTTGTTATCATATTGTCCATGATAAACATCCATATGTTAACACTGACTCTACATAACATTGATGAACTCTTTTTCTTGTTTCTATTGTCAAAAATGGATTGCATAGTATTTTCCTCATTTTTTTTGGAAAGCTGCTTTTGCCTGAGCCATTCTGCATCTCACCTCTGTAGTTCATCTACCATCCGAGGTTAAAACTGTTCCCAGATATTTAAATTAAATTACCTGTTTTAATATTGTTCCACTTTCTTTATTGTGCATTGCGATAAAGTCTTTTTCTTTGTTGCTACTATTACTTCTTTTTACTATTAAAGCTGAGTCCTTTATTTTTGCTTTCCTTTAGTATAATGTCTAACTCATTTTCGCTCTTAGCGAAATAAGGTGAATTAGTCAAATTATGCTGACTGTATCATTAGCATACCTTAGATTATTTATATTATGACCTCTAATTGTTTATACTATGCATGCCCCTTAACGATCTTAAAATAATCTCACTACACATATTAAATAAATCTTTTGAGAGCACACTACTCTGCCTAAAACCCTGTTTTCTGTGTCTATTAATGGAGTCTAAAAAATGACTACAAGCATTCGCCTCGCCAAATTATACACAAAGGATAATGAATATAGATGTAGGTTTATATCATCATCATCATCATCATCATCATCATCAAGTATCGGGCCTGCTGGCGTTGGTGATCAAGTCTCTCCACAACTTTCGATCTCGGCAGCTATTTATCATTTCTGTTGTTGACCTTCTGCCAAGCCATTCTCTTAAGCTGTCTGGTATTTTTTCTCTTTGCTTCCCTCTATCTTTTCGTCCCTCAATTTTTCCAGTTGTTACAATATATTCCAGTGGGGTAATGTCACAACCAACAAGCAGGGAGAAGACATAGAGAACGCATTGGTGTCGGCTGATTTAGTGTGCTTGAATGAAGGGCAACAAGAATGGCCACTCGAAAAGGGGACTCTGATAGTGTCATAGACCTGGCACGGGTGTCTTCCACCTTCGCACCGGTTTGCAGGTGGAGTGCACTGGGATTCCATGGAAGTGATCACTATCCATGTGTCCTCCTAATTGTGAAAAGCAGAAATGGAAGCCAGAAAAGAAAGCTCCACACATTCAACTACGTGAAAACAGACCAGGACGTCATTAGCAAAATCAGACATAGGAAACAGAGCGCCCCTCGTAGGAGGGAGCCATCCTGGTGGAACGTAGATGGTCTGGAAGCTTGACGGAGCAAGAGACAATCGGCCAAGACATGGCAGAAAGCTAGAAGCAATGGAAGAACAAAACCTGAGCTCTTGAAGCGTCTGAAAGTAGAGGTCGACCAAAAAATGATGCACTTTAAACTATGCGCTAAGCAGGTTAAGGATGTCAAATGGGATGACTTCTGTAAAAAAAAGTGTGCTCAAAGAAATCGCTAGCCACATTCTGGCGCCTTCATCAGAGCATGAATGGCACAACACGACACAGATGCATACCAGACTTTCAGAGCACAGGCCGGACATGGCACAAATCTGAAGTGAGCAAAGGGAAGGCCCTGCTTTTCCGCTACATTGAGCAGACGGACCAAAGAAATGAGGCCGTAAGAATGAGGATACGGAGATTGCTATCATAATTGTGTAAGGATGTAGGGCTGTAAGAAGATCTCACAATCACAACCGATACCATTCGCACAACACTTAAAAGGTCACACAATACTGCTCCTGGTCTACATGGTGTTCGGTACGATGACACAGGCGATATAGCTGACGACGACTTTGACAAAACTGGCCAATGAGTTTAATGCCAGTATTCGGAGCGGCCAGATTAAGGAGGAGTGTCTACACAGCTACTTACTACCGCTACCGAAACCAAACAAGGACCATTCTCAGAACAGTGCCTACAGAACCATTGCAATGCAGAGCACTGCGGGCAAGCTGCTGGAGAAAATAGTTGCCCGTGTCCTCACCTGTCACCTTGAACAGAAACGCGTATTCCCACCCACACTCGGAGGTTATAGATATAACAAAGAGACATGGCTCAATGCGGCAGTCTTTGCCTATGACGTCTTCGAAGGCTTCCACAGACGAGAGGAGACATGTGCTGCTGCTATAGATCTGGAGGATGCATACAACAGGGTACCATTTGAATATCTCATGCACATGCTCCTAAAACTGGCGGTGCACCCCTTCCTCATTACATGGATCGCCGCCGCACTGTTTCAGAGGAAGGTGATACTCAGATGTGGAAGTTGGTCTTCCGAGCCAACATCCATTTGTCCAGGGCTGCCACAAGGCTCACCATTGTCACCAGTTCTATTTAACGTGTACACAATAACGATCACGGAACAACAGCTGGATGGGAGGGGAAGAACTATGACTTTTGCTGATGATATTCTGGTATATCGAGAGGGAAGAGACAGACGGGGAATCGCCTCCACAATGCAAGACGAACTCGATCGCATTTCTTCCTGGTGTGGGGTTTCATGTGCCTTGGTTAATCCTAATAAAGCATCAGTTTAATGGTTCTCCCTTAACAATCGTATCGTTAATACGACCACACCGGTAGTACGAATGGGAGCTAATGCGGTGACCAGGGACAAGTTGATGACATACCTCGGAGTTAAGTTTGATCGCAGCCTGTGTTTTCGGGACCACGTCGACCATGTGATGACAAAATCCCGCAAATGATTAGCCGCCTTGAAGGCCATGGCAGCTGCCAACATCGAGCAGAGGCTACTTACTCTTCTGTTTCAGGGATTAGTTTTCGCTCCAATCGAGTATGCCCTGTCAATTCTTACTGTCAGTACGACTCAAATTGATAGGCTGGAGAAAATACAAAATGAAGCCATGCGCATTATCCTGGGATGTACTAGGGACACTTCCTGTGTAGCAATGAGGTATTTTCTTGACTTTCCAACCATGGATGACAGAATCAAAATCTGTCATCATCAATGCCCTCCGAGATTTGCGAAGAGCACATGACTTCGACAAACACAGATCCACGTCACTTCTTCGGATGATGGAAATGGGAGTTAAGATGGGCACAACCAGAAATGAGAAACTTAGTGGCCGCGTAAGAAGACTTATCAACCAACATAGAACTGGAGTCGTCAGTCGCTGGACACTGAGGGAATTGCTGAGGAGGGGATCTGAGCACCTATGGACATGTTCGGAGTGCAATGATGATGACCCGCAAATAACTCAATAACTCAATACTCTTCTTAGCTGTCCATGGTACTCTCAACATTCTTCTGTAAAACCACAGGTTTTATCAACTACATACTATATAAAAAGGTTTATATAGTGAAATTGTTAACTAAAATTCTTACTACAAAAGCTCACTTTACTCGCTGTTAATTGTTTTCTCAAAGTAATATTTTTTATTCTAGAGACTTTTAAGATAATATTCATTATCAGTCACAGAATGTCTTTCAAAGTCTGACAATGCGTCCCTTTTCATTGAGTATAAACTGTAGGGATTCCTTGATACCTTGGTCTCCTCAACTTCTACCTTGCCGTCTGTTCTGCCTTTATGAAACTATTCTCTCCTATATTAATCTATCAGAGTCGTAATAACATTCAATGGGATATGACACAGTTTTTAAATAGCGTATTTAATTTAGCCCTTTAAACAGTAGCAGCATTATTAACCTCGCTAGCTATTTGTTTATTTTATTTAATTTTGATTTGTTTTCTTTTTTGCTAATTAGCTTCTTCCGTTCAACTTTGTTTATTCCTTTGCTTATTTATTGAAAAATTTGCTGGTTTTTCTTTTTTTTCTAAATTAAATAATTATGTATTTCTTTGTGTTTAGTTAAGTTTAGTAGTCGACAGGATATCCTCATTGTACATCGGTCAAGTCCATAAGTGATCTATCTCCCTTTAAGTAAAACCATCAAACATGCAACGATGTTGTGTGGCTGACTAGTCTTCTTTGGGTTCCTACGTAGCGCTCCCGTCTAACATCTCCCACCTTGACATTATATTCGTGCAACCCTATTTTTGGTTGCGGATTCCGGGTAATTTTTTTATCTGTTTTCTTGTTTCTTCCTAGTCCCTGAAGACATTCAGAATGTAAACGCAGTGCAATACCTTTTGACACTCAACACCTGTCAAACTGGCAAGCCTGTAAACAGGCTCATTGCCTCTTGCATCCGCGTTCCCTGGCACGAAATGGGCAGATTCTTATTACACTAGACCTCTACTAAGACTCTAAACTACTACCGTCGAGCCCAGTCAGTTGCGATCTTCATGAGTTTACTCATTGAGTCATTGATGAAATGATGTTTGTGTACATGTGTTTTTGTCAAACCATACCATTAGTTTATTAACAGCCATAACTTCCAAAGTCTAAATACTTGTAGTGAGCGCAAAATCACAAATGTCTTCTTTGATTGTTCTACATTCTGCATCAAGATAATAAAAAGAGGGATACTATATGAAATGATAAAAAGAAAAGCAGATGTGCTACATAAGAGAGGATAACAATTGATAATATGTTTTAAAAAGTAGCAAGCTAAATATATATTTAAATTTAAGCCGAGACTTAAATGATATATTTGCACTACTATGCGTGGAAATCAAGATAATGATCTACTTATTACATCTGCGCCGATAAAACAGTGTCGTGGCGCCGGCAATATTTCATTTTCGACAAATCAAGTGTTGTAAATTCGACCTTCCATTGTCTAGGCTTGTTCTGCGCTTTACGTCACATTGGTGCTGTTCATCACCGATGATGGATTTGCTTGACGCAAGTTATTTATATGTTCTCATTAATGTGAAATGCTTCGTCAGCCGCAGTTTTATCTCTTTAGGGAATTTGCACCGTGATCTGTTCGTCGTAGGCTACATTCACTAGAGTAATCAAGAAACTAAAGGGCGCGTCATTGCTGTGCTTACATTGTTATGTGTGCTACGTCATTGTAAATCTCTAGACCGGCCGTACGCTAATCTTACGGTCTGTTGTTTGATGTGCGACGGGGATAATCTGACGACTAACTGTGTGTTTGTATGTTCGAAATTGGAGTCAACAACGATGGCCTAACATCATCAAGCGCTATACGTTTTTAAAGAAATATGACGGTCATCACTTTCGGGAGGACGTGAACTTCTGGTATATGGTGGATAGACGGCAGGAACCATTGAAGGCTATGCATGAAAAGTGTTCCTTGTTGCAGTTTCCTCATATTCCTAGTCCATGGGGGACTGGTTGGTCTCCAGAGAGGTTGTGGGTTTCAAATCTCGGCTACACCGGTTGGAATTTTTATTTATGATTTCTCTCTGCGACAACCACCCCTGGTCTCAGCAGCGAGGCCCGGCTTGAAACGTCAGTTACTCATCGACGGAAAAAAACATGAATACCTCCGAAGTCGGAGTTATCTGCATGAGCGGCGAGCGACCCCTGTGCACGCGGCTGCCAGGGGAAAATGGATTAACACGCAAAACTCAGTTCCTAGTCTCTAGGTTTTTCGTCAGAGTTGAAAGCTGGCGAACGCAACAACAACAACAACCGAGATCCAAAAGTTTCCAGCGAGTAGATGGCTGTGAGTCAAATTGGCTGAGACGTGAGAGGAAAAAAAAGGGGGGGGGATGTGTATCAGTCACATTATTAGACGAGAAGTCGAATGAGATTGGAAGGTGATAAAATGACGTGTGAGAGGGAGTCAAGAATGACACTGGTGGCAGCAAGAGATAGAGAAGTGTGTTCTATGGAGTGAAAACGAGCAAAACAGAACCAGGCGTGACTCAGTCAACAAGGGGGTAAATGAGGCATAATAGGGGGATTATGGAGGACTGGCGTACAGGATGGTAGAGTGTCAGACAGGAATAGTATAAAGGCAGCTATATGGAATTGGAATAAAACAAAAAAGGAGATTAAGGTAGAAGTAGACTGCAGAGTATGTATTGATAAGGATAATAATTATAAGTGGAAAACAGACAAACAACAGCAGTGCTGTTGCATTATAAATATAAGTTGATAAATAGGAATCATGATTACTGTGAAATGGTGCCAACATACTTACATATGTTATATAAACCCTGAATATCACCGGGTGATATCACGTCAGGGTGTACGGAGTCAAAACAGGAGCAGGTGAAGGAAGTATGGAGAGGAGAGAGGTGGGAAAGCTGTTGTGTTCCTTTTTTTGTAAAGCTGTCCCCATACCTTGTAGGAGTGTACGTTACACACACCCTACCACTTCCTTCTGCAACCAGCTTTACCACAGCACTGCAATTATTTTCATGTTCCCCTCTTTAATTGAACCTTTGAGGTCTACCTGTAGAATTATGTAGCCTCAGGGGCATTTCGATGAACATTTTGAATAAAAGCCGCAAATTCAATTCAGCCGCCACATTAGTCTTGTTCTGTAATTATGAAAAAAGTATATTGAAACTACCAGAATTAGGACAGGCATTCACGTAAATGACAAACAACAGCTTTTGGTGAATTCGGCAAACTGTTTCATCTTTCTTACAATGAAACTGTTAATTTTGTCCTTATATTTTTAAAGTATACTAATTACTGCATTTGTTTTTCAAAGTTTATTAATAATAAATTTTAAATGAATCAATTTTATAATACAGTTTAATCAGTTGATTTCTATAATCTAGAAGTGTCCTTTTCCCGATAAAATTATAGGTTATGTAGAATTTTTATTTTTGCTAATGAGACTTTTAAGACTACATCATTCTGTGTGTTCTTAAAATTCATCTCGCGGCAGTGGTTCTAATTTGTGACCGCAACGCTACATAATAATGTGAATCCTTTCTCTTTATTGACTGTTGTATAAGTGATGTTCTAGGTGTTTATTGCTAAAGAGAAGAAACATTTAAAATATCGAAAAAAAATGTGACATTATTTAATGTGAGATAATATATTTTTCAAAACAAATTTTATTAAAATGTAAGCTTTTTCTTCTTCCATTCATTTTGAATACACAAGATAAGAATCGTATATATGTTACAGTTGTTATTTGTAAATGAACAAGAAAGCTAAAATACTTGTGATAAACTGCTGCGTGCACCTTTGTTTAATTAACTTGTACGTTTTCTTATTTTTCTCAAACAGCCTCACTAAGGACTATATTACCTGCGTGTACACTGTCATGGCGCTGGGATGTACTATGGATGTCGCGGAGAAATACATGGAAATAGTTAACCAGTCAATGCCCGTTCTGGAGGCTATTTTCAGATATGGATGCGCTTTTGGTCACCCATTAGACGTTTTGAAAACAACGTCACCACCTCCAGAGACGTCAACGAGTGGGTACCTCAACCACGATATTCTTTTCTCGTCGGGGCGACGGCCCGCTCCGGGGTCGAGCAGGTCAAGAGCTGTCTCCTACCACCAAGTGTGTAGCAGCATTCTTCATATTGTGTGCTTTAGCGTCGTCCGTGTAGCGTACACATACACTAGTGACATCATGTTCGGGATAAGCGCTCGAAATATATTGCGGTCAGTGAGGTGACGATGTGATGTGAATATCAGTGTGCTTGTGGAAGTTATTGCGCGACTGATAACTGCCTGAATCAACGAGGTGTATTTTTATACCACGTTCCTGAGTGATAAAATGTATGCCAGCGTTCTGGCATCTAGATGTTAGAAACACCGAATTATTATGATTTTTTTATATAGTCTCGTACATAGTTCTGATAGGAGCCAATGGTGGGGTGTGCTAAACACTCCAAGGTATGGTGACAGCTTTACAAATAAAGAACACAACACAATACTGACGTTTCGGCCTGTGGCCTTCTTCAGAATACATGGACAACGACAACAAGCGGTGAAGCACAATTACTACATGTTAGATGATAAAGTGGAGGGCGAGGAAAGTAGGATGCAAAAATAAGAAAAGAGAGAAATGAATTTTACATGATGAGAGGTATGATGGGCGTCAAAATATATAAAATAGAAAAAGAGAGAGAAAAAAAAAAAAAAAAAAATATATATAATAAATTGTACTTAGCTGAGCTCAGAGCAGGGAGCAGGAAAACTGTAATCCGTGCTGAAACCAGTCGGAATGACTAAATGACTAAACCACAACCGATCTATGTATGACTTTTTATCCTCTCAGCACAAACGTAAACTTTTGAACCTCCGTCCTCCTCCTCCTCCTCCCTCACCTCCTCCTCTCCCCAATGCCTCTGACTCTAGCTCCCTTGTCACTTGTATTCCCCCTGATTTGCCCCTTTCCGACCATGAGCGCTCTCTTCTCAGCAAGGGTCTTAAGTTTGTCCCCCTTCGCCCTTTGAGTGACTCATTCTCTCTCTTACGGGACATTCAGGAGTATCACAGACGACTACGACTCAAACTCTATTACTTTAATCATCCGAACTCTTCCTCTCAACCTCCTCCTACAGACGAATTTGCCCGCTTTTCCTCCCGTAAATCTGACTGGACTCCCCGCTCGGGCGAATCACAGGCTTTGGACCAGTTCATTAACAGTACCTACCGGGATATTAAGGCACTTCGTCCCCATAGACTTCGACGCTCTAATCTCAGTAGTGAAGAGTACCAAGCCCTCCAGGATCTTCGCCGACGTGATGATATTGTCATCAAGCCGGCCGACAAGGGCGGCTCTGTGGTGGTATGGAGGAAAGACCTTTATATCCGGGAAGGGGATAAACAATTATCCGACTCGACTTTCTACCTCCCCACCCCCGACGACACTACTGTCTCTAATAACGCCGTGGTGCGTCGTACGATCCTCCGTTTCATTCAGGATGGATTACTTCCCTCTAGCTCCTCCCGCATGATCCTTCCGGACCACTGCTTGGGTAGACCCTCTTTCTATATGCTGCCTAAAATACATAAACCTGACTCTCCTGGACGTCCTATTGTCTCTTCCATCTCATGTCCTACTGTTCTCATTTCTGACTTCCTCGACAGTGTCTTTCAACCCATAGTTATGGGCCTCCCTTCGTATGTCAAAGACACTAACGACGCCCTTAACATCTTTTCCTCTATCACCCTCCTTCCTGATCGTCACTACCGCCTCTTCGTTATGGATGTCTGCTCCCTGTATACTTCTATTCCCCACTCCGACGGCCTTCAAGCTCTTCAGTTTTTCCTGGACCGTAGGATCCAACCCTCCATCGCCACTGGCGTCCTCCTCCGTCTAGCAGAATTAGTCTTGAACCTCAACTCTTTCGAGTTCAATGGCAATTTCTTCACCCAGATCAGCGGTGTGGCGATGGGCACTAAAATGGGCCCTAGCTATGCTTGTCTCTTCATGGGTTACCTTGAGCACCAAATCATCCATACCTACCAGGGCCCTCTTCCCCTCATGTATCGTAGGTACATTGATGACTGCATTGGTCTGTCTGACCTTCCAGAAGATGAGATCTCCCGTTTCATCGAATATGTCGGACATTTCCACCCCTCTATCCACATCACCTTCCACATCTCCACCTCCTCCGTATCTTTCCTGGACATCCTAGTCTCCTTGGGCACCTCTCATCTTCTCACCTCGGTCTTCTACAAGGCCACTGACTCCCATAGTTTCCTCCGCTACGACTCCTCTCATCCCACATCCTGCAAGAACTCTCTTCCCTATTCCCAGCTTCTCAGACTTCGTCGCCTTTGCCAAGACGACGAAGATTTCCTTCACAATGCCCACCTTATGCTTGATTTCTTCCGCCGACGTCTCTATCCTGAATCAGCTCTCCTCCCTGCCCTGCGTCGAGTCCTCCACACTTCACGTCAGTCTGCTCTTACCCCCTCTACTCATCCCCCCTCTGATAGAGTAGTGCTCGCTCTCACCCATCACCCTCACCACTACGCCGCTATTAGGACCATCCACCGCTACCTCCCTATTCTTCGATCTGACCCTACTACTCGTCTGCTCTTCCCTGACCCACCACTAGTGGCCTTTAGACGTGACCGGAACCTCCGAGACTTTCTTGTCAGGGGCCGTCTTCCTGCTGACCACTTCAGCCATCGAGGCACTATCCGCTGCAACCGGAGAGTATGTAAAACTTGTGACCACGTTCTCCAGACCGACACTGTCCTCTTCCCTAATGGTCCTTTCGAGATCAGAGAGGGATTCACTTGCACATCGCGGAACATCATTTATGCCATCATCTGTAAGCGATGCAAGTTGACCTACATCGGTCAGTCTGGTCGCAGAATCGGCGATAGGTGCCGTGAACACTTGAATGACATCACCCAAGAAGCGGACACTCCTGTAGCAGCTCACTTTAACTCGAGGGGCCATCGAGGTAAGACTGATGTCTTGGTAACTGGCCTAGTATCATGCTCCTCTGATCACCACAGTCGGCTCACTCTTGAGCACCGTCTGATCGCTCGTTGGGGCTGCCTCACCCCTCGTGGCATCAATGTATCCCTGTCCCTCTGAGGACCCTCCTGCCTCCGACTCCATCCTCCTACCTATGGACCTCTCTTCCTATTTCTCTTCTTGGGTCCTCTACTCCTCGTCCATCCCTGCTTTTCATATCCTCTTTGAGTAACCCCCATCTTGCCTTCTTCCTCCTAAACCCCCCCCCCTCTCCCTACACCTTTTTCTCTTCTGACTATCTTCATGTCCTTTACCTCTTTATCACTATATCACCTCTCCACCTGGACTGTACGTACGATCTCTCTGCCCACCTCTATTGTCCCTCGTCCTTCCTACCACCCCTCTGCTGATCTACTCCTAGCTCACCCCTCTCCTCTCTATTAACTTGTAGTCACTACTCATCTATACCTACTATTCCAGTATCCCCCTTATCCTGATGCCCACTTTCATTCCCCCCTTTGTTCTATCATTTCCCTACTTCTTTACCTCCTATGGTTCATACCTCTTGCACACCATCCCCTATTGCTCCACTTCTTCCAGACTTTCTCTTTTTCCATTCACTTCTGACCTACCGCCTCTCCCCCTATCCAGTTTTCACATACCTGCTTCTTATCCCTCCTCTCCATACCTCCTCCTCCAATACTTCCCTACCTCCCGATAGACTAACTTCCTCCGGACCACCCCTCTATCGCCCTTCTCATTATACCGGCTTTATTATTCTTCCTCACCGTATCTCTTCCTCCAGTATCCAATCCTTCCTTTCGTTGACCTACCTCTCAACTCGTTCAGTTCGAGGCCATCCATTCTGTAGAGTCCATCTCTCTCACCCACTGCCTAGTTTACTACTTTGTCGTGTCATTCTATTTCTTTCTCTTAACCTCTCGCGTGATCTCTCACTTCCATTGTTGAGTGATTTATATGTATTGCTTGTTGTGTCCCAGGAGTATCCTCGTCTATGCCCCCTTTCCCCCCCCCTTTTTGGTTTTCCCGAAATTTGATCCTTTTTGCCCTCTTTACTGACCTGTCTTTGTCACGTGTTGCTTTCTATACACGTTCTCTGCGCTTTTAGTCATTTAGTCATTCCGACTGGTTTCAGCACGGATTACAGTTTTCCTGCTCCCTGCTCTGAGCTCAGCTAAGTACAATTTATTATATATATTTTTTTTTTTTTTTTTTTTTCTCTCTCTTTTCTATTTTATATATTTTGACGCCCATCATACCTCTCATCATGTAAAATTCATTTCTCTCTTTTCTTATTTTTGCATCCTACTTTCCTCGCCCTCCACTTTATCATCTAACATGTAGTAATTGTGCTTCACCGCTTGTTGTCGTTGTCCATGTATTCTGAAGAAGGCCACAGGCCGAAACGTCAGTATTGTGTTGTGTTCTTTATTTGTAAAGCTGTCACCATACCTTGGAGTGTTTAGCACACCCCACCATTGGCTCCTTGCTACCAGCTTTACCGCAGCATTGCAATTATTTGCCTGTTCCATAGTTCTGATAATATGGAGACAGAAAAATGGTTGAAGTGAAGATGTGCGACGTGGATCACAGATTGATAAGGAAAGTCGTAGTTTAGTTTCTAATGAAGACACCACATAGCATGCTCGACCACTCAACGCTGCACTGATCCAAGACAGAAAGGGGAAAGCTCTTCGGTGTCGAAATCTGAACAGTAGGGAAACAAATCCCTGGAGGGAAACGTCTAGAATCTGTCAGAAAGTTTCAAGTTTGTCTGCACTCTAAACTAATATAAACTGGTAGGGAACAGGCAAATAAATGCAATGCTGTGGTAAAGCTGGTAGCAAAAAGCCAGTAGTGGGGTGTAGCCAGTTGTTTGAGCTAAGTCATTTTCATATACGTTTTATGATACAGTATTCACTTTTTACTATTTACATCTCGAGCTCTTCCTCATTTTTCTAATCTTTCTATTTTATACATCTCGACGCTCATCCTACCTCCCTTCATGTAGCCTCCTTTCTTATTTCAACTTCTTACTTTCCTCTCTCTGTCCACCTCTCCATTCACTTGATCATCCCTCATGTAGTTATAGATAATTGTGCTTAACCGTTTGTTGTCGTTGTCCCTGTATTCTGAAGAAGGCCACCGAAACGGCAGTATTGTGTTGTGTTCCTTCCTTGTAAAGCTGTCACCATACCTTGGAGTGTTTATCACACCCCACTACTGGCTCCTAACATAAACTGGAAGTATATTCAAACCGGATGTGTCGTAAGTCCCCAGACCCAGAATCCAACAGGAGAAAGACACCTGGGAATCAGAACTCAGGTAGATCCACCTCCGTTAGTATCAAGAAGTTAGTGGGTTGAAACAACATACAAAGATGGGGGAGGTTGGAAAGATTTAATTTCTGGTGATCAGATTGTCTGCTGCTGTAGTACCCCACAAAAAGCGTGTGTTATCAACTTCAACTACAACGTTCTCCATCTATTTCAGTTTGGTAGTCAGTAATAAAGGTAGGGAATAAGCAACCTTTCTGTGCCCAATCCTTTTTAGCACTGTATTCAAATTGTATAAACAGGCTTGTTGTATCAAAGAATCTCCAATTATATTATAATATCTGTTATCGCCTTCTTGTTAACACAACATCATTTATCTTCCTTAATTTATCTTCTGCCACTGCTTCCTCTTTCGGGATCCAGTTGATACATAAACTATTTCACACTCTGTATACAAATGTGAGATATAAAACTATATCACACTCTGCATACAAATGTAAGATATAAAACTATATCACACTATACAAATGTAAGATATAAAGAAAATAATGCCAGTGAAAGCCTCCAAATAAATAATTCGACAGAGGGAGGGAATTTCAAATCAAAGTTTTAGAATTACACAACACAGGAACAAAGCTCAAGTCATCCTAGCTGCAAATGTGTAAATGAATTGTCATTTTTAGAGAGGAAAAAAAAATGTAATTTTGGCAGAAACTGATAAAAGTGTACGAGTTTTACGTTTTGGGTAGTTTCAGAACTTATTTAATGGAAATGAACTGTGTTCACATAAAGATACTTTGAGTGTATCAACAAATGTTCT
This sequence comes from Megaustenia siamemsis, assembly GCA_032433765.1. Taxonomy (NCBI): domain Eukaryota; kingdom Metazoa; phylum Mollusca; class Gastropoda; order Stylommatophora; family Ariophantidae; genus Megaustenia; species Megaustenia siamemsis. The sequence goes on along the minus strand of JAVIAB010000024.1, from coordinate 40,450,965 downwards.
AGATTGGTGTTCATATTTGTTTTCAAGTTCAATGTTTTTGACTGCTAGCTACGAGTAGAAATGTTGAACACTGATACCGTTGTTTGTTATTTTAATGCTTGTAACATTTAAACGCTGAAGAAATAACACTTCTTTCATGTGATATTTACAAAAATAACCAATATTCTAACATAAAACGTTGATATTTGTCTCAATTGTTGACAATACGATGTATATATCAGCTATTAAATCATCTTCATTCAAACTATCATATTATCATAACAGTGTCCATAAAATTCTCTTGTAACATCATGCAGTAAGTTATCATGTCTTTTTTTTTATTATCTGGTGTTGTACTTATTTCCGAGACTTGAGAAAAGATGCGAATGAACTGGTGAAAGTCAACGACATATAACTGACTGTTGGCTTCAGCGTCAGCTCTACATGACTGACCAAGAATACTCTACCTCTTTGTGACTGCCTCAAAAACAAGCACTTCATCATGGCGAAATGAGTAGGAATGAGCCACAGAAAGTAAAGATGCGCCTTAAAAAAAATACCGTGACGAAGTCGAACTTGCTCGGCACAGATCCTCAAAAGTTGTAGCTGGTTGTCATACGGCGAGTGAAGCGTCATTTTCGCAGCAAACGGAGATATAAAAATACAGAGAGATTTGTTAAAAATCTCTATGCACTGGATAATTACAGTACAAAAACAGACAAGTGTAATTAACGTGATATTTTCGTTCCATAATTAACTTGGAAGTTATCGGATATCAACCCCTACCCGCTTTCCCTCCCTCCCTACTTGCAATACTAAGGTGCGTTTTAAAAATGATTTGTAAACTGGCAGCCAAATAATGATTTGTCAAGAATCACAAGAAGGGTATTCGGAAATGGACAATCTTGTTCCGATTTATGTTTTCAAGTACAAAGTTCTACCTGCCATTAAACATACAGAGACAAGCTGGAACGCTTTCAACATTTATTATAACTTGATGATCCTCTAGGTTTGTTACAGAAAATAAATAGCTACTATAATAGCATGTCTTTTTGTGATTTTGTGCTGACATTTTAGAGACCTTTAGATCGTTCTGTATTTCTGTTAACTTCAATCACGTTGACACTTAGAAAGAAAGAACTCCGTTAAGTCCCATGGTGTGCAGGAAAAGTGTTAGTGTTAACATGTTTATAACCATCGACACATTACTTGGACAATGTGGTGAGTAATGCGCCAGTGTCGTGTTTATTTTCAAGACAAAACAACTATACATATTTAAGATTTTGTTAACTATATTGTTTGTTATCTACCGAAATCGAACCAGATCTGATCTCTTGTCTTCAAGCAGTAAACTAGTTACTGGCTATGTGTGTGTGTACATATATATGTATCACCTTTTTTCGTCTTGTCAGACGGTCTAGTGGAGGCTATTGTGTATTTTTTTTTTTTTGAGGGGTTTTTTTGTTGATTGAAAAATGTTGATTGTTCCTTTCTGATGTTTCTTTGGAGCTCCCATTTTGTTTTGGCCTCTTTGAGAATTTCCTCGTTGGTCGTTTTAGCTGCCCAGGAAACTGTCAACATTCTTCTGAGAAATCCCATATCTGTGGCCTCTAATCGTCTTTTCATTTGTTTGTTTTATATGTCCCTGATACAGTTCCATAGGTCAGAATTGGCTCTAGATAGCACCGATGAAATTATCTTTCTCACTTCTATTGACATAGATTTGTTGCATAAGACGTTTTTCATTTTCTGAAATCCTATTTTAGCCTCAGCTTTTCTGCTTTTTATTTCTGTGGTGCATCTTGCATCTCCAACCTTACTGAAGCATTTATATAGACACAGGGAAATGAAATAAATATTTTATTGTTTTAAATAGCACATTGCATCCTTTCAAGAAATCAGTTGATACACCAAAGCTTTTGACAGAATACACCATAAACAACTTACAGACTGCCTAAAAGATATACATCTAGATGACACAGACATACCTTAGGGACCTCGGTAGCCTAGTTGAGAAAACAACTCGACTGGGCTGCCAACGTTCGGACAACCTGTGTTCGATTCCCGCTGGAAGTAGTGTGAGTTGTATTAGTGGTTGGGAAATAAATAATAGAACAGAAGTACAGCCGCAATAGAACTGAGGTTTGTGAACTGCTCTACTGAGAACAGGAGCTCGGATTCGATCTCGATTTGGGAGGGGGTGGCTTTTAAGTTCATCCAGTCTTTAATCGGCATCAGATTCTGCTCCTTGCAAATGGAAGAGTTAAGGTTGCTTACAAAAGCACTGATATAATGTTTATAACAAAGACACTGACAAAATGTTGACTAAGAAGACACTAACAAAATGTGAACTACAAAGACACCGACATAATGTTGACTACAAATACATTGAAAAAATGTTGAAAACAAAGATATGGGCATAATAATTGCTACAAAAAGACACTGACATAATTTGGATCACAAAGACACGGACATAATGTTGACCACAAAGACAAGAACGTAATGTTTACCACAAAGACACTGACATAATTTTGACCACAAAGACACTGACATAATGTTGACCACAAAGACAAGAACGTAATGTTTACCACAAAGACACTGACATAATTTTGACCACAAAGACACTGACATAATGTTGACTACAAAGACACTGACATAATATTGACTACAAAGACACTGCACTGACATAATGTTGACCACAAAGACACTGACATAATGTTGACCACAAAGACACTGACATAATATTGACTACAAAGACACTGACATAATGTTGACCACGAAGACACTGACATAATGTTGACCACGAAGACACTACCATAATGTTGACCACGAAGACACTGCCATAATGTTGAAAACAAAGATATGGGCATAATAATTGCTACAAAAAGACACTGACATAATGTTGACCACGAAGACACTGACATAATGTTGACCACGAAGACACTGCCATAATGTTGAACACAAAAACACTGACATAATGTTGACCACAAAAACACTGACATAATGTTGACCACAAAGACACTGACATAATGTTGACCACAAAGACACTGACATAATGTTGACCACAAAGACACTCACTTCCTAAAAAAATAGAAATTTAGAAAAATGTCACGATCATCATATTCTGCATACGTCATGTGCCACAACGACGCTCGTTCTGCTTATTTCCCTTGCATCCCTCTAACATACATTTTCCCTATGAAACGTTATAGATAAGGTCATGTGCTGCCTCTTTGACTTCTGTATGATAAGAAGATCTGTATTTAATGTTCGACTGACATCTGCCTGTCACGTGTGCAAAAACACATGTCAATCCAGTTCTGTAATTATCGTATACAAGATGTCACAACGTGTTCTCATGTATGTAGCTGAAATATGATTATCAATTTCTTATGGGTAGTATGCACTTTAGGCATCTTTTGTAATTGACAAAATACAAAATATAATATTTTAAAACTAATTAAAACACCTAACAAGATAGGCTTATAAAACATTATCACGAGATAAAAAAAAAAAAAAACATTAGTGATACTCATTTAAATGGAAGGTGAAGCAGAGTTGCTGTACTTTTCTGATCAGTATTTCAGTTTCAGTCTACAAGATTTAAAACTTGGCGCGCAGTTTACTGTTACTGTTTCGCCAAATGAACAACCAGTTCAACTTTTTAAACATTTTCTACATAACAACGAAATAATGTATATTTTTAAGTCGAAGAGACATTTACCATATTGGCAAAATTGGTAAACGTTTGTGTCCGTAGTGTATTTTAACAAATCCGGGACAAAAGCTAAAAAATCGGCAAAAATCGTGACAAATTCGGGACAGTAGCGAATCCGGAAAAAAGGTTGAAAAAACAGTAAAACATCGGAACGTCTGGACACCTTACTATAAAGATAATAATCGTGTATCTTCTTTTCTTCTAGAAACAGTTTAGAGAATTGCTAAAGATAAATAACTGGAAAAGGTAATAAATAAAAGAAACTGACATGCGTGAATGTTACTTTAAAAAAACGATGCCTTTGTTATCACAAGATAATTCATTTTGTTGAAATACAGGAATTACATGAATGTAACCGCTTGTCGATGTCAAAACTTGTACTAAAGAAGACCTCCATTCTGAAGCTTCGATCAGCTTGTCACATTTTTTTATGTCGATCGTTAAAAGCTGCTAAAACTGACTTTTATTTACCTAATTTATACCCTGTTGCTTTTTCTATAACTTTTGTTTCATCACCATATATTTTGTACGATGACGTAATAGCTTTTATCCTTAGTCCTTGTTTCAATCATTCAACTCATGAAAGTCTGTTTTTAGTCAAAATAATGAAATCACTGGCATGTAATAACATTTTGAGTTATTATCAGGTTGAGGACAGTGCAAATACAGATGAATAGCGTGGGTCACATACGGGGCACCCCGTGAAGAATGGCCATGAAGAACAAGAAGTGATGAAAGTTGTTGCTGCTGTACGAGACACCACACAAAAGTACCAAATACAGACTGTTTTGTCGGACTGTAACAATGGAGAAGATCAAGAAGAGGATGGTGATGAGGATGATGATGGTAATGATGGCAATGATGATGATAATGATATTGTAATAATAGTAGTAAAGACACAGGTGGTATCATAATAAGAATAATAAGAATCAAATGAAAGAAGTAAAACGAATAATATCAAATGAGAGAATTTACATTAGGAATGTAATAATATCAAATGAAAGAATTTACATTAGGAATGTAATAATATCAAATGAGAGAATTTACATTAGGAATGTAATAATATCAAATGGGAGAATTTACATTAGGAATGTAATAATATCAAATGAGAGAATTTACATTAGGAATGTAATAATATCAAATGAGAGAATTTACATTAGGAATGTAATAATATCAAATGAGAGAATTTACATTAGGAATGTAATAATATCAAATGAGAGAATTTACATTAGGAATGTAATAATATCAAATGAGAGAATTTACATTAAGAATGTAATAATTTGACAAACATGAAGCTAAACTTAATGCACTACAAATAAACCCAGTGCTCGAACTCGCAATAAAAGATATAGGAGAATGAGAAGAGACAACACGAGCGTAAAACAGAGCCTGAAAGACTTTCTATTATTGACTAGCAACACTGTTCTTTCTTTAGAAGCTGTGGACACGTTAGTCCTTGTTCAGAACAGCAAAAATGAGGCCTTTTTTCCCTTTCACTTTTATTGACATTCACACTACAACGTTGAAAGGAGTCGCTTTCTAATATATGCACTGGAATATTATACTGGTGAAGCAAGCAGTATTGATATGTTAAGAATTCAATTAACTGTACATTACTAATCATGTCTCTTGCCCTAATGGTATACTCAGTGACTGATTGATTTCATAGCCTACATTTTGGTATTTACTATTTTAAGTCTTTGTTTGCCTTTGTTTCTTTTATCTTGTTTTATTTTTCTTCTACGATAACTCAGTTAATTGTCATGTCTTTTCATGTCCAAAGTACTTATTTGTTTTGAAGGGAATTTCTTCAATATTGCTTTCTTAATTTTCATTTTTTTTTCCCTCAAAATTGTTGCTTTTTCCTTCCCAACTTCTAAACTATTATCATTCTTCTGTAAGTACACCTTTCTGTGTCTTCATTTTTCTTGTTTCTTCTCTTACTTAGTCCATGTTTCTTTTCCATGTAACAGAGCTGAATAAAAGTAGCTATTCTTACTTTCAATAGTTGTGGTATCTGTCTATAGATGTTACAATATGCTCGTGCTGTTGCTAGCTCCTTGTCGTTTTTATTCTATTTACCGCCTCTGTATAACTCACAGTTTACGTCACTTGATAGTATAAATGCGTTATCATCATCATCATCATCATCATCATCATCATCAAGTACCATGCCTGCTGGCGTTCGTGATTATGTCTCTCCACAATTTTCAATCTCGAAGGTAATTTATCATTTCTGCTGTTGACATTCTGCCAAGCCATTCTCTAAAATTGTCTGCTATTTTGTCTCTTTGCTTCCCCTATCTCTTTGTCCCTCAATTTTCCCAGTTGTCACAATATATTCCAATTGTTCCCTTCTCATTGCATGGCCAACACATGATTATTAAATATCTATTGTATATACTCGAAAAGAAGATGCAAAGATGAAGATAAAACACTCTTCGTACATTGTTATGATTTTAATGAAGAAGACAGGTATAGATGACATTATATTGTCATAGTCACGTGTTCATGACTTTGTTAGTTCCATTTTCTACAATAATCCGCTGGTGTGTGAAGTTAATAAAATTACATTTGAGAACTAGACGTCAATGTTTGCTGCTATTTGAGACATTATGTATGCCTAAAACACATCTCTCTCTCTCTCTCTCTCTCGTTCTCTTTATCTTTCTCTTCCTATCTATGTTTCTATCTCTTTCCTTCTCTCTCTCTCTCCATGTTTTCCATTTCTCTCTCTTTCTCTTCCTATATTTATCTCCTTCACTTTCTTTCTTTCTCTTTATCTCTCTTCCTCGGTTTCTCTCTCTTTCTCACTCCATTTCACTCTCTCTCTCTCTTTCTCACTCCCTTTCACTCTCTCTCTCTCTCTTTATCACTCCATTTTACTTTCTCTCTTTTTCTCACTCCCTTTCACTCTCTCTCTCTCTCTCTCTTTATCACTCCCTTTTACTTTCTCTCTCTTTCTCACTTCATTTCACTCTCTCTTTCTCACTCCCTTTCACTCTCTCTCTCTTTCTCACTCCCTTTCACTCTCTCTCTTTCTCACTCCCTTCCACTCTCTCTCTCTTTTTCTCACTCCCTTTCACTCTCTTTCGCACTCCATTTCACTCTCTCTCTCTCTTACTCACTCCCGTTTACTTTCTCTCTCTTTCTCACTCCATTTCACTCTCTCTCTCTCTTTCTCACTCCATTTCACTCTCTCTTTCTCACTCCCTTTCACTCTCTCTCTCTCTCTTTTTCTCACTCCCTTTCACTCTCTTTCTCACTCCCTTTCACTCTCTCTCTCTTACTCACTGCCTTTTACTCTCTCTCTCTTTCTCTCCATATATTTATCTCTTTCTCTCTTTCTCTCTATCTCTATTCCTCGGTTTCTCTCTCCTTCTCACTCCCTTTCACTCTCTCTCTCTCTCTCTCTTTATCACTCCATTTTACTTTCTCTCTTTTTCTCACTCCCTTTCACTCTCTCTCTCTCTCTCTCTCTTTATCACTCCCTTTTACTTTCTCTCTTTTTCTCACTCCCTTTCACTCTCTTTCTCACTCCCTTTCACTCTCTCTCTCTTACTCACTGCCTTTTACTCTCTCTCTCTTTCTCTCCATATATTTATCTCTTTCTCTCTTTCTCTCTATCTCTATTCCTCGGTTTCTCTCTCCTTCTCACTCCCTTTCACTCTCTCTCTCTCTCTTTATCACTCCATTTTACTTTCTCTCTTTTTCTCACTCCCTTTCACTCTCTCTCTCTCTCTTTATCACTCCCTTTTACTTTCTCTCTCTTTCTCACTTCATTTCACTCTCTCTTTCTCACTCCCTTTCACTCTCTCTCTCTTTCTCACTCCCTTTCACTCTCTCTCTTTCTCACTCCCTTCCACTCTCTCTCTCTTTTTCTCACTCCCTTTCACTCTCTTTCGCACTCCATTTCACTCTCTCTCTCTCTTACTCACTCCCGTTTACTTTCTCTCTCTTTCTCACTCCATTTCACTCTCTCTCTCTCTTTCTCACTTCATTTCACTCTCTCTTTCTCACTCCCTTTCACTCTCTCTCTCTCTTTTTCTCACTCCCTTTCACTCTCTTTCTCACTCCCTTTCACTCTCTCTCTCTTACTCACTGCCTTTTACTCTCTCTCTCTTTCTCTCCATATATTTATCTCTTTCTCTCTTTCTCTCTATCTCTATTCCTCGGTTTCTCTCTCCTTCTCACTCCCTTTCACTCTCTCTCTTTCTCAATCCCTTTCACTCTCTCTCTCTCTTTTTCACTCCCTTTCAATCTCTCTCGCTCTTTCTCACTTCCTTTCACTATCTCTCTCTCTCTCTCTCTCTTTCTCACTCCATTTTACTCTCTCTCCCTTTCACTCTCTCTCTCTCTCTCTCTTTCTCACTCCCTTACACTCTCTCTCTTTCTCACTCCCTTTCAATCTCTCTCTCTTTCTCACTCCCTTTCACTATCTCTCTCTCTCTCTCTCTCTCTCTTTCTCACTCCCTTTTACTCTCTCTCCCTTTCACTCTCTCTCTATTTCTTTCTCACTCCATTTCACTCTCAATCTTTCTCACTCCCTTTTACTCTCTTTCTCTCTTTTTCACTCCATTTCACACTCTCTCTCTCTTTCTCATTCCCTTTCTCTCTCTCTCTTTCTTTTTTTTCTCTCTCTCTCTTTTCCTATCTCTCTTCATTACTTTCTCTTTCTCTCTCGTCCTCTTTTCTTTTTCCATTTCTTTCTCTATCTCTCTCTCTTTTTCTCGTACCTTAAGAGATTAAGAGAAATATAAATGTCCGTAACAGTTCTACACTATTCTTCATGCACAGAATCTGACATTTGATAATTCATCATTCTTGTGTCTACAACGTTCAATCTTGCTATTCCACCTCATGAGAAGACCTCTGTTTCCTTCATGTAGTCTGTAAGCAGCTAATGCGGAGATTTGTTTCCTGGTAACAGTTTTACACGTCTAAATTATTTAATTTCCTGCACCTTTGCAAAGTTTCTGTAAATTCTCTTGTTATCACACTAATCTGTTTCTAATATTTTGGTTTACATTAAGTTTCCCAAATAGGCATCTGTGATATTTATTTTGTCTATTACCTTTTATTATCCACTATCAAAAAAAAAAAAAAAAAAATATTGAAGCGTATCTTAGAAGAAAATTAAGCGGGAAATAAAAATAAAATTCATTTCGATTATTGTAGCTCCTTTGAAGCTCTTTCCTTTAGGTTTATTTTGTGTTCCAAATATAAATTTACTGAAATACGGGACGAGCTGGGTAGATGAAGAAGAAAGCAAATAATGATGTTCTGACAATGAAGAAAGAATCATTGAAAATAATCTGAGCAAAACAAATAAGGCAACCTCGGACATTTTTCACAAAATAACAACATACTGAATGTCATCTTAGAAGGAAAGTACAGGTAGGGAGTAAAGCAGAGCCGAACAAACATTTCAATTGAGTGACAATATCAAGAGATAAAAAAAAAAAGGTAAAGAGCCCCCGTCGCGCCAAGTGGCGTATAGGAAATGTGGTGTTAGTGACCATAAATTTTACAGACCTTCAGTACATGATTGTTTGGGGCAATGTGGTCAGTATTACGCCAGTGCCGCTTTACTTTCCCAGAAAAAAAAAATCCGGTACCCATTTATGGCTGGGTAAGCCCGGAAGCCGTCGGTTAGGATCGAACCCTACCCCTTGTCCTTTGTAGTCCAGTACACTAACCACTGAGCTTTCGCGGCTCCCTAACATCAAGCGATGGACTGAGAACTTAGTCGCTGAATGTATCATTAAGGCAAAGACGGAGTGGAATGACGTTATATGTTGAGACAGCACATATTGATGATGACAATCGACATTAGTAGAACAATGTAGCAAAAACATTATGAGGATATTGCTCTTTATCTATCTGTCTTCACAATTGTGATTGTGTATGTACATCTGTCTTAATCTTTTAAATTCTTCAATTAGTTTTTTGTTTCGTTGTTGTATCTTTTCAGTTATATTTAATCATGTATTGTTTCGTTCGAAGACACACACTTCCACAACGCCTTAGAGCCATTACGTATTTTAGTTCTTTGAATTTGTCCCTAAATATATATATATATGTTTTTAATTATCTCTCCTTTATGCTTGTGTGAAACAAATTGTATGCTGTTTCCTTCTTTCTGCACTGTTGTCAATAATTTTTAATCTTATTTCGTTTCCTGTTAACATCTACACACGTAAGGTATGTAACTTCTCATTTCTTCTTAGTTCTGTTAAAATCGTGTTATCTCCCTTGTTATGTTTGTTCTATATAACAGTATGCTAGATGCTACCATTATATATCTTTCCTTTTCTATCTTTCTTCATTTCCTCTTGTGCCCGTTCAGGTGTCGAAAGAGATACAAAGTTCTGGTTCTCGTCCTCTTGGCTGCTTCATTCATTGTCAATTGTTGTTGTAGCGCTTCTATGATATTGTCTGTCCATCTTAATCTGGGTCTGACTCTTCCACTTCTCCCTTCTTTTTTTTTTAATCTTTGCTCTTACATTATAGAGAATCGCACGGCATTCTTTCTAGATGGGCAACCCAGTTTACATGTTTCTGTATCTAGAATATCAATATATCTTGTGGTGAGTGAATATTTTAGCTCCATTATAATATACCTTTAGTCTACAGCTTTTCGATGTAGGGAAGCTGTGTTCTCACTCGGTCTTACCACATTATCCAGTTTGTTGTTATAGCTTTATCAACTAATTGAGTCAAGGACTCGTTCTATAGATCCTTCTACAGAATGGTGATCACCAAGAAACATTACGCGACTTTCTCTTTATCACCAAGCGAGTCAACCACTGTTCTACTCACTCTCGTGTTCAGGATAATGTTCAGAACAACTCTATACTCTTATTTCATTATCATCATTTAGTAGCTTGTCCAGAGGAGAACATTGTTATTTTGATTGTCAGTCTAAACATTTCTCGCGGTCTACCTGTGTTGTCCGTCTCAATGAGTATTGTATGTAAGGTTTGAATACATTACAGGTGTATTTTACAGCACTGAAGGATACACAATCTTATTCATAGATTACGATAAGGCATTTGATAGTTTAGATTGAGGAATGCTGTGGAATTTACTTGAGTCATTACGGAATCCCCATAAAGTTTAATAACCTGATAAGAACAATGTATGAAGACATTAAATGCGGTGTTGTGCACGAAGGGCAGCGTATAGAAGCATTTGAAATAAGAATAGGAGTAAGGCAGGGATGCCTTCTATCTCCATTTCTCTTTCTATTGGCCATAGATTGGATTATGACAATAACTCAGAACAATAAAAACGGAATCCAGTGGTCACTGACCAAGCAACTATTTAAGTTTCTTAATTACTTAGAATTTGCTGATGACATAGCTCTCCTACCACATAACCATCAGCAGAAGCAAAATAAAATGAGCATACTTTATGAGGGATAACATTAGCTGGGACTGAAAATAAATAGAGATAAGACTAAATTATACGATTTAATGCAGTTGACAATAACCAAATAATAGTTTAAGAAATACCTCTTCTAGACGTAAAAGCTTACATATATCTGGGTACTAATATAGTCAAAAGAAGGATGAATATAGAATGATACCCCCAAAAAAATTTTCAGAAGTGAAAGGAGTATTAATTACACTGGGAAACATGGAAATCCAAAGATATTAGGTTAAATACAAAAAAACATGTCAGCATCAATGTTAAGTCGGTCCTATTATATGATTGTGGAACATGGAGAACAATAAAAAATGGCAATCATGAAGATACAGACCTTCATTAATGGATGCTTACGCAGAATAAAAGGTTAGAAATGGCAGGACAAAATCACTAACATTGAATTATGGAAATGTACCAGTCTAATAAGGTGGATAAAGAGATACATCGAAGACGGTGGCGCAGGATAGGACACACACTGCGGAAGCCAACTGAGAGTATTACACAATTGACTCTCCTTTTTTGGAATCCCCAATGGAAAAGATACAGATGAAAGCCAAAATATTCTTAGAGAAGACAAATGGAAGCAGAGATAAAGATGATGGGGAAGACCTTAAATGATCCTATAAGAATAGCAAGAAACAGAACGGCTTGGAAAGTGTTTGTTGAAGTGTTTGTTGCTCCACAAGAAGGTGACATGTAGAAGAAGAAAAAATTACATAAGCAGCAACAGAAAACACATAAAACAACAAAAAGAATGAACAAGGATTTCCTTATGTAAGAATGTCCCTCTGTCTTTTATGTTTTTCTCTCGTATAGGAGTTTTCCTCTATAAAAAAATATTTCTTCATTTATTATTGTCTTTAGTCTGTTGGATAGTCGGTCTTATAATTGTGTAGGTCGTCTTATTCCAGAAACTCTACCTATGATTATATTCCTCCTCGGTTATTGTGACGTTTTATGTTAAACAAATATGTACATTTCCTTTGCTTAATTAATTGGGTTCAGATAATTGAAATATATTGGGCATATAAAAATAGATAATATTATATTCTATATAAATACACGAGATATGAATCAGAACTTCATGAACTAAACAACATCAGCGTGGATAGAAAGATGTGGAGAGACACGATCACCTATTCCAACCGGCACGTTACATGATGATGATCAGATGGCACCATCATTTAGTTATGATGAAGAACAATATATTACATTACACAGAGTTCTTAAAGGTAACGGTAAAGTACGAGACTTGAATCGGCGTTTTAGCACGCGAGTTTTCACCCATATGTATTTGACCGCCTATCTAGAAGTGTTCGGAGACTTTTGGATAGTGTCGCTTCAAGCATCGAAATTCACGATGTGAGGCGGGATTTCTCACCTTCCCAGAATAATACTCTGGTACCAATTTCTGCCAGCGGTTGGGTCGACCGCTGGCGTATTGTTTTTTCCCAACCACGAGTACATTTTACACTGCTTCCAGCGTGAATTGTCCGAAAGTCGGTAGCCCAACCGGGTGGTTTTTCCAACTAGGCTACCGAGGTCCCCTCAGAGTTCATGTTGTGTAGAAGGCAGTCATCATTGTACTCGGACAGTGCCCAGTAAAACTCCAATTTTTTTATTGATCACACAGGAAGATCTTGTTAAGTGTAAGAACACTTGCTGTATTACCGGCTGAGGGCCCATTGATAATACAAGACAATTGGTTAATATACAATGTCACGATGTTCATAGTTTTACTTTGGAAGCCCTGCCTGACAAGCAGCATCTGTTATTTCCAATTTTGAACTGCCAAAGGCTTCCTGCATGGTCGACGTAAACAGGGATCTATTTTTATGCTCAGTCTCCAATAAAAGTATGCACTCCTTCTTATCAAACCTCAATAATAAAAAAGTTAATCCTTTGTCATGTTACTCGAACTATTTCTTCTTTCTTTCTTTTCTCTTTTCACTGATATCTAAAAGGTGTCGTGGTTATATCATTTGTCGTTCTTGAGTTGGTCGAACTGTCTGAATTAGTGATTTTACTTTGTTGTTACATGTCTCTGTCACTGCATCTATCCATCTTCTTCAGGGCTTTCCTTTTGGTCTTTTCCCCCATGCATTCTTGAGAAGAGCGCATTTGGGACGATTGGTGAGGATTCATTCTGACCAGGTGGCCAAACCATTTAATTTGTTGTTGTTCTATATATTCTTAGCAGAGTTTTGCTCCTACCATTTTTCTTATGGTTTCATTTGGTATTCTATCTCTTCTTGTGTTGTTTGTTACTTTTCTCAAGCATTACATCTCACGTGTATTGATCTTTCTTAATACTCGAACTATTAACAATATTAAATAATAGGTGAACATCAAAACTTAAAGACTTTTAGCGATTCCCTATGCGACCTTCGCAAATTTGAATTCTACCAAAACAGCAAACAGGAAGACTGTTTCACGACTATCAGAAGGTCTTTACTCGTCACCTGAAGCTCTGTGATAAACATAATTAATGACAACAACTTGTAAACAGGAGCTTCCGTGCTAAATAATAATAAAAGAATTCAATAAAAATAATATCTCACATATTTTTTTATAATACTAAAGAATATAAATAAAATAGCGGGCGAAAAAAGGGAAGGAACCCCGTCACACCCCGTTGAAAATATGGAATATAATGTTAGCTCCATATTTTTTTTCCAACCGTACACACATTTTTTTTACGAAAGTGACAACACTACGCCAGTACGCTCTTCTTTGCCCAGGAGCACATTTCTGATAGCAATTTAAGACAGGATGAATCTAGAAGGTGATAATCAAAATCAAACTTGGTCTTGATTTCTCAATCGACAAGCACTAACCACCTCGCTTGCATGGCTGCTGGGGGCCCTGACCACTGTCGGAGAGAAATAAACAGACCCGCTGCCACCTCCCTCGCATGGTGTAAGAGGTGACTAAGAAGGTTATGATCAAGGTCTTCGTTGGTGCGACAAAGTTCGAGCATCTGAATTTAAGCCATCTTCAGTGCTTTCCCTAGTATGTGCTGGAAGTGCTTCATACATGGGAAAATGTTGAGGAAGTGATCAGAGCACAACGGACTTACCTTTTGTGCGATGAAGATGTTCTGTGGACTAGATTAAACTGTACAGACTAACCAATGTTCTTTTGAGCTTTGTTCCTTTCATTCATTCATTGAGTGCCGTCTCGGCATCGAAGGTTGGCTACCATGGAACGCCATTCCACTCTGTTTTTTGCTTTGATGGTGCAGATTGTCATATGTTGACTTGTCCGTCTTTTGATGCTACTCGTCCATGTTAGTCTTGGTCTGCTTCTGCCTCATTCACATTGTATGTTCATTTCCAATATTACTTTTATTAGGCTGTTGTGTCTTTTAACATGCCCCACAATTTTCATTTGTCTTGTTCTAATTGTGTTTAGTAGTTCTCTTTTCATTTTTAGTTGTTTTAAAACGTCATCTTTTGTTTTCTTTTCTTTCCATCCAATTCTACCTATTCTTCTATAAATCCATATTTCAAAGGCTACAAATGTCTGTTCTATTCTCTTGTCTAATGTCCATGTTTCTGCACCATACAGGAAAATTGAGAAGATGTAACATTTTGCTATTCTTAGTTTTAGCCCTAGTGTTATTTGTTTTGATGTTAGTATATTTTTAATGGCATTAAAATTACTTTTTGCCATACCTATTCCTTTTTTTATTTCAGTTGTACATTTTCCATCACTGGTTATAGTGTGTCCCAAATAGTTGTAGCTCTGAACTGTCTCCAGATGTATTCCTTCAACTTTGATATTTAATTTTAGGTCTTGAGAATTTTCTTTGTTTATGATAATATTTTTAGTATTTTTGATTTTCATATCTAGTCCATACATTTTGCTTTTTCTTGCGTAGGTTTTGTTTTACAAAGTTCATTCTGTTTAAAGGATTATATAGCAAGTCATAACTTACTTATATATTTATGTAGCTCGCGCTTAGCAAAGTAAAGATTTGTTTCGTTTAATTGTCGCTTCACTGACCTCGAAGTTTATTTTTTTTCTTTTATTTCCTAGAAATGTTTGTCTTACGATGTAGCAATTTTGTTGTTGCTTGTAACAAATACTCTATGGAGTGCACATTTCTTTATCTTGTCTGTTTCAAATCACCGTGTATATTGCATGTGAGGACGTGTAATAGAAAACTTATTACACAGAGCTTAGCAGCAGGTGGCCATCTGATCATAAGAAGTAATCCCGTCCAGCATGTGTTTCGGCCCTTTAGCTTGTTGTCACACTAGGTATAGGGGAAGTGGGCCCACCTGAGTCATGACTCACAGGCTTCAACCGGATGCTGCATTGAACTTGAAGGCTCAAACTATATTTGGCATTTATATATAAATAAATGTACATAATCTATACGATCTGCATGTTTCTAAGGGTACAATCAACGGGTAATTTATATGTATAGTTTTGTTAACATACGCTGATACATTATGGTGTGACCACAATTTTGAAATATTAGATGTATAGATTATTTGTAGAATCCTACATAAAATAAACAAATTAATTAAAACTTATGACTGTTTTATTTCGCTGATAGATCTGCATAATATTTTGGCAGACTGAAATAGTATAACCCCATAAACTATGAAAGAAAGGTCAGAAAATCTAACTAAATTTTACATAAATTATATTCTCGCTCAAATTACAGCAAAATCTCCAGCAATATTTTTTGCGACATAAACTATACATATAAATTTGTATGGCTAATGGGAGAAATATTTATATATTTAAAGGAGATCACAATTAAGCGGCAGGAATGTAGTGATAGATCACTGGCTTAACGACAAAGTAAACGTGGGTTCGATCGCAAGTTGCTGCTCTCCAATCAATCTAGCTGTAAAAAAAAAAAAAATGGGCACGTGGCTCAATGAATTCGGGAAAGTAAATAACAACATGAAAAAGCACCTCTCACGTTCAAATGTAAAAGTCTAGTATCGTCTTCTTACTTTCAGCTCCCTATGGAGCATAAGTCTTCAACAAACACTTTCTAAAGCAGTTCTACCTCTTGCCATTATTTTAAGATCGTTCAATGTCTTCCCCATCTTCTTCATCTCAGCTTCCAACTGTCTTGTTCAAGTATATTTAGGCCTTCCTCTTTGCTTCATCCGCTGAGCATTTCAAAAAATGGTTTGTCGTGTAATACTCTCAGTTGGCTTCCGAAAAGTATGCATTCTATCCAGCGCCATCGTCTTCGTCATAACTCTTTATCCAGTGATATTTGAATATTCTAGCATGGAGAAATGTATTACTTACTCACATACGGCATTAAAATATGTCACGGGACACACTTGGGCATTTTGCATTTAAAAGTGCTCAAATCTTCCAAATTATGGCTGTACAGAAGGATACTGAGAATACAGTTGACGAATAAAATGAGAAATGAAGGCGATGTAAAAGAGGCAAATCAAAAAGTGTGTTTGTTACCAACATCAGGAGGGAGGGAGGAATCAATATTTTGTGACCACGTCAGGAAAATGAAATCGTATTTTAAAACAAATACCTCTGAAGACTGGTAAACATACATTTGAAGACTTTACACCAAGTGAAAGTAAAACAAATACCTCTGAAGACTGGTAAACATACATTTGAAGACTTTGAACCAAGTGAAAGTAAAACAAATACCTCTGAAGACTGGTAAACATATATTTGAAGACTTTACACCAAGTGAAAGTAAAACAAATACCTCTGAAGACTGGTAAACATACATTTGAAGACTTTGAACCAAGTGAAAGTAAAACAAATACCTCTGCAGACTGGTAAACATACATTTGAAGACTTTACACCAAGTGAAAGTAAAACAAATACCTCTGAAGACTGGTAAACATACTTTTGAAGACTTTACACCAAGTGAAAGTAAAACAAATACCTCCGAAGACTCGTAAACACACACTGGAAGATTTTTACACCAAATGAAAGTAAAATTGAAGAAACCATACAAATAAACGTATCAATCTATAAAAAGGGAAGACCGGTTATGTACTCAAAATGGACGAGGAAACACTTCCACGCCAGGGATCATATGGCGGCAAAAGAAAACGAGAATGTCCAAGAAAAACTACAAGAAGAATAATGAATAGATAGCGCTTAACTATGGGCTTAAGAACAAATTAAGACCTAGAAGTGAATCGTCATATAATACACAGAGTTATGATTTCTGTCTTAAGTCTGTTTGTCTTCGTCTCGAGGGGAACTAATAAAAAAGGAACAGCTGGAAAATGTTGTGACATATGGTTAATGTTTATGGTAAAATAGAGGAATATGGGAAGAATAGAAAGAAAAAGAAATTACTCAATAGATTATGGGAATATCATAATACCATAATATCAATAGAGACATAAAGTTATGGAGAGGCATGATTAACTATGCCAGCAGATGATTATGTTGTTTAAGATTGACAAATTAAGAAGGAACTACGATGGTTTAGTATATCAGAGATCTCTTACATCAGCGCTAAAACTTTTCTTTCCAAAACAATTAGTGATGTCTATTTTCTAAATAAACCCGCTATGTTTTGCTTGTTTCGCCGACAATATCGTTTGTATATCGATTAGTGTCAACGCTTGCTATTCTTGCGCTAAGTTCATGCAGCGAATGATGAATTATGAGTAATGAAGAGAGCAAACAACGTAAATACATGTTCTATTTTTCCAAATATTTAACAAGGTATTACTAGCAAACAAGATACTCTACATCATGATGTCTCGCAATGTACACAATGTTTTTTTTATTATCCTATTGTCGGAATTGTATCATTCTATCCCACAAAACAAGAAAATCGTGATATACCAAGCATTTAAACCCACGGCGTACGCACATTTGGTAAAAAGAATGATGAAAACGATTCACGTTTGTTGATCGACCCAGTGTCGGCTCTCTCTAATCCAAGACCACACGATTAATATTGAAACTTCCTACAACTTCTCAGTAGAGAGCCTCTCTGTTAATTATCTGTCTTTCAAATAACCAAACACCGAATGTGCTGTCTTTGATGATGAAAAAAAAAGTGAAACAGTATCACTTTGTTCGAGATCTAAAGAATAAATATAGCTTTCCTGACTTTAGTGTTAAGATGTGGGCGGGAGGTAGATCGTAGATAGTTTTTATAATCGGAATCCAATGGACTGTCATTCACTGGGGATAGTAACTGATCTTGGCTACAGATTATATCAATGTTTAGATGTTAGATGTCTTACAGTAGTTGACTAATAATAATATGAGTCCGGCATACATAGTTTGTACATATTTATAAAATATATATATTAACCGTTAAAATCTAAAAAATTAATCGAAACGATTCCAGCTGAAAAAAAACACTTCTTCTTCTGCTTCTTTCCTTCCTCATCTGCCTTTCAGCGTCGAGGGGAGATATAATTTGCGGTCTTTTGATCTTCTGTTCGCCTCTGTTGCTGTTATGTTTCCTAGTGCTTCTAATATTCCATCGATCCATCTTTTTCGTGGTCGACCCTTGGGTCTGTTGTTCTCACAACGTTTGTTGAAGGCTCGTTGTGTTGTGTTTTGTTCTTTCTGCCTTGTCACGTGGCCGAACCATTTTATCTGTTGTTTCCTTATATATTCAATGGCTGGGGCTATTCCTAGCTTTTTTCTCAGTTCTTCATTTCTGATCTTATCTCTCAGACTGTTTCCTGTCATTCGTCTAACACATTTAATCTCTGTAGAGGTTATTTTCTTATTGTTCTTGCATCTAGAGTCCAGGTCTGGCATTGGTAGCACAACGTTGGGATGAAGATTGTATTGTATAGTGCTCGTTTTGCCTCCAGAGTTATTTCCTTGTTGGACAATAGTGGTGATAACTGTCCGATGATTTGACAAGCTTTGTTGCATCTTGATTCTATCTCTGCTGTTTGGGAATTGTCGGTTGTCAAAAAAACACTGATAATATTTATAATTACGAATTTTAATATAAGTCTAACAATTCTTTTCATTAATGTTATTACTTGTATAATTCACTTAAAAATTCGTTTACATTTTTTGGTTTATTTTTTAGTTTGTTGCTGCTATTACAATGTTTACTACTTTTATGTTTACTACTGCCAATATCATTATTTTAAATGTTACTATCAAAATTTTAATAAAATTAACATTATTGTAGAAATGATAATAGTTATTATTGCTGATATTACTCATCATAGTCAAGTACAGTGTCTAATGAAGTTGATGGTCTCTTCACAAGTTTCTGTCTCTACAGTTATCATTTTTTCTCTTGATTTCTCAGTATGTTGTTCTTTCGAGATGGCCAGTATTTTTTTGTTTATCTCTGTTTGTCTCTCTCTGCGACCTGCGGTCGCACTAGCAGGGTCGGCGCACCATCAGCTGACCAAGACCTATCAGTTCTATCTGCTCGTGGCCTCCTTCGGTAACAGCCTGGTCTAAAACAGGCTGGCTAAGAGAAGCTCGGATAGCCGTGATACCTGTAGTGGTGGCTCTTACTGATTTAGAAGACCTGGTATTGCAGTTCCTCAAAGCTGGGCTATCAGTTTCCCTATTTAGCCTGGGATCAGACGAGCTTCTCCAGCTTCTACAATAAAAGCCGGGAACGTCAAGAAAGCCATTACAACCCGCCCAGCAAAGAGTAAAAGGGCCCACTGCCCGCATCCTGTCGTGGCATTACGTCAATCAGTCAATTAATTTCTTCTTCTCCTCAATGCTATAGCAATCTATTCCATCTACTCACTTCTCATTACTTGGCCCCAAAATGATGATTGTTTCTTCCCGATGTTATTACTAAACTTTCTTTTCGCCTGGGCTACTTTAGATGGCGCTTCCTTAGCTGTCCATGACTTTACCATTACTCTTCTGTAAAACCATCATATAGGCATGACCTCCAAAACCTTCTTGTCTACTGTCTGATTGTCCATGATTCTCTTCTGTGTCAAGACTGACTTTGCTTAACACTGAGTAACTCTTGCTTCCATTATCAGAAGCAGCTCGTATAATATCTTGTTCATACTTTGGAATCCTCGCCTCTTTAACTGTCCTTAACCAAACCCTTTAACCGCTATTGTTAGTATTCCCATTTTACTATTTCACTGGATTATTTTTTAATGCTACTTTTGCCACTAATTATTTTAATTTTGCCACTGGTATAGTTATTATTAAACTCATTATTATTAGTACTATAACTATGCTTTTATTACTGGTACTACTATTATTTATTCTGCGAAATATCAAAGTAACGTAGAACTCTGGCCTTGCCGCAAAGTAATCCTGGGTTCAATTCTAGTCGGATTTTTAAGTTTGACC
This sequence comes from Megaustenia siamemsis, assembly GCA_032433765.1. Classification (NCBI taxonomy): domain Eukaryota; kingdom Metazoa; phylum Mollusca; class Gastropoda; order Stylommatophora; family Ariophantidae; genus Megaustenia; species Megaustenia siamemsis. Next base: position 40,430,546 of record JAVIAB010000024.1, on the reverse strand, counting down.
CAACAGAGAAGAGTATAGATACAGGCCAAGGCCAAGCTGGGAAAGGAAATAAGAGAAAGAAAGAAGATACTGTTTTTTACCTCCAAATGCTGTGACCTTGTTCGATAAAGTCTTAAACCTTATTTCCCATCGCCATTATTGGCCGACTTCCTTTAGCTCATGTTAATGCAGCTGATGTTCATCTTCTTCTTTCCTTTCTCATTTGCCTTTCAGCGTCGAGAGGAGATATAATTTGCGTCTTTTGCTCTTAAATTAGCTCTGCTACTCTTATGTTTCCTAGTGTTTCTAATATGCTACCGATCCATCTTTTTAGTGGTCGGCATATGTATCTGATGTGCTTGCAACGTTTATTCGAGGCTCGTTTTGTTGTGTTTTAATCGTTCTGCCTTATCACTTGGTGAAACCATTTTATCTTATGTTTCTTTATGTATTCTATGACTGGAATTATTCCTAGCTTTTAATGTTGTTGAAGAACAGATTCGAAAAGTTGCAGAGCTCTAAATTTTCATTCCAAACTCTTCATTTCAGTCTCCCAATCGAAGCAAATAGAAAAACAATTTGTGTACCTTCATTGAAAGAAACTCTAAACCAAACCAGAAGAGTACTAGATTCCGCTTCATAAAAAGGTGTGCCGAAGACAACTGGAGACTCTAAAGTTTACTCACCCCTAACAAACGTTCAACCCCCCCCCTTTTTCCCCACATACACACAAAGATAGCGATGCTTTGAGATACGGCACCATTTAGTTTTTATTTTTTATAATGCGTGTATTATTATATTCCTTATAATATTTTGTTTATGTCCACATACTATTGTTATTATTACTATTATTCGCGATTAATGTTATTATTATATTGTTGATTTTAACTCATGTATTGCTGTTATAACTAATATTAATATTATATTACTGATATTATTTTTTTTACTGCTCCCATTATTATTATAATTTCAATTATTACTGTTAACGTTATTACACTTAATGTATTTAAGTATGTATAATAATTCATTCGGAGTACATATAACAAGTACATATAACAAGTACATATAACAAGTACATATAACAAGTATATATAAATCTACTTTTCTTCTCTTCTCTGAACAAACTGCTGACTGATTAATAGGTTTTTTTTTTTGTTTTTTGTTTTTTTTGCAGAGACCGACTCACTGTACGATAACTCATTTAGATAACTCACTGTAAGATAACTCACTAATGAGAGATGTTTTACATAGAGCTTTCCAATAGGCGACAATTGTTGTCAGATGTAAATCTGCTTCACCAAGCATTATATAAGACAGCAGACAAGAGTATCGCTGGAGGCTGTAGAAATGTGGTTTCACGTAAGAATTTTGAGAATACCATGGAGAGCTAGTAAGAGTAATGAAAACGTTATGAAAGAGGCCAAAACAAACAGAGAGCTAATTTCCAATAGTAGGAAGAAATAATCATCATTTGTTGGTCATGCAATGAGAAGGTAACGGCTGGAATATATTGTAACAACTGGGAAAATTGAGGGACGAAGAGATAGAGGGAAGCAAAGAGAAAGGATACCAGACAGCTTAAGAGAATGGCTTGGCAGAATGTCAACAACAGAAATGATAAATAACTGTCAAGATCAAAAGTTGTGGAGAGACATGATCACCTACGCCAGCAGGCATGGTACTTGATGATGGTGAAACATTTAATTAGCATTTTAACTATTTGACACTCTAAGAATTGGATGGAGCGGGAACTATGACTCTCATTCGTCGGCCTCGTGCTGCGCTATCAGCCTGAAAACTCGTGAAGCGTCATCACTGAATATATTATCACTTTATGTTAGTTGACAATGTAGCCTCCACAAATACTTTGTTATAGATTTTACTGTTTACGTGTAGCCACAAGTCTCAAGTCTAGAATTTGGATTATAACGACTGGCTTCCTATCATTTGCCAAGTCTGAAGCTTCATTACTACACGTCCTCTCCTTCCCTAAACACTCTAGATTGGCACAGATTGATAATCAAGGACACACTTTAATTGGCATATGTTGATATCCAAGGACACAATCCTGAGTGATATAGGTTGATATCCAAGGACACATTCCTGACTGATATATATTGATATCCAAGAACACACTCATAACTGACAAATGTTGATTTCTAAGAACATACTCCTAATTGGTATAGGTTGATATCAAAGGACATACTCTTGATTGGTATAGGTTGATATCAAAGGACATACTCTTGATTGGTATAGGTTGATATCAAAGGACTCGCACCTGACTGACATAGGTTGATATCAAAAGACACTCCTGATTGACTGACATAGGTTGATATCGAAGGGCACACTCCTGACTGTATAGGTTGACAGATCCACGGACACACTCATAACTGCTATGGGTTGACAGATCCACGGACACACTCATAACTGCTATAGGTTGACAGATCCACGTACACACTCATAACTGCTATAGGTTGACAGATTCACGGACACACTCATAACTGCTATAGGTTGACAGATTCACGGACACACTCATAACTGATATAGGTTGATATCCAAGGACACACTTCTGACTGGTAAATGTTGACATCCAAGAACACACTTCTGACTTACATAGATTGAGATCCAAGGACACACTTCTGACTGACATAGGTTGATATCCAAGGACACACTACTGACTAGTAAAGGTTGACATTAATGGACATACTCCTGACTTACATAGATTGAGATCCATGGACACACTCATAACTGCTATAGGTTGACAGATCCACGGACACACTCATAACTGCTATAGGTTGACAGATCAACGTACACACTCATAACTGCTATAGGTTGACAGATTCACGGACACACTCATAACTGCTATAGGTTGACAGATTCACGGACACACTCATAACTGATATAGGTTGATATCCAAGGACACACTACTGACTAGTAAAGGTTGACATTAATGGACATACTCCTGACTTACATAGATTGAGATGCATGGACACACTCATAACTGCTATAGGTTGATATCGAAGGGCACACTCCTGACTGTATAGGTTGACAGATCCACGGACACACTCATAACTGCTATAGGTTGACAGATCCACAGACCCACTCATAACTGCTATAGGTTGATATCCAAGTACACACTTCTGACTGGTAAATGTTGACATCCAAGAACACACTTCTGACTTACATAGATTGAGATCCAAGGACACACTTCTGACTGACATAGGTTGATATCCAAGGACACATTTCTGGACTGACATAGGTTGATATCCAAGGACACATTTCTGACTGACATAGGTTGATATCCAAGGACACATTTCTGACTGACATAGGTTGATATCCAAGGACACATTTCTGGACTGACATAGGTTGATATCCAAGGACACATTTCTGACTGACATAGGTTGATATCCAAGGACACATTTCTGACTGACATAGGTTGATATCCAAGGACACATTTCTGACTGACATAGGTTGATATCTAAGGACACATTTCTGACTGATATAGGTTGATATCCAAGGACACATTTCTGACTGACATAGGTTGATATCCAAGGACACATTTCTGACTGGCATAGGTTAATATCCAAGGACATATTTCTGACTGATATAGGTTGATATTCAAGGACACACTTCTGACTGACATAGGTTGATGTCCAATTGACATCCAAGAACAAATGGACACCTATTGGAGTGTATCTTACACCTTACACCCTAACATCTTTGTCAGACTTCACCTGTCGGGGGTCACAGTGTAGTTTGTCCAACGCCCATATTCTGCGACAGCCCTAGATCTTTTGTAAGGAAGTCGATGTCTACCATTCTAGCTTTTCTTTGCTATGTTCTTCTGAGTGTTCTTCGTGGTCGTCTTCTTTTTCCTGTTGTTTCCCTTTTGAATTATTGAATTAAATTCGTTCGGTTCTTTTTACGTTATCTGGCACATACAGCTTTCACAAGCAGCGTTTGCTGAGCTAAAAAGTTGGGCGCTCATTCTAGCGTAGTGTTTCAAGTGAGACTCGGAACGGAGTGTAGGGGATACGTGGAAGGCTCTTCAACGTTGAATATTCGAAGTGTTGTAATTATATTATGACGCCAGGTGAAGTTGCTTTAAAGAACCTTTGCGGTTATGAAATGATTGTTAGTTGTTGGAAAATAAATCGCCTAAAGTTTTAAAAGCTTCTTGTATAGTCTTTAATTTTATGAGTCCTCAGACTCAATGTGAGCCCTAGATGCATATTCTTGTTTTCTTAGACATGCTAATATATTGATAAGTCTGTTTATATCATTTATATTGTCCCTCATTGTTTTTTTTTTCATTGTGCAGACAGTCAGCAATGTTTCTTTTCTTAATTCAAGACAGTCAATTCTTGAACATCTGAGTGTTTGTAGCATACTAAACGCTCGATCGCATTAATTTTAGTGCTTTTCACAAGACGTTACCAACTAATTGAAACTGTTAAAACCTGTCTGATTACTAGGGCATACATCAGTAGAAAAAAGCAAATCTGCCCAGCAGTACAATTTCTGAGATATAGTCGACCTAGCTAGCTACGGGTATTTTTTAGTTTATATATGGCCTTAGACGTTTAGTGGCTAGTAATCATAAGTCAGTTTGGCAAAATGTTAGTGTCTTATGCCGGATACTGCTTTGCTGAACAGCCTCCTTCGTGGCTGAATCTGCCAATATTGGATAGACAGATCCATCCGTAGAACGAACAAAATGTATTCGTGGCGCCTGGCCTCGTCTCCTTCCTCCTGCGCCTTTTGTTTCTGAATTTGATATCACTTGAAAGTTGCTGTGCAATTTTTTATTTGTGTTCTCCATGTGCTACCATCTGCAGCCAGATTCTCCAAGTTTCTTTCGCTGATGGAGAATTCACTAAAGGAAGCCCTACAAACATCCTTTTTTATAGTCACTGTCGTTAAAATATCAAGCCTATTCCTTGTTCTTTTCTTTATGATCGTTAACTTTCAAGATCTTGAAAGGATAATTGAGACCTACCTCTTTCCACACTTTCAAGCTTATCTCCATACGAAAAACACCAGTAAACATGTCCCAGCTTTCCATTGAACCAGCTTTTAAAACCCACACCATGTGAAGCCGTTTTTCCTTGAGTCCTTTAAATCACCTGTCGGGATCACAGCTTCCTTTTTCGTTTGATCTTCATCATAAGGTCACGTCATATGCAGAAAGATGCATTTACCACATTTCGTCTGAAATAGCCTCAATCTTTAGCCAGATCTCCCACTTTAAAAAATCCTATGTAACAAATAATTGTCAATTAATGCTAGAAAATGTGTCCTAAAGTGCTACATAGAACCTGTTCTGCTATATAGAAGTGTGTTATAGACGATAAGTTAGACAACACAGAGAATATTATAGACAGCTGAAGTATGGTTTATCAGAAGAATACTAAGAATTCCATGGACAGCAAAAATAAAAAATGAAAAATGTTAAAATGAGCTGGAAAAAAACATGTGTGTGTGTATATATGTATATATAAATATATAAATATATATATATATATATATATATATATATATATATATATATATATATATATATATATATATATATATATATATATAAAGTTGAACGCATTCGAAAATAAATGTCTAAGGAAAATACTTGGTATAGCGTGGAACGAATTCAAAACAAACAAGGTAATTTGAGAAATCGCCAATCAACCAGTGATATCTTCAGTAATAAAGAAAAGACGATGGTCATATGTTGGACATGTGATGAGAAGAGATAATAAATGAATATCAAAGCAAGCCCTCATATGGGAAACAACAGGTAAGAGAAAAAGAGGAAGACCCAGATAGACACTGAGAAAAACGTTGATGAGAGAGGCAAGAGCAGCAGGATTCGGCTCCCTCAATGAGATAGAGCTGCTTGCACAGAACAGAGACAAATGGCGAGATTTGATAAAATATCTTTAAAAGAATTGAAAACTGCTAGAACAAAAATTCAGATAAGAGAAGGAGTATCTTGGTCTTGGTATCATATATATATATATATATATATATGATCAAAACCATATGGAAACAACAATCTACATTTATTGGGCATATCATGCGAAAAGAAGGCTTCGAGAATACTATAACAAAAGACAGAGTGATTGGAAAGAGGGGCAGAGGAAAAGATATTGAACAACTTATCGAATTGGCATAATATAAGATCACTAACTGAAATTATGACATGTCTGAAGGACTGAGTGATGTAGAGAGGTGATCGCCTACGCCAACCGGCATGGCTTCTGATGATGTTTATTATTATTATTATTATGTTGTTGTCGATGTAATATTAATTGTAAATCCTCAGTAAGAAGTTGCCTTTAGACACAGATTTCAATTTCAATAAAACACCTGCAACTGTTCTTCGTGTCTTTTATTCATGTACGAAGAGAAGAACACAAATTACAAGTGATTTAAGCAGATTAAGTTAACCAGAACTAATATGTCTCAAGCACATTATAAACAGGGTCATACGTGTATAAATGTATATATATATATATAGGTATTTTATGTGTATGCACGTACATGTGTATGCATGTGTGTATAATTTCATTCTTTTATATATATTTATAACGTATATGGGTGGATTGTGTAAGTATGTGCGTATAACAAACGTGAAAAGAATATTGTAAATATCTCATACCATATTGTTCACACATGATTTATGACTGAAGTGTACCGCTTTCCATGACTACATTCAATGTAAATATTATTAACTACATGATCTTATTGTGATCACATTAATTGTGTGTCTTGGAAGTTCTTATCATCTTTCGTAGAGCTAGATATCATTGTTGATTCACATTTTGGAAAATAAAGTGTTCATAGAGAAAGAGAGAGATTGTGTTGTTATATAAAGTGCAATAATTAATAGTCTATAATAATTGAAGTCTTTGAAATGTGGATTTATAGAAGAATTGGATGGAAAGAAAAGAAAAAAAACGACAAAGTTTTAAAATAACTAAAAATTAAAAGAGAACTACCAATTTCAATTCAAACAAGACAATCGGAGGACTGGTTGAATCAGAAACAACGCCGGCCTCGAGACAGAGAGGTTGTGGATTCAAAACCCGGCTGCACCAGTTGGGATTTTTATTTATGATATCTCTCTGCGGCAACCACCCCTGGTCTCAGCAGCGAGGCCCGGCTTGAAACGTCAATAACTCATGGACAGTAAAAATATGAGTACCTCTGAAGACGGAGTTATCTGCCTGAGGGACCCCTGTGCACACGACTGCCAGGGAAAAACGGATTAACTCACAAAATTCAGTTCCTAGTCTCTAGGGACTTCGTCAGAGGTAAATGCTGGCGAAAACAAAACAAAAAGACAAATTAGATTTTTGGGGAATGTTAAAATGCAAGGTGGCAGAGGCAGATCAAGACTAACATAGACGAGTAACATCAAAAGATGAACAAGTCACCCTATGACAACCTGAACTGTCAAAGCAAGAGACAGAGCGGAATGGAGCTCCATGGTAGCCAACCTTCGATGTGGAGACGACACTTAATGAAAGAATAAAAACAAATGAATAGTCTTAAGGCCAAGAATGAAAATTGACAGAGTGAGTGAGTGATTGAGTGACTGAAAAAGTGAGTGAAAGAATGAGTGAGTGAGCGAGTGAATGAGTGAGTGAGTGAGTGAGTGAGTGAGTGAGTGAGTGAGTGAGTGAGTGAGTGAGTGAGTGAGTGAGTGAGTGAGTGAGTGAGTGAGTGAGTGAGTGAGTGAGTGAGTGAAGATTGTACAATCTGAAACGCAAGTTATGAAAGGTGGGAAGAAATAAGAATACATGACGTCATCCAGAAGTGACCACTCAACATATCAATCTCCAGTACAACAAACATCATCTTCTTAGTCAACAATCAAAGTCAACAATGAAAGTCAACAATTAAAGTCAACAATAAAAGTCAACAATCAAAGTTAACAATTAAAGTCAACATTTAAAGTCAACAATCAAAGTCAACAATCAAAGTCAACAATCAAAGTCAACAATCAAAGTCAACAAGTAAAGTCAACAATCAAAGTCAACATGTAAAGTCAACAATCAAGGTCAACAATCAAGGTCAGCAATCAAAGTCAAAAATCAAAGTCAACAAGTAAAGTCAACAATCAAAGTCAACAATAAAAGTTAACAATCCAAGTCAACAATCAAAGTCAGCAATCAAAGTCAACAATCAAAGACAACAACCAAAGTCAACAATCAAAGACAACTATCAATGTCAACAATCACCGTCAACAATCAAAGTCAACAATCAAAGCCAATAATCAAAGTTAACAATCAAAGTCAACAAGTCAAAGTCAACAATCAAAGTCAACAAACAAAGTCAACAATCAAAGTCAACAATCAAAGTCAACTAGTAACAGTCAACAATCAAAGTCAACAATCAAAGTCAACAATCAGTCAAAGTCAACAATCAAAGTCAACTATCAAAGTCAACTAGTAAAAGTCAACAATCAAAGTCAACAATCAAAGTCAACAATCAGTAAAGTCAACAAGTCAAAGTCAACAATCAAAGTCAACAATCAAATTCAATAATCAAAGTCAACAATCAAAGTCCATCAATCAAAGTCAACAATCAAAGTCAACAATCAAAGTCAACAATCAAAGTCTACAATCAAAGTCTACAATCAAAGTCAACAATCAAAGTCAACAATCAAAATCAACAATCAAAGACAACAACCATAGTCAACTATCAAAGACAACAACCAAAGTCAACAATCAAAGTCAACAATTAAAGTCAACAATCAAAGTCAACATTCAAAGTCAACTATCAAAGTCAACAATCAAAGTCAACAATCAAAGCCAACAATCAAAGTCAACTATCAAAGTCAACAATCAAAGTCAACTATCAAAGTCAACAATCAAAGTCAACAACCAAATTCAACAATCAAAGCAAAGTCAACAATCAAAGTCAACAATCAAAGTCAATAATCAAAGTTAACAATCAAAGTCAATATCAAAGTCAACAATCAAATTCAACAATCAAAACAAAGTCAACAATCAAAGTCAACAATCCAGGTCAACAATCAAAGTCAACAAGTAAAGTCAACAATCAAAGTCAACAATCACAGTCAACAATCAAAGTCAACAATCCAGGTCAACAATCACAGTCTTTTTTACAGTAAACACGCCAGCATTAACAGTCATCTACGATACGAACCCCATTTAACAGAGACCACTAAAGTCTGTTCCTCATTGGTACTGGTGAACAAAGTGTCAGTCGTCGGATTATCCTCATCGCATATCGGACAACGATCCAAAAGCGCTCAAATCTGGTAGGAACCCACAGTGTGAAACGGTAAACTGGTTCATAGGTCTGCCCCCGATCTCCTCATAGCTGTGGTGCATCTTGGCAACATCACATCCAGGTAAATAAACAAGTCCAACAACGATCTTATGAAGACATATTGCTTGATATCAAAAGTAAAAGGTAAAGTACGAGACTTAAACTGACGTCTCAGCACTCGAGTTTCCACCCATATGTACTCGGCCGGCTATCCAGAAATGTTCGGAGATTTCTGTATTCTCAAGCATCGAAACTCAGATGCTAGGCGACATTCCTCACCTTCCCAGGGCAGTACCCTGGTACCCATTTCTGCCAACGGCTGGGTCGACCGTGGGGGTATTTTTTTTTCCAACCACGACTACAATTTACACTGCTTCCATCGGGAATCGAACACGGATTGTCCGAACGTCGGTAGTCCAGTCGAGTGAACTCAACTGGATATCAACACTAAGATAATAATAGTTTGTAAAAATAACAGGGAGACACTGAGAAGAACATTGATGAGAGAGGCAAGAGCAGCAGGATTCGGTCCCTCAATGAGATAGAGCTGCTTGCACAGAACAGAGACAAATGGCGAGATTTGATAAAATATCTTTAAAATAAAACTGTTAGAACAAAAATCCAGATATAAGAAGGTGTATCTTGGTCTACGCCCATGGGCCGGCAACGGCTCGAAAGGTCAATAGATAGATAGATAGAAAAATAACAACAGACTAATTATAATAGAAATAGATAGAAGACAATCAAAAGTTATGTGAACATACTCTTAGTTAAATCTGAAATACTGAATGATAGTAGACAAATATTAGAGACAATAAAGTAAACTGATGGTAAAAGCAATAATGATGTGTGGTGTTTCGTTATCATTTTAACTATAACGTTATGTAAAAAGATAAACTCTTTAAAATGGCAATTAATACACATAAACATAGATATGTGTGTTGAGCAACGTAGAACTGGCCTATTGAGGCAGTGCACCTGTGTATAAAAAGATGTGATAAAGCCAACACTTCTTTAATACTTACTGCTATCCCTGGATGATAACATATTTATCTATTCACAAAAATAATGCAAGGAGGCTGCAAGTAACTTATAAAGGAGCTTATTTATTATTTTAATTTCTTTACCTCTGGATTCATAGTATTCAGTGGACCGGTTTCAAACTGTTTATCCTGTACATTTCCAATAGCTAATTTTCAATATTAGGAAGAAACAATCGTTATTTTTTTTGGCCATGTAATGAGAAGGGAACAAATGGGAAAATCGAGGGACGAAGAGATAAAGGAAAGCAAAGAGAAAAGATACTAGACAGCTTAAGAGAATGGCTTTGCAGAATGTTAACAACATAAATTATAAATAAATGTCGGATTGAAAGTTGTGGAGAGACATGATCATCTACTCCAGTAGGCACGGTACTTGATGATGATGATGATGATGATGATGATGATGATGATGATGATGATGACGATGATGATCTTGTACATACATAAATTGCAAATATAGCTCATAATCTGCTCTTGGTATATTCCGTCTGTAGCTTGTATTCCGTTGAATATCGTTACAATCACGACTCTCATTTATTATAAAGTGTTTCCGGCGCGTTTAATTGAGTCAGACACACCTAAATGTAATGTTCTCTAGCACAAATAAAACAATGTGATTTAACTTGTTTTAACAAAGTAGAGTGAATAGGCAAAAATTTGCGGTGCTGTGGTAAAGCTGGTGGGCGAGGAACGAGATGAACTCATTGAATTGTGACGGTTTTTTTTACATAAGAAACCAATTCTAAAAGACGATGACGTTTCGGTATCACATATGGCCTTCTCCAGAAACGAAAACAAAAACTGAACACACAGAACATGAACATGAGCACATAGAACATGAACATGAACACATAGAACATGAACACATATAACATGAACACATAGAACATGAACATGAACACATAGAACATGAACATGAACACATAGAACATGAACATGAACACATAGAACATGAACATGAACACATAGAACATGAACACACAGAACATGAACATGAACACATAGAACATGAACACACAGAACATGAACATGAACACATAGAACATGAACTTGAACACATAGAACATAAACACATAGAACATGAACATATAGAACATGAACATGAACACATAGAACATGAACATGAACACATACAACATGAACACATACAACATGAACACACAGAACATGAACATGAACACATAGAACATGAACATGAACACACAGAACAAGAACACACAGAACATGAACACACAGAACATGAACATGAACACACTGAACATGAACCTGAACACAGAGCATGAACACAAAGAACATGAGCACAGAACATGAACACAAATAACAAGAACACACAGAACACAGAACATGAACACACAGAACATGAACACACAGAACATGAACACACAGAACATGAAAACACAAGAAGTGCACTAGGATCGTGCTACATGATAGAAAGTAACTACAAATAGTGTGTAATGACAATATATAGGCCATGTATATAAAGTATTTTGACATTGGAATCTCAAAAAGTCAACCTATTAATTATATTATTTTATTAAATCAACCTATTTATTATATTGAGTTCTTAAATGTTAGTAGAGCCAGTCTTAACATATGGATGCTAGTCAGGACAACGGACAAGAAAATCACTGGAGTCTGTAGAAATGTGGTTTTACAGAAGAATGTTGAGAATACCATGGACAGCTAAGAAATAGTAATGAAGAGGTTCTGAGAGAGGTCAAAGCAAAAAGAGAGCGAATTTCCAATGTTAGGAAGAGACAATCATCATTTTTTGGCCATGTGATGAGAAGAGAACAACTTGAATATATTGTAACAACTGGAAAAATTGAGGGACGAAGAGATAGAGGGAAGCAAAGAGAAAAAATAACAGACAGCTTAAGAGAATGGCTTGGCAGAAGGTCAACAACAGAAATGATAAATAGCTGCCGAGATCGAAAGTTGTGGAGAGATATGATCACCTACGCCACTAGACCCGGTACTTGATGATGATGATTTATTATATTATTTAATGAAATCAACCTATTTATTATATTATTTTATGAAATCAGCCTATTATTATATTAGTTCATGAAATCAACCTATTTATTATATTATTTTATGAAATCAACCTATTTATTATATTATTTTATGAAATCAACCTATTTATTATATCATTCTATGAAGTCAACTTATTTATTATATTATCTTATGAAGTCAACCTAATTATAATATTATTTTAAGAGCGCATGTTGTAGGCTCCTAATTGCGATAAAGCAGTTATTTTATATAATAATTCACAAATGTTTGACATATATGTGGCAACCTAATGTTTCAATAAGTGGTGTGATTAAATGATATTATAACATCGTGTGACGCTAGCATTAAATCATTGCTTACTTGTACATCACTTTCCCGAGATGGAAAATGTTAACTGTTTAGAAAAATGTTAGCAAATGTTAGTCACAATTAGGTACACAATTTAGCAATATCACCTTATCAACGACCCTTTTTGTGTTTTGTGTATTTATTACTATAGATTTGCTATTGTTGCTACAGAACATTGACAGACAGTGTTTGCGGCAGGAGAGGATGCAGCTTTTGGATGACTTTAAAGTGAACGCGTTAATCAGGGTATACTGGTGTACACGGAAATGAAATAGCCGATAAACTCGCTGGCAGCTCTGGCACTGAGTGTGGCCATACTCTGGACAAAGAGGACATCGCTAAGTTTGTTTTTCATTCCTTAAGAGAAGAGGAAGAGAATGAATGCGATAATGATGTATATATCGAGAGACTGAGGAGTCTAAAGGTGGAAAATGATACTGGTCAATCCGGAGAGCTTAGTGGGAAAAGCAGATGTATCTATAATCAACACCTTACAGGAACAATCAATCTACATAAGTTTCGAGACTTGCTGGGATGAGCGGTGGATGCTCCGACTGCAATGAAACTGATTCCATGAATAGAATAGAATAGAATAGAATATGTTATTGTTGCGATAAATAAAGTGAGTTTTCGTGTCTTTCATCTTTTTCTTCATCATCGTCTTCTGTTGCTTCTTCTAGTCTTCTGTTAGTACCTATTGAGTAATCAGTCATCACAAGAGCTCCCCAGCATTTCTTTTCTTTTTGCTGTCTGTTATATTCTTCTACATGTGAAATTCAACTTCGTGATCTTGTCTATTGGTTCCGTCTCATTGTGATTCCAGGACTTCCCTGTTGCTCTTTTTCTTGCGCGTCCCTTGTGAGATCTTGCCATGTAATACTCGAAGTTTAGTTTCGAAGTGTGAATCTAATTATTCATAACTTATAACAAGGTTCTATGGCCATTGAAGTAATTTTGTCTCCCTGTCTTTTCATGACTGGTACTGTTAGCTCTGATTAGTCGATTACTACTTCGGCTGTTCATTTAGCACTGGTCAGTACTGATGCTCCTAGGCCCTGATTGATTTCCATATTACCGATTGGTTCTTAATTTTTTTTTAAGAAGTCGCAGTAGCGTTATAGTTAGTGAATTGGTCTCTCCCTATACTTGAAACTATCGATTTCTTCTGCAGCATCTTAAATGTAATGTAATATATCACATGAAGTTTGACATGTAATATGTATTGTTGTGACTGTGTTCATCGTATATTATTCCTGCTGACATTGAACACAATCTTCATTTTTTACAGTAATTATTAATAAAATAAATACATTCATAATATTTTACGTGATTATCTTCTCATTATTAATTATATTATTTTAATTATCAATAGATTACAATATTCAAGAAATTTCGAAAACTTGCTTCGAGTTAACTGAGGAAATAGGAAGCCGTTTTCCCAGTGCATTCATCGCGTGTTATTTCATGTTTGTTTTTCAATTCAACCCCACAGGTAGAATTCCCGATATAAAATAAAACTCTTCATACGATTGCAACTAATGGGTCCACCTGATTGGGAAAGCAACCTTTCATTTCGCTAGACCTTCTCTTCCGAACTTCTTTACCTTTTTCTAACTGCTTATAATTTTTTAGAACGAACACAGAGTAGAAACACTCTTCGTGTTTGACGATTTTTTGTATTCTTACACTTCCGGCATCTTCAGACTTTGTACAGAATCGGCAGCTAGTATCGGCACAGTTCTGGGCAAGCTTCCCAATCTCTACAAGAGATGTATAAATGTTAAATATTAAAATGTTTTTAGCAGCTGCTATGATATTTCAGACAGTTTGAGTGAACAGATATATAGGGAGTCACCGACATAAGTAATAAACAACTATAGAAGTAGAAAGCTCTTAAAGAACACAATCACCTACCTCAGCAGGCACAGCACTTCATGATGATAATATCTAATGACTTTGTTTTCTGCTTTTTACTTTAATCTATTGTTTAACATTAACCTTCTTCCGTTAATACCTCCTCGACGTAAAGCTTATTTAAGTAACGACGAGTCTGTTTTAAGTTTAGATTTTTACAGTACAGGCCATCTTAAGTAAAGTGACGAAGTCAAAAGATAGGGGTCAAAGTTCAAGCGTCCTAAAAATAACTGTTTACTATTACAGCCATAATTGCTATTTCGTGTGCTGAGACAAACGGAGCCTGTCTAGAAGAGATTAATAAATGGCTGGCAATTGCTTAAAAAAACTAATTAAAATGAGATATTCTAGGCAAAACACTTGCTACTTTATCGAGTTAATTAGGGCTACTCAGAGCCATTCCTTTTGTTCATTTGGAACTGACAGATGCAAAACCTGGATACTAATTCAGACAATAACTCAATAACTCAGACAGCGTAAAATAGAATTGTACCATAGAAGATGTAATTCCACAGAATCTTTTAAATATCCTGGAAAGACAAAAGAACAGATTAAAGTATCTAAATATTAAAAATATAATTAAAATAATATAAGTATTAAAATAGAATGCCTGAAAATTAAACCAGTATATATAAAAGATGTTGAAAGTTCCCTGGCCAGCTAAAAAGACCAATGAGGAAGTTCTCAAAGAGGCCATCACAAAAAGGGAGCTCCTAAAAAATATCAAAAAGAAACAACCAACATTTTTCGGGCACATCATGATAAGAGGAAAGTTGGAATACTTGGTTACAACTGGTAAAATAAAAGGAAAGAGAGATCGAGGACGACAAAGAGAGAAAATACTGGATAGCTTGGTGTCATGGCATGGAAAAAAAGTCAACAACAGAACTGATACGATGTACTGTAGATAGAAGTTTGTAGACGGACATGATCGCCTACGCCAACCTGTATGTCACATGATGATGATGATGATGATATATAAACCTGTGAAAATTAACCTGTAAAGAAAGCTATCTATTTTTGCCATTTAAAATGTAATCATATTTTATTGAAGAAAAAAGGAATTATGTGAAGTGATGGTTAATATCCTGGGAAGTGAATGATTGAACGGTAACGGCGGAACAGCGGGCACCAAGAATCTCTTACCAACCTCTGCCCTTCCCTTCTCACGTCTAATACAGTCTGGCAGCATAGCCAAGCAATTAGAAACATTAGGAGCGTCACTTTTGAAGTGCGGCGCTCACCTCTTGATGAAGGCATCTAGATAGTGGCTATGTTGAACATGTTTTTGTGTGTGAGAAAGTGCATATGTGTGGGTGTATATGTATATGATTGCCTACATTGTAAGCAATTGTGATCGTTTGCGGCTAGTAATGGGATGCACTTTCTGCATTTTTTACATTTTATTTATTTTTTTTTTTGGCACAAAAATACATAAATGTCAATTGATAATCTAATTATTTGAGTCACAGAGTGATAAGCTCTTACGCGTTGGTCGAGGAGCTGTTAAATTAACGACAAGAGCTAATCACGATAAGTGTAAGCGACCTCTAGCTAACTACTGTCGACTGTGAATCAAAGTTGACTCAGACATTTCTTCACATTTGCGTAGTTGTTCCAGAAAATAATTGTTATCTATCTGGCCAAGTGAGTAGGTATCCCTGTGGACAGATCTGGGTAGTCCATTCAGATATATCATCAACTAATATTAGCAGCCCACTCTTCTATGGCTTTTGTGTTACGCCGAAGTGATGAAATTAATTGTCAACATTTTCCAGGCAAACAGGCGGCCGAAGTAGAGTATTTAAGCGCAACGTGAATAGGTAACACGTTATTACATAACATAATATAGTGAAAAATATCATTTTATTAAGTTTGGATAGCAACCGCGGTGTAATATATGGGAGAAGACACAATCTGAGGTTGAACGGATCGTGCCTAGCCAGGAAGTAGGAAAAACCCCTAGACGGAACCACCCTAACAAGTCATGTAAGACTTCCCAAAACCACGAAGATGTCGCGCAATGGTTTCTGGTAGGGTAGGCTGTGACAGGTTACAGACAGTAGATTCTATCAGACGTTTTCTACAGACCAGAGTTTCATCTATTATATGTTCAACCTTTTGTGACTTTACAGGCTAGTTGGGTCCAACTTTCATTTTCAAATACGATTAATTTGTCCTTGTTTTCGGACCCATATGGACGATCCACCAGTGCCTTAGGGAATTGGTACCAGAGACTTGGCCTGGAAAAGTGGAAAAGGGGAAAGGGGAGGGGGGATGGGGTTGTCGATGTAGTGTTGTGTTTAGGTGCTTACCTCAACCAGAAAGTCCCACGGTTCGAGCCACATTTGGATCAATCGTGATGTTATTTTAAAAAAAAAAAAGAAGACTTGACGGCTGAATATTAAAAAAGAGTAGACATTGTGCCGCTGACCGAGCCAAGTTTCAATAAAAGAAAAGTAAAATGTCAACAGTCTTTTATAATAATTAACTGGTTTACTTAACTTGCCTTGGTGTTCCCGTACTGTGCTAGGATCGTCTTGTTTCACCAGAAAGATATGGGAATGCTCAATGCTAATGTTCATGTATAGTGATAATGATTCTAATACACATACAAAAAGAGTATATAGATACTAGCTACATCACCCACTAATGTTTCGGTGGTAAAGATACTATCTGGATATTAAATTTAAATTTGTATTTCCCATACCTTACAAAACGTGACAGTTGCTTTAATTTTGTAAGGGTCATTATATTTTTTTCAGGTCTATTTTTTGCTTGCATTTAACTGTTTGCTTGGTCATTTCATTTCATTGTGCCATTTTTATTACAAACACCAGCCAGGCATTAAAATCGTGAATCAATAAATATCAACTTTTTATTTGCATTATTTATAGATTTATGTTTAGTTATCGAGTGAGACGTTTCTGTTTTTGTATTATTAAATGTTGGAAATGCATGACTAACCAGGTGATTCGTGGCGCTATTTTTGTTCAAAATGTGCTTGGCTCGCAAATTTAGATTCCCAGAGAAGAATGATCGTTGAAGTTAATTCTTTCTCCTGACATTCAACAAACAGTACACGGTTGGAATCACATGTATATTCTGACCAACGAGCACGGTTGGAATCACATAATTTTGTTCTGACCCAACTATAGCGGTTGGAATCACATGTATATTCTGACCAACGAGCACGGTTGGAATCACATAATTTTGTTCTGACCCAACTATCGCGGTTGGAATAACATGTATATTCTGACCAACGAGCACGGTTGGAATCACATAATTTTGTTCTGACCCAACTATCGCGGTTGGAATCACATGTATATTCTGACCAACGAGCACGGTTGGAATCACATAATTTTGTTCTGACCCAACTATCGCGGTTGGAATAACATGTATATTCTGACCAACGAGCACGGTTGGAATCACATAATTTTGTTCTGACCCAACTATCGCGGTTGGAATCACATGTATATTCTGACCAACGAGCACGGTTGGAATCACATAATTTTGTTCTGGCCCAACTATAGCGGTTGGAATCACATGTATATTCTGCCCAAACGTGCTGTGATCAAAGAGGGAAGGAATTCGATATCTAAACATGCCAAGCTGAAGTCGGATGTGTTGGGCCGAAATGAGCAGATAACATAGATTTTGTAAGCACAACATATCTACATCCCTCCCCCGCCCACCTATTTTTAACGTCCATTTAAGAGCAGGTGTAACAATGAATTAACTTCACCTGACTCCGGTGTCGGCTCCATAATGAATGAGTCACAGGGTACCAGAATTAATGAGTCACTCGGCACCAAAAGGAATGAGTTACCGGGTATCAAAATGAAAGAGTCACTGGGCACTAAAATGAATGAGTCACTGGGCACCAAAATGAATGAGTCACTGTGCACCAAAATGAATGAGTCACTGGGCACCAAAATGAATGAGTCACTGGGCACCAAAATGAATGAGTCACTGGGCACCTAATTGAATTAGTCACGGCACCAAATTGACTGGAGTCTATTCCATCTGACGTGTGTTTGGCACTGATTACTGTACCAACTCAAAGACTACTCTTGTATCATATGGACAATCTTAATCAAACTGCCTGCCTGTAGTCGAGGTCGTGTTAAATGTCACTTTAAAAAGGGTTCAACTATGGCTCCTCTTATACCTCAGGTCTATTTTAGTTTACTCTTCTTTTTTGTGACTTATGATCAGCTAATTATCATGATTCAACATCACAAAACATCACAGATGAAAGCGAAATCAACTCTAGGTATAAAATGAAACATGAAAATGTGTAGTTGATTGAAACTGTGACTCAGCATCCGTCATTTACTGATAATGGCGTGCATGGTAATATCAATTCAATTGTACAAACTACAAACCACGTTTCAAGATCACTCCACATCCATACCTATTTACTATTAGCTGTAAATCGTGGCTGAAATAAACAAAAGAATAGGAATGGCATAAAGTAATTCTAATGCCATTAAAAATATACTCATCATCATCATCAAGTACCGGGCCTGCCGACGTAGATGATCATGTCTCTCCACGACTTTCGATCTCGATAGTTATTTATCATTTCTGTTGTTGACCTTCTGTCAAGCCATTCTCTTAAGCTGACTGGTATCTTTTCTCCTTGCTTCCCTCTATCTCTTCGTCCCTCAATTTTCCCAGTTGTTACAATATATTCCAGCTGTTCTCTTCTCATTACATGGCCAAAAAAATGATGATTGTTTCTTCCTAATATTGGAAATTAGCTCTCTTTTTGCGTTGGCCTCTTTTAGAACGTTTTCATTACTCTTCTTAGCTGTCCATGGTATTCTCAACACTCTTCTGTAAAACCACATTTCTACATACTCCAGTGATTTTCTTGTATGTTGTTCTATTGTCCATGATTCACATCCATATGTTAAGACTGGCTCTACATAACATTTAAGAACTCTTTATCTTGTTTCTATTGTCAAAAATGGATTGCATAGTATGTTCCTCATTTTATTGAAAAGTTGCTTTTGCTTGAGCCATTCTGCATCTCAACTCTGTTGTACATCTGAGGTTAAAAAAGTTCCTAAATGTTTAAATTCATTTACCTGTTTTAATATGAAAAATATACTCACATCGAACAAATAACAGCAGGTCTAAAATTAACAGTAGCAACATTTATATTTTCTCAACATTCCTGTATGGTTAAGAAATATTCAGATTAGACAAGAAAACAGAACAGAAAATTGAAGCCTTTGAAACGAGGATTTATAGAAGAATGGGAAGAATTGAGTGGAAAGAAAAGAAAACAAATGATAAAGTCTTAAAACAACTAGACATGAAAAGATAACTACTAAACACTATTCAAACAAGACAAATGAAAATGTGGGGGCATGTTAATAAAAGACACAGCAGCCTACTAAAAGTAATTTTGGAAGGGAAAATACAAGGTAAAAGAGGCAGACCAAGACTAACACGGATGAGTAACATAAAAGATGGACAAGTCGCCTATGACAACCTGCACTATTAAAGCAAGAGCTAGAGCGGAATGCGTTATATGGTAGCCAATCTTCGATGTGGAGACGGCACACGATGATGACATGAGTTATTCTTCACTCTAATTTCTAATGTGACTACCTTCACACTTCCGTGTGGACAAAACAACTTCATCTGGTCTTTATTTGCTCTGGTAACTAACTTGGTTCTATCAAATAAATCATATCCTACTTTATCTATAGCCTCCACTGGATTGTATCCGCTTGCTAGGTGGTTACAACCTACTCCTTACCCACGTCTTCCTCGTATGACATCATGGATCTTATAAAATCGAACTATAACTGTCGCGATTTTTCACTATAACTTTTCCCCGTGAACTTAACTCAATGTCTTTGTCCTCCTTAACCTTCCTCTTTCCGACCGTGCCCCTTTTCAATCTCTTTGTCCCCCTTAACCTTGTGAATCCTGGTGATTCAGACAAGCCCACTTACCTAAACTCAGACTTTGAACTCAACATCTTCATTTTTGTGTTAAGGGTACTAACTCAACTTTATTCTTCCTATATTGTCTCAGTTAATTGCCTTAGACCATGACATTAATTACGAATTGAGACATGATAAGAAGAATCACATGTACAGTGACGAATTTGTTTCATTTTAATTTTTTATAATCGCCTCAACCCTAATCTGAGACCTCATTATAGTGAGACCTAATTACTAGTCCTATCGGAAAACCAATTCTGACCTATGGAAACGAATCATGGACAATAGACAAACAAATGAAAAGACGATTAGAAGCCACAGAGATGGGATTTCTCAGAAGAATGTTGAAAGTTCCCTGGACAGCTAAAAAGACAGTCGAGAAAGTTCTCAAAGAGGCCAACACAAAAAGGGAGCTCCTAAAATACATCAGAAAGAAACAATAAACATTTTTCGAGCACATCATGACAAGAGGAAAGTTGGAATACTTGGTTACAACTGGCAAAATACAGGGTGTTTTTAAAGTCGCAGTGCAGTGAATTTCTACTCTCGGAAGAAAAACGTCACCAGAAATGCGGTTAACTAATGCGTCACACAAATTGTAAAATATTCAAATATACTTGACTGCTATCGGCGAGCTTATAATGGGTAATGTTGGTATTAACACAATAAAGTTGTGCCTAAAGCATATGTTGAAAATGTCCACCACGGGCCTCAAGACATGTCGTGATTCGTCTTTCCATATTTGCGAAAACCTTCAGAATAATGTCTGGTGATATTTGTTTAATCTTGTCTACTATTTCAGTCTTTAGGTCATTAATTGTCTGCGGATTATTTTCATAAACTTTCCCCTTCAATGCCCCCCACAGATAATAATCTGGGGGTGTTAGATCTGGTGAACGAGCAGGCCAGATTCCACGGGAAATAATGCGATTTGCAAATATGCTTTCTAAATAATTGAGTGTTGTTGTGGCTGTGTGTGCTGTTGCCCCATCCTGCTGAAACCAGGATTCCATAATTTCCCGTTCTGTAAGGTGTGCTATGAACGGTTCCAGAATTAAAGTACGGTAACGTTCTGCATTTATTGTTTCATTAAAAATAAAGGTCCTATTATCCGCATACGACTTATAGCGCACCACACTCCGACTTTTTGATCGTAAAGCGGCACTTGATGAAATTCATGGGGGTTTTCACTGCTCCACAGCCGATTGTTCTGACTGTTCACATAACCGGATAAATGAAACCAGGCCTCATCAGTGAAAAAAGTGACGTCAAGGATGGCAGCGCCGTGTTCATAAAAAAATTCTGAAACCACATGCAGTAGTTTAAACGGGATTCATAATCTCTTTCTTGGAGTTGAGACACTTCAGTTAATTTGTATGGACGATAGTGTAGTTCACTTCTTAAAACCTTGTGAACAGAACTCTTAGATATTTGCACCTGTTGAGACAAGTGGTTTAAAGATGCATTTGGACTCATTGTAATTCTGTCTTGGAGTTCCATAATTTGGTCTTGTGAAATTGAAGGTCTTCCAGATCGGTGGGTGTTTCTTTAATGACTGTGCATTATTTGAAAATCTAGTTGTTCCAATTTATTTATGTAAATCACGCATCATGTACTGCTGTAGCTTGTTCCTTTTTCGGTAAAGTTAAACATATAACATCACTATTCACAAAAGGTATTCGAAATATCCACCACGCTTTAGTTGGCAAATGTTGATACGTTTTTTCATATTGTCAAAAACCTTACGCAGTATGGGCTGTGTAACATTATTAATGTTGTTGGCGATTGAAACCTGCAGCTCATCGAGTGTGTGGGGATTGTTTTCGTACACTTTTCCTTTCAGTTCACCCCAGAGATAGTAGTCCATGGGAGTAAGATCAGGAGACCGTGCAGGCCAAATTCCGCGAGAGATTATACGATTAGCAAAAATTTCATATAAAAATTCCAGTGATTTTACAGCAGTGTGAGCAGTTGCGCCATCTTGTTGAAACCAAGCTTTTTCAATTTCTGGCTCAGAAAGTTGGGTTACGAATCGCTCCAGTATGTTAATCCTGTATCTTTCTGAATTTATTGTGTCATAGAAGAAAATTGGGCCGATTATCCGCTGACGACTCATTGCCCACCACACTCCTACTTTCTGATCGTGGAGAGGCACTGAGTGCAATGCATGTGGATTTTCATCACTCCAAAGACGATCATTCTGCCTATTCACGTACCCAGACAAATGGAACCATGCTTCATCTGTGAAGAAAGTGAAATCAAGGATTTCCTCACCTTCTTGGGCTAGAAAATTCTCAAACCATATACAATAATTAATTCTGGATTGGTGATCTAATTCTTTTAATTGAGGAACGACGGAAAATTTGTACGGGTGTAACTTTAATTTTTTTTTCAGAACTCTATGAACAGTACTGCTTGATTTGTGTACTTGTTGAGTCAGCTTTATTATTGATTTGCCAGGACTCATTAGAATGCTGTCCTGGATGTTGAGAGATGTTACTTCAAGAACAGATGGTCTACCATGACGGCTAACATCATGTACACTACCGGTGTTTTGAAATGTGATTATTAAATTACTCACAGTATTTCGATGAGGCACTGCTGTATCAGGAAATCTATTCACAAATTGTTCAACAACCCCATTCGAATACTTGCCGCCGTTACGGAACACATGCTCCACTATAAATACTCTTTCTTCAATCGTTAACACCATTGTAAGCAAGATCTATCATGTAGCAGTGATGTTTAAATGTAAATGAACACGTAAATGGTGCTTGAACTATTACGTCATACATAGATAAAATTTAGGTGCGTAATTATTTCAACAACAAAAAATGCACAGTCATTAAAGAGACACCCTATACCAGGAAAGAGAGATCGCGGACGACAAAGAGAGAAAATACTAGATGGCTTGGTGTCATGGCATGGAAAGCAGTCAACAACAGAACAGATACGATGCACTATGGATAGAAGATTGTGAAGGACATGATCGCTTACGCCAACCGGTATGGCACATGATGATGATCGGAAAACAGGAAGTTTGTCCCGTGTAATATGACATGGCATGAAAATAGAAGTATTAAACTTCACTGTACTAAAGTCGCAAAATGTGAAGATGCTCGCTGTTAATACCTTCATTAACTCGAATAGTTATGCACTAAATTTGGTTTGATGAAAGTCGAATATAAAACGTTAAGTATACACAAATAGATGTTCACTTTTGTGGCCAGACGAGGGCGGTAGTCAAAATGCTTCTGAAGCTCTCAGACCATCCGGAGACTGATAAGACACGGATGTCCCATCCAATTGCAGTTAAAAATTGAAAAGCTGCACACTGAACTATATATTTACATACATATATGGGAGCCACGATAGCTAAGTGGTTAGTGAACTGGACTACAGAGGACATGAGATAGGGTTCGATCCCAACCGACGGTTTCCAGGTTCACCCAGCCTTAAATGGGTACCGGATTTTTTTCTGGAAAAGTAAAGCGGCACGGGCGTAATACCGACCACATTACCCCAAAAATCATGTGCTGAAGGTCTGTAAAATTTATGGTCACTAATACTATATTCCCTAAACGCCACTTGGCGTGACGGAGCCTCTTTACTTTTTACTTACATATAAATATATTAAATTTGAAATGTGAAGTTTAAACAAAACCATCTGAAACCATCTGATATGGGTCTATCACTGGTTACTGAAATTCGTGCAGAATGCGAAGAACTTCCTGTTACAGTGATGGCGGTTCTAAATATAAGAATAAGTCGTTTTTGGATGAGAATAAATATTGCAAGTGACAGCATTCATAATTGACATTGGCTTGAAGTTCTACTTATTTAAATTCACATGAAAACTCGGGAAAATATTGGATTCAAACATTTCATGTCTGGATGACAGCAGCATATAGCGTTCTACTCACAGTTTAAATTCGTTTAAACTGTGGTAAAGTATATCATGACTGACGCTAGTCTGCTGAAGACAAGAGGTCTGGTTATAATACATGTTGGATTTGTTCTAGATTCACCTTGTCTTTTGTGGATCATGAAGATTATTGTCCAAGAAAAAGGTTCCCTAGATTGGTACTGACCATATTATTTTTAAAAAACCAATCTTACGGTTTTTATGCCAGTTGTGTGTGTGTGTGTTGTGTGTGTGTGTGTGTGTGTTGCAGGGTTTCTTTCAAACTTCTTTCTGACCTTACTACTTGTTCTTTCTTTGGACACACATATATAACTCATCAATCTTTTTTAGTACAAGTATAAACAAGGTCTTTATTGGTGTTACTTGACATAGCCTATCGGCGATGATGAATTGTCAAATAACGTTTGTGTGTGTCCGTTTCGTATTCATAAAGTTCTACCTGTGGTTATCTATCTATCTTGTTGACCGTATACTCCGTATAGTATTCTTAAGTACATCTGCCTGTCTCTTTCTGATAGTGCTGAGGAACTAGTATCTGAATGTGCTCAGTCTGGCCGAGTGTGGCCGAATTGTCTCGAGTCTGCTGAGTGTAACTGAGTCTGCCCGAGTGTAGCTAAATGTCTCTCTAGCTACTGCTCCTCGCCCCAAAAGCATTCTGGGCCTCTCCTCTCCTAATCTCCCTAGTTCCCAGGGTCTCGGGTTTAAGTCCCAGGTGACCACACCCCCCCGACCACTGATACGGCCTAACCTACGTCTCTTGACCGTCACTATCTCTCTAGCTCCGCCTTTTTTTAATTATCTCTAAAGTCTTATTACTTTAGGAGTCCTGTCGAACCTGTCCATCTTCCTAAGTCCGTCCCCTAACAACTAAAACTCGAGGCGATTTCCAATTCAGAGACTCAAAGAGTAATCACTGCTGAACGTAAAGATAACCTGGTCTTTTGATTACGCGGGGCAGTTTAGTTGTCCGCTTTCATCTCAGGTCTTCACTGGACTTCAAGGCGTCTGCCGATATAAGAGTTTCCTAGGAACCAGCGGCCGTGTCGTTGCGTTACGCAACTTTGTCGACCAGAGCAAACATCTGTCGGCTTTAGGCTGACCACCTGTACGCATTTCACTGGTAATCTTCAAGTTGATTACGACTCAGCGACTGAGTTGGGTAGACTTAACGTCTCCTTCCTAATCCTCTGAAGAGTGTCTTTTCTACGCCGCCTAAAACTATCCTACTTCACATCGTCATCGCCTCATTCTTTTATTCTTGTCTATCGTCATATTCTTCTATTCTTCCATTATCGCCCATGACTGAGTCACACTATAACATATATCTCCGTCAACATTTCAGTTGAATTGATATATTCATAGATCAATTTAACTCAAAATAAAAACATAGTGTGACTGCTCTCTTTCTACTTCCTTAATGGGCTAACTAATTTCCTTTTCTCATTGTACATCAATTATTACAACAATTAGAAATACAAATTCAACATCTATAAACTGGAATCTCAAAAGAAAAATCCATCATGTATACAATCATCTTACAACATCGCTCTGCCATGCCACTTTGTTTTGCTTTGAAGCCTCTGACTAACGTGACGTCACTCTGGACCTAGCCTGAATGTAGGCCAGCTAAATTGAGGTCATCGTCTGTTTTGTCTATGTCTAACCCACATTTCTTTCCGTCTCTTAATTTAAACTGGTAGGTTCTGTAATTGGTGTTTACATATACAACATTCATAATTCTACAACAATATCATGACATTCAATAAACATCTTTGCGACACAACATGTGTCTCATGTATACAAAACATTTTGTGGAAACATCAATTCTGAAATATTTAAGGCTCGATCGGCCTTCGCACTGTACTCTCTTAATTGCCTAATAAGACGTGTTTAGTCTTTCTTCGGCATCATATCTGTGCCAGTTCTGAAAAAGAAACAAGACCCGTCTACTCTGTTCTCTTATTCTCCCTGAACACGTGCTCTTCTGGCACTGCTAATAAAGTTGTCTGCATAGCAATACGCTTTCTTACAGAATCTCTTAGCCACAGGCTTAATTTACTGGTCAACTCATGTCGGGTCGACAGTCTTCTTATCTGTTCCTTCTCCCGCATATTCCTAAATTTTAGGCAATTCTCCCCGTCAACATATAATTACATTTTCATAAAATTGTATTTTAAAAAATGTGCATTTCACAACATGTTTCTCCTCAAATCATACACCCCACAGTCTTGGACAGACCGAACATTGAAGCATAGAGTAATCACAAACACATAGCAATCAAAATTATGACTTAAATTGATACAGAATCTAGTCTGTCTAGACTTCCATTAAACTATCCACAACACACTTCATACACACATGTGTACATCTCACAATGCTGTTCCACACTTGGAATTCCTATATAACTCATAGAGTCTCTCCAACTCGGGTCACTGACTCACTCTTCTTAGTTCCCTATGTTTTTCTCTCCATGAATACTCTATTTTCTGTAAATTCTGAGTTCTCTTAACTTGACTCAAACTTTTTAAACCGATGTAAACATGGTTACCATTTTGTTTGTTTACTTCAGGTGACTCACTAACATCTTCATACATATAGTTCTGTCTCCTCATTAAGGCAACAGTACATTTACAGACTCCTACTCATCATTCAGTGCACACTGACATTATACATTTAAAATTCGTCTAAAAGTTAGTAGACTCTTACACCTTATTAGTTACAACATCCACAAGTAAAATAATTACAATTCTTAATATGTATGTTTCTTCTTTTTGTATCTTTTATCTCTTCCATCACTAGTGGTGTCAGGTCTCCTCTTTCTGACCTATGATCTTCTCTGAATTTGTTACCTTTATCTATTTCTTTCTGGTGGTCAAAAAACTCTTGCCGTCGTCCCAATCGTATGGCAAAAGGCAGGTCTACTTTGACTCTTTCATCGTCTTTTCTTCTTCTTTCAGCGATAATGGCATCACGTTCTGGTGTTCCCAATGGCCAAAATTTCACTTGCTCTGCCTTTTCTATTTGGGTCTTTTCAAACTCTTCATTTATGGCAGCAACCCTCCTTTCTCGTATTGTAGGCAATCTGTCAGTTTCAGGACGTTTCTTGCTACCTTTTACCCCATCTGCCATATCCTCTAATTCCTTGTCCATTTCACGCGCATATTTATCAGCTGCTTTCTCTAATGCATGAAACACTGCTAGTTCGTTAATTTTCTTCTCAGCACTTTTACTTACAACCTCTACACTATTTGTATCACTGTTGCGTTCTATCCTATCAAGTTTCCCTTTCTCGTTTTCCTTTTTCAAATTTTCTGTAGTAGATTTCTTTCGCCTTAGAGACGCTACCTCTTCCTCTAAGTCAGACTTCTCTCGTATTAGGTTCTTTACTTTGTCATCTACTTCTGATTTCTCCTTTCTTAAACTTACAATTAAATCTTTGGACTCTTTGACTTCACCTAAAAGTTGGCTATTCTGTGCTTTCATCTCATCAACTTCTCGACACATACACACACTGTGTCTGTCAGTCTCAGCCTTTTGTTCTTCACGTGTTTCAAGCTCTTTAATTCTTGTTTCTAGACACTTGTTTTTGCACTCTAGCCTATCTACTGTGTCTTTCAGCTCTAATAGCATCAACTCGTCTCTTTCACTTCTCTTTTCCATAATTCTTATTTCGGCATCTTGTCTTGAAATTACATCTTCTAGGATGTTTGTAGCCACACAGGCGTCTCTAACTTGTTTCTTCACCTCCCTCGTTTGTGTTATCTTATCATTATGTTTAGTTTGTCCTCTAACCTCTACAGTCTGTGTTTGTGCGCAGCTAACCTGTGTCACCAATACTTCTCTATCAGTACCTTCTGTTTGTGTAGCACTGTCGATCATTCTGTTCTCAGTCTCTTTAATTCTCACTAACATACATTCTTTTTTATTGCTGATCGCATGACTCGACTTATCTTCTAAATTCTGTTCCATTCCCTCTAATTCCTTCTCCTTTCTGATTAATTTGTTTGTTTCAGGCTAGACAGCCTGTTTGTCTTGATGTTTGGGCCGTTTGATTTGGACCACTTGGTCGTTCTCGCATCCACGTGCTTGGTTGCGCGCTTCTCTTTGACTCCAGAGGGATCTTGCCAACCACGCCTGGGTGTTTGATTAACATGCTGTGCCCAAACTTTTGATTTACAATTCACTTTATTCATTTCAATCCTGTCTACACTATTTATTTCATAGCTCTTACGTCCATCAGTTTGTCTTTTGTCCTTCCATCTCCACCTAGATTCCTGGGGTGGTAATCTTCTTCGTGAAAATGCCTTGTTTCCCTTCTCACTGCATATATTTCTTTACTCATTTCACCTAGTCGTCCCTTATTTCTCCATCTATTACTCGCTTGATTAACTTCCCTAGGCGTTTCTACTATTTTTCTTTTATTAAACATTCACTGATGGTTGGGCTTTCTTCAGGTAGGTTTAAATTCAATTTCTTCATGAACCCGATTTCTTTAATAGAGATATTAATCGCTTCATCTAGCGTCTCAGGGTTCAGCCTCGCTAAGTGTAGTTTTAGATCTGTGGATATTAGTCCATCTATAAAAGTCTCTATTAATTGTCTACCAAAACTGTCAGTATCTAAACCAGATTCCTCTGCTAGCTCTAAAAGTCTATTACTGTAAGCAGTTATTGTCTCTCCTCTTTCTTGTTTAAACTTCCTCAAAAGTATGAAAGCAGTGTAGGCATCTCCTACAGCAGCATACCTAGTTTTTAATTCTATCTTGAGGGACTTCCATGTGCTTGAAGGTTCATTCTTTAGCCTTCTCTGGATGAAGTCAGATACTTCGCCTCTACTTGTTTTAAAAGCTATTAATTTCTTGTCTTCCTCATTTATAGGAAAAATGAGAGCATACTTTTCAATTTCTGCCATCCATTGTCTGTACATGGATGGGTCGCCAGAGTAATTGAGATACTGGCACTCATTTCTTGCTGTCTAAAACTATTTTCTAAACCGGTGATGACTCTACTAATTTCTTGCAGGGTCTGCAAAGTGGGAGTCATGCCTCTCTTCATCTTGATAATTAATTAATTAATTATAAATTAAGTATAAATTAACACACAAGTTATTTAGATCAGTCAAAGAATTTCTACTTTCTTCCACTAACACTCAAGGAAAAAACTTATTTACTTCACACAACCTTGTTACAACATATCATATGCATCTCTAAAATATATAAGAAAAATCCAACTTACATGCTTCTGAAGTCCATGGAATACCTAACACACTTATGTAACATCCTAACAACTACACAATAATATACTAATTTAAAACAATAATTAACTACTTAGTCTTTTTCAGGTTCTCAATGTGGACATCATTTTCACATTTTGTTCTCTCTGTCTATTTCACTTTTACTTCTTTCCTTACAGGAAGTTCTACTTTATGAATATGAATGTTCACTTCTACTTTGATATAGCTCGGGGAAAGATCACTGCGGGTTGGCACTTCTAGTCGCTTCTTCGGGATTTTAAGATACACAGGGTGTAGTCTCACAAACAGGCAGCCATTCTTACGCTGGACTTCGATGTACTATTTTGGACACAGATGGCTAGGCTTGATTAACTTCTGTAGACAAGGTTCGCTGGTGTGTTGTACACAAACACATTACTAGGCTCAACTTCATGGGTACTTGCAAATTATGAGGACGGCACTCGTTGCTGGAAGTACTTCTTGGTTATACTGGAAGTACGTAGGTGGACGTCTTGGTTAATTAAGAGAAAATTCTTACTCTTTTTTTTTTCTCTCCAGGTCCTTTCTAAAGAATAGAATCCTGCGTCACGGCAACAGAAAGTAATGTTATGTGGCAGTTTCGTATTCATAAAGTTCTACCTGTGGTTATCTATCTATCTTGTTGACCGTATACTCCGTATAGTATTCTTAAGTACATCTGCCTGTCTCTTTCTGATAGTGCTGAGGAACTAGTATCTGAATGTGCTCAGTCTGGCCGAGTGTGGCCGAATTGTCTCGAGTCTGCTGAGTGTAACTGAGTCTGCCCGAGTGTAGCTAAATGTCTCTCTAGCTACTGCTCCTCGCCCCAAAAGCATTCTGGGCCTCTCCTCTCCTAATCTCCCTAGTTCCCAGGGTCTCGGGGTTTAAGTCCCAGGTGACCACACCCCCCCGACCACTGATACGGCCTAACCTACGTCTCTTGACCGTCACTATCTCTCTAGCTCCGCCTTTTTTTAATTATCTCTAAAGTCTTATTACTTTAGGAGTCCTGTCGAACCTGTCCATCTTCCTAAGTCCGTCCCCTAACAACTAAAACTCGAGGCGATTTCCAATTCAGAGACTCAAAGAGTAATCACTGCTGAACGTAAAGATAACCTGGTCTTTTGATTACGCGGGGCAGTTTAGTTGTCCGCTTTCATCTCAGGTCTTCACTGGACTTCAAGGCGTCTGCCGATATAAGAGTTTCCTAGGAACCAGCGGCCGTGTCGTTGCGTTACGCAACTTTGTCGACCAGAGCAAACATCTGTCGGCTTTAGGCTGACCACCTGTACGCATTTCACTGGTAATCTTCAAGTTGATTACGACTCAGCGACTGAGTTGGGTAGACTTAACGTCTCCTTCCTAATCCTCTGAAGAGTGTCTTTTCTACGCCGCCTAAAACTATCCTACTTCACATCGTCATCGCCTCATTCTTTTATTCTTGTCTATCGTCATATTCTTCTATTCTTCCATTATCGCCCATGACTGAGTCACACTATAACATGTGCTTTCTGTGGCGCTAAAAAAAAGTCTCATTCTCAACGTATACATCGTGAGTGTTTGGGTCAGAGTTGTGAATGTGGTAACGGTCATTATAATACAAGAACTATTAGTATATTTATATTACATGAACTATTTGTATATTTATAATACATGAACTATTAGTATATTTATATTACATGAACTATTATTATATTTATAACACATGAACTATTTGTATATTTATAATACAAGAACTATTATTATATTTATAATACAAGAACTGTTATTATATATATAATACAAGAACAATTAGTATATTTATAATCCATGAACTATTAGTATAGTCCCTTTAAGCCACTCTAGAGGCGACCAGGGGTTCTTTCATTTCTTCTTTTCTGCTTTATGAACTGTTGTAATTCCTGCCTCGATCAAAGGGTGCAAAGGGCGTGATCGATAAAACCTCAGCAGTTATATGTGTAGACGTCAAGCTGCTGGAGACTGTCAACCAGTTTCAATATATGGGGTCGCTCAGCACATATATTAAGGTCTGTACAACAAGTTTCAGTTTATAGAGTTACTCAGCGCTGTAATAGTATTCGTATGACTATTATTATTCATAAGACTAGAGAGGAGGACAGAAATATAGAATGAAAGATACAGCTCTGAGTCTTGTATGTTACAGATGTATCCATAACGAAGTATACAACAGCAGCAGCATTTTTTTTAGGAACCGACATGGAGAATAATCGATGTCACAGGTCAAGACTGATAAAAACTAAAAACTGGGGAAGGGAGCAGGTTGTGTGTCCGAATAGAAAAACAATTCTACTATTACTTTTGGAATACATGCACCTCAATTATTTTTACAGAAGAGGGGGGGGGGGGGGGTTAATTATAAGTCAACCTTCACTTGTTTCGTCTTGTTTTTTTTTTACATTTTTGCCACAAAGTGTTTTCAGGGCTTCTTGCCATTGGCTAAATGGACATCTGCTAGCATTCGGCAGCTAAATTATGCAAAAGAGATGGGACTATTTAACCGAATGTATCAACTGAAACGACAGGTATTGACAACAGTCGTTAAAACTTGGATAATTCAGTTAATAAGTTCATTCTAAAAGTTAGACTTAGAAGTTCATTGTGGTTTAATTAGATTAAGTTGATAGCTCAAGTGATTCCAATGTTTGTTTTCTACGACAATAAATTAAAGAATATCTCAATAATATCTCAAGCCGAGTTATAGCACCAGCTGAATCTTAGAGAGAAGCTACTAATTGAGGTAGAAATGTTAAGCAAGTATAGAACTCCATTCAATAGCCACTGACTGTAGAATTCATAAGAGAACCACTAGGTCACAGATGAAACAAATAAATATCAGTGATAAACCTAATTGAGTATCGCAGAAACAATGACTTTAGTGACAGATGTAGTCTGCAGAATGTGTAGTGATCCATGTTTGTGATATCATCTGTTTGTTAAGACCAAGATGACGACACAATAAACTTGATATACAACTATGATATAGTTCATGAAGATTTGCAATAAATGTTGCGATGTCAAGAACATTGTGGAGTCTCCTTATCGTCGATACAAACAAGGGTTTGGTGGAACATATTTTAATATCTAGGATCACTCAGTACAAATAAGAGAAAGCGTTTGGTAGAATATATTTTAATATATAAGGTCATTCAGTACAAACAAGGCGGGCTGTCTAGTACTGATTAAATGGTAATTGATCATTACTAAACAACTGCGACTCACAGCAAATGAAATCAAACACAAACTGTTTTATCCATGTATAACCACTGAGTGTATTTTTTTAACTGCAGATTACAATTGTGACACCTGAAAGTGTCAGGTACATAAAAAGAAGAAATATTCATCGAATCAAATGAAACGCCACTGAAGAATCTTCCAAATAGCTTACATATAAAAAAACATCAAAAGTTCAAAATGATGTCTAAAATGGGAAAAGTAGGGAATGATTAAAATAAAGAAAAACTAGTTGTAATTTCTAAAATGTTGGTGATGAGGTGATTTAAAGGAAGATGAAGCCAAGTCAACAAGAATTCCTTATTGGCTACACTCATTAAGACAAACATCACACCTAGACGTTGTAAAACATTTAGACTGGCAGTCACGAGAGTTACGCACTTGTTTGACGCCGCACTATATGAGTTTATTTACCAACAAGTAGAAACCTGAGACGATATCCCTGCTGATAACCAAATCAATGAGTTTACCTTAAGTGGTAAATGAAGAGTTTATATTTCCTCTGACGTCTTTTAAATGCCACGTCACGGATGTGACGTAAGCCTAAATGTGTCGACCTGCCGCTCAAGTTGTGGCCACAGACATTCCTAAGGAAACTTGTCAACCTTTGATTATGTAAACGCTATTTGTAAACCCGTCAGCGTGGAAATGGGACGTGTGTGATTTACGTCATTCTCGAGTCTGATCTAGTTCATTACTACGATAATTTGTCAACAAGTACAATATTCTAGCTCGCACTCTTGTAAAGCATGTGCTTTAAGTTAATATACGGTTACTATGTATCACAAAACAATAATCATTTAATAGCTATGTAATGAGAAGGGAGCAGCTGGAGTATATTGTGACATCTGGGAAAGTTAAGGGACGAAGAGATAAAGGGAAGCAAAGAGCAATGATACCAGACAGCGAGAATGGCTTGAGAAAAGGTCAACAAGAGAAATGATAGATAACTGTCGAGATCAAAAATTGTGGAGAGACATAATCACCTACGCCAACAGGCATGGTACTTGATGACGATGATGATGATGATATATCACAAAAACATAATATATGTTCTTGTACTAAAATTAAATAATTAGTTATTATAGCCGTCAGACAATCTGCTAATTTTCATAATGGAACATGAACAC
Source organism: Megaustenia siamemsis (assembly GCA_032433765.1). Taxonomy (NCBI): domain Eukaryota; kingdom Metazoa; phylum Mollusca; class Gastropoda; order Stylommatophora; family Ariophantidae; genus Megaustenia; species Megaustenia siamemsis. The sequence goes on along the minus strand of JAVIAB010000024.1, from coordinate 40,396,423 downwards.
CTATTGATGGACATAAAGGATATACCAGGGCCACTTAAAGATCAAAATTTAAAAACAATAACTTTTTTTTCCCCCTGTATTCAATGGCTGTTGCTTTAAAGAGTCACAGGTGAAAGAATGAATATATAATACGATATGAAAATGCTGTATTGCTTGTTCTTTTTAGTCACGTCCCTCTTAGATGCAGTGTCGTTCTTGGACTATCTGGACGCTATTAAGATAGAAATGTTTTGGTTGTTTCATGTACTAGATCGACAAGCATTAATCGCGATACTGCATAACTGTAAATACCCGTGGCACATAGAGAACCGAAGGGAGCCGCGATAGCTCAGTGGTTAGTGAACTGGACTACAAAGGACACGGGGTAGGGTTCGATCCCAACCGATAGCTTCCGGGTTCACCCAACCTTAAATGGGTATCGGATTTTTGTCTGGGAAAGTAAAGCGGCACAGGCGTAATACCGACCACATTATCCTAAAAATCTGTGTTGAAGGTCTGTAAAATTTATGGTCACTAACACCATATTCCCTATACGCCACTTCGCATGACGGGGCTCTTTACTTTTTACTTACAGAGAGAGCCGGCCTAAGTGTTTACTTACAGAATAATAAGGATTAGATAGGGAACTTGTAACTCGTATATTTTCCGAGATATATTAAGCAAAGTGACACTTCTCTCTCCGCGCATTAATGCAAATGTGGAGTATGATGTTACAACCCATATTTGACAATGACCAACGGTATATTTTATACGTGATGTGGACAGTATTACGCAAGGCTGTCCGTCCCAGAAAAAGGTACGGTAATTATACTTTAGTAGTTAATTGAGTTGACTGTTTACAACAGAACAGTCAACAACAGAACTGATACATTGCACTGTAGATAGAAGATTGTGGAGGGACATGATCACCTACGCCAACCGGTATGGCACATGATGGTGATGAGTTAATTGAGCTTAATGACGTGTTAATTACACACACAAAATTGCCACTTCTGGAAACTGAACCCGGATTCTTCTTATCAGTACCGAGCGTATTAACCAATCAGCCACTCCGGCTTATCAGTACCGAGCGTATTAACCAATCAGCCACTCCGGCTTATCAGTACCGAGCGTATTAACCAATCAGCCACTCCGGCTTCTTGAAGATTTGTTAACTCTTTCCGTACGTTTCGCCGCACTGTGCACCATGCTGATTTCAGCAGCGTACGTTTCGCCGCACTGTGCACCATGCTGATTTCAGCAGCGTACGTTTCGCCGCACTGTGCACCATGCTGATTTCAGCAGCGTACGTTTCGCAGCACTGTGCACCATGCTGATTTCAGCAGCGTACGTTTCGCCGCACTGTGCACCATGCTGATTTCAGCAGCGCACGTTTCGCAGCATAGTGCGCCACGCTCAATTTGATTAGTGTGAACGCCATCAAAACATATTTATTCTACAAGTCTTGTATCATATTGATATTGGTAAAACCTAATACCTCGTTCAATTATGTAAAAATTCATATATTATATGTTATATGTTAGATAAATATAAATATGTAGATTGATTCTAAAACCATGAACAATTTTGTCTCTGAAAACTCTTCCGTTGCGTCGATAAATAGCTTGCGTACGGAAAGATGGAATTTGCGATGTATAAAGGAATTTGTCAGCTTTTAAAGCCAGTAGAAAAGTAATGAGATCAGTTCTGCTAACATTAGTGGTTTTATTACAAGCCTTTTCTCTTTGCGAATCATAAAAATTATGTACTGGCAACAAGCAGCAGCTATACCAATTAACAACCAAACAGGACAATTCCAATATATAAAGCAAGGAGTCAGACAAGGCTGTGTTCTGTCGCCGGATTTGTTTTCACTTTACAGCGAATATATTATAAGATCAATAGTAGACAAAAAAAGAATTGAAGTCAACGGTCACAACATAAATAATTTGCGATATGCGGATGACACAGTCTTAATAGCAGAGACAGAGAATGAACTAGAAGAGATGATAGACATAATAGTAAAATAAAGGTCTCAGTCTGAATAGTAAGAAAACAGAAGTAATGGTTATATCGAAGAAACAATCACCACCATCATGCAGCATAAAAATAAATGAGACAAAACTGAAACAAGTGAAACGTTTTAAATACTTGGGTACAATAATAACATCAGATGGGAGATGCACCACATAAATAAAAAGCAGAATAGCTCAGGCCAAAATAGCATTTCAAAAAATGAAAAATATCTTATGCAACAAATCTATGTCAATAAAAATGAGAAAGAGAGTTCATCGGTGCTATATAGAACTAATTCTGACCTATGGAAGCGAATCATGGACAGTAGACAAACAAATGAAAAGACGATTGGAGGCCACAGAGATGGGATTTCTCAGAAGAATGTTGAAAGTTCCCTGGACAGCTAAAAAGACCAATGAGGAAGTTCTCAAAGAGGCCAACACAAAAAGGGAGCTCTTAAAAAACATCAGAAAGAAGCAATCAACATTTTTCGGGTACATCATGAGAAGAGGAAAGTTGGAATACTTGGTTACAACTGGCAAAATAAAAGGAAAGAGAGATCGCGGACGACAAAGAGAGAAAATACTGGATAGCTTGGTGTCATGGCATGGATAACAGTCAACAATAGAATTGATACGATGCACTGTAGATAGAAGATTGTGGAGGGACATGATCGCCTACGCCAACCGGTATGGCACATGATGATGTGACTTCTCATCTTAAAACTGCACGTTTGTAGTCAAGCAGTTCTTCTCCTCCCCTCCTCCTTGGTCACTGATCCTCACCGCAGTCAATAACCTATACGTCATCGAATGCCGTCTCCGCATCGAAGGTTGGCTACCATGGAGCGTCCTTCCACTCTGTCTCTTGTCTTGGTGGTGCAGGTTGTCATAGGCTGTCTTGTCCGTCTTTTGATATTACTCGTCCATGTTAGTCTTGGTCTGCCTCTGTCTCTATTACCTTTGTATTTTCCTGTCCAAAATTACTTTTAGTAGGCTGTTGTGTCTTATAATATAAAAAGTAAAAAAAGTAAAGTACCCCCCGTCACGCCAAGTGGCGTATAGGGAAATATGGTGTTAGTGACCCTATATTTTACAGACCTTCAGCACATGACTTTTGGGGTAATGTGGTCGGTATTACGCCCGTGCTGCTTTTACTTTCCCAGAAAATATCTGGTACCCATTTAAGGCTGGGTGAACCCGGAGCCGTCGGTTGGGATCGAACCCTACCCCTTGTCCGTAGTAGTTCAGTTCACTAACCATTGAGCTATCGCGGCTCCCACTAATTTTTAGGGAATTAGTAAAACCCAGGTGTCCTCGCCAGGGTACGAACCCCGGCTGTTGCCGTGGTAAGCCAACCGCCTATCGATTGCGCTAACCGGACACCCAATATGCCCCCAAAATTTCATTTGTCTTGTTCTAATTGTGTTTAGTAGTTCTCTTTTCATTTTTAGTTGTTTTAAAATGGCATCATTTGTTCTCTTTCTCATTTCTTTCCATCCAATTCTACCTATTCTTCTATAAATCCGCATTTCAAAGGCTTCAATTTTTGTTCTGTTTTTTTTTGTGTGTGTCTAATGTCCATGTTTCTGCACCATACAGAAATATTGAGAAGATATTACATTTTGCTTTTCTTAGTTTTAGCCCTGGTATTATTTGTTTTGATATTAGTATACTTTCATGGCATTAAAATTACTTTTTGCCATTCCTATTGTTTTGTTTGTTTCAGTTTTACATTTTCCCTCACTGGGTATAGTATGTACGAGGTAATTGTAGCTCTGAACTGTCACCAGATCTATTCCTCCAACTTTGATATCCGCTTGTAGGTTTTGAGAGTTATCTTTGCTTATGATCATAGTTTTAGTCTTTTGATATTCATATCTAGTCCATATTTTTTGCTTGTCATGTTTATTTCATTAAGTAATTGTTGTAGATCTTTAGGATTTTCTGCTAGAAGTACAGTATCGTCAGCATATCTTAGGTTATTAATTATATTTCCATTGATGAGTAGGCCTCGCATCTCTGTGATGTTTTTACAGATTTGCGCAGTGTATCGATTGAACAAGTTTGTTGATAGGATGCATCCTTGTCTTACTCCTCTTTTATATCAATAGGTGTAGACCCTTTGTTATATTTTATTATTGCTGTTTGCTCCCAGTACAAATTACATATTAACCGTATGTCTGTGTCTTCTAGATGTATATAAGTATATAAGTTGTTTCATCAGTTTTGATCCTGTTTCGATATCCCGCTTGTTTACGATGAATGATAATATCGTATGACAGGGAACAGTTGGCTGTGGTGACTTTCTGTGCGGTTTCACCTTATGTCTTTTGGCGTGTGCTGAGACTGCTACGATGGGGACTACAGTTACCTTTCTTTGTTTGGGAGATGTGTTAGTAAATCGGATGATTCCACTGGCACGGGCGGTTGAGCAATTATGGATTTTAATTCATTTGCAGTGATACCGAGGCCTTCCATAACCAATAACCAATAAGTTGTTTATGGTGTATTCTATCAAAAGCTTTGGTGTAGTCTATGAAGCAGGCATATATTGGTTTGTTTATTTCTTTGTACTCTTCGATTAATGTCGTTATGCTGAATATGACTTCTTTTGTCCCGCTATTTTTCCTAAATCCAAATTGCTGCTCATCTAATTCAGTATTGAATTTATTCTGAATCCTTCCTTGTATAACTTTTAGCAAACTTTTGTAACGTGGCTCATTCTCATTAGGCTTATTGTTCTAAAGTCACTGTATTCAACTGCACCATTCTTTTTAGGCAATGTAATGACAGTTGATGTTTTAATTCATTTGGTATGTATCCAGTATGGTATATGTCATTGCATATGTTTGTGATCACTTCAATACCAAAATCTTCTACTTCCTGATTCATTTATATATGTATATTGTCAGGTCCGGCTGCTTTTCCTTTTTTCGTTGTTTTTATAGCTTTTTACATTTCAGATTTTAAGATTTTATAGCGTGACGTATATTTTATAATTGTTTTGTTCGTCTCTCTCATCATGAAATGATTCTGTTATATATTCCTGCAATCTATCGATTATATCTTTATTGTCTGTTAGCATTCTTCCTTCTTTGTTTGCAATACATCCGCTTCCTGTAGCTTTTTTGTTTTTATTAGTCATTCTCTTTATGTCTGTGTGCATCCCTCTTAAATTTTGTTTACTTTCCGTAGTTTCGATTTCTAGACATCTTTGGCTCAGCCAGTATTTGTTTTGTTTTTGCCGTTTTGCACATTTTGCGTAAATCATTATCAATGTCCTGGTATTTGTCAGTGTTCTTCGCTTGTTTTCATTCTTCCATTATTTTCTACCATGGTGTCAATTTTCCATTTTTGTTTTTTGTTCTTTTCCTTTTTGGCAGTAACCTTATTTACGTCATGTTAAAATACATCAACAGCAGCGATCCTCCGTTTTGCACAATTCGGAGTTATCCTTCGCGAAGTGTCCAAAGTATGGCTCATACTGTTCCTTATGCTTCAAATATGTAAATACTAGTGAAATAATACAGAAAATGTGGTTTAAAATGTGGTTTCTACTCAGGACATGAGCAAAACATCAATCGTGTAAATAGTCGGTCTTTCTTTTGTTCGATACCCCAACTGTTTTTTTTTCCCCAGTAAAAATTAAGGAAATTCATGTTCAGACTTATTAATAAACTAATGACTCTTCTTCCACGACTGGCATCAATTGTTTGTTCTCTGAAGCGCGCTATTCCTCATTTCATACATGATCCTTCAATGATTGTCAATGCGAGATCCATCACGCTACTGGAACTTTTACCTCAATCATACACAAGAGGGGACAAAATGTGAAAACCACCTTACTGCAAGAAGAAGCGTGTTGTTAGTGGAAATATTTCGCATAGCAATGATAATTTAGAATGAAATGAAGAAATAACAATATCATGTGTCGTCTCCACAACAAAGACTTACAAAACGTCATTCAACGGCTCGTATGTGTCTCTTGCGTGATGATACAGTCTATGACTGATTTCCCAATCCACTTCTAGCTCTTGATCTTTTTTATTTAAACCTTTGCTTGTCTTTGTTTCTTTTTCTCTGCGCTTTTCCTTTAAAACTTACCTTCAGTATTTTATCATATCTTGTTATCTCCAGATTGTCTAATCTTTCTTGCTTAAATTGTATTCACTAAACCTTTCTTATTTTTCAACTGCCGCAGAACTTCACAAATTGATGTATTCCCTATCTCCCCATCATTCAATCAATCTTTAGTTGAAAAACACAAATTTGTTTCAATACAATATCGAAAAAAAAATAATGATAATTTGAAAGAATAAAAAGAACGCAGATAAAATTAACTGGACATAACAGAACAAATTTACATCCAAAGAAACAGGGACACACGAAATAGAATGCGTTGAGCGACAAATACAGCATCAATACTTAGCTAAGGACTAACAGGCTACGTTTAGAGTATTGTCCAGTTTTTGTGATCTGGCAGTGCAAAAATGAGGAGGGGATAAATCTGTTAACGTGCTTCTCTTTACACCATCTAGCATATGATGTTATCATGGAGATGGTCACTCGTCTTGAGGCAACTTTGAAACACACTCAAGTAAAGCCTTTCTTCGTTATTTCTTTGTCATCATTTCTTAACCATTACTATATTGGTCTTTCTTTTATTCTCCTGCAACCTTCATTGTTTTTGTAAGTCCATCCGCTTTAGAAAACACAAGGTTATTTCTCTTTTCTTAGAGTTCACCCGTTCAATAGAGGAGCCTACTTTATGTCGTTTAGTTTACGACAAGATTCAATATCTGTGCCTTTTGGTCCGATACATCGTCTTCAGTATGGCTACATTTTTACTAGAACTATTTTTGCTCATGGAAGAAACCATTTTTACCCTGCACTTTTCGACTATAAACTGCAAATAGTTTTTAATGCGCAGAGTGTACACTGAATGAACGAATGAACGTCCAATTTGTAGTTATCTGAGCGAAAAAGACATAGGATCTCACTGCCCACAGACCAGGGAATATATATATATAATGTGCATACCGGTTAGCGTAGACGATCATGTCATTCCACAATTTTCTATCCACAGTGCATCGTATCAGTTCTGTTGTTGACTGTTTTCCATGCCATGACACCAAGCTACCCAGTATCTTCTTTCTTTGTCATCCGCGATTTCTCTTTCTCTGTATTTTGTCAGTTATAACCAAGTACTCCAGGTTTCCTCTTCACATGATGTGCCCGAAACATGTCGATTGTTTCTTTCTGATGTTTTTTTGTATGAGCTCTCTTTCTTGTTTTGGCCTCTATGAGAATATCCTCGTTATCCTTTTAGCTGTCCAGGAAACTCCACATTGCTCTGAGAAATGCCATCTCTGTGGCCTCTAATCGTCTATTCATGTGTTTGTCTCATGCAAGGTAAAACTACGACAAACCGCGAATTCGAAGAGTGAAATTCCCACCACATGTTTCTGGATTCGAACTCGAGACCTTTCTTTTTAGAGGCCACCTTTAACCACCCAGTCCCCGCTGACTACTAAAAATACAAATAATTAAGCAACCATTAATCAAGCCATAAGAAACGGCACATGATGCTATTCCCAAACAAGAGCAACCTCTGCTCAGCAATTTGTCCAAGCTTCTGTTATCCCGAAAACGACAGTCGCTCTTACAACCGCCTGCTACGTATACTTTCGGAGACTGGCTGCTATTGAGAGCCAGTACACTACGCTTGCATGTCAAGTACAATTTCCTCCCTTGGCTATTGAGAAACTCTCGCCCATTTCCGCTAGGTGGCTGACCCTTAGAGCTGAAGAAGCTATATCACTACCAAAATCTTGCGCCTTTTTTTTTCTTCGCCAATTCTGATGGAGTTTTACCGCTTCAAAGTCAGAAGTTTTCTGTCCGTAAGAATTTGATCTCAGACCATTCGCGTAGTTTGGTAAGCCAGAAGAAAATTGTTGCAAGCTCACATACAACGTAGTCTTATAATAAACAACAAAAATATAAAGAGTGCAAAAATAAACTGGCTTACAGTAATCAAGATTCGTTGGATTATGCAGGACTGAGAACGTTAAGAGCCACATTTCTTTTGATATCGAGCATTTAAAGTTATTCAGTAATAATTTATTTCGCAATTAGCCGGTAAAAGAGAGAGAGAGAAACAAAAAAAAACTAGCCAATCTCAGCTGTGCTGGAGCCATTGAGCTACGTACACTAGATGCTAAGTATGAGTGCTTTTAACTCTCGTGTCATATCATCTGTAACCGAGCTGAAGAGCAAGTGCAAGTAAATTGCATACGCAAATTGTGTGAACGTGATTTCTTGCACTTTTTTCGTCCTTCACGTGTTATCCTTATATTTTAGATCTTTTCATTGACCTGGAGTTTAATGTGACTAATATTTCTTGTTTCTATTAAGCTCTAAGGATACACTACACAACAAAATACGATGTACCTTTTGTCCTGATATTCCGATCTCGACCAGTTGTATTACATCGGAGCAGCTGCATATCTCTAAGACAAATGTTTCCTCGAAACTTTCAGATTCAGAAATGCGTTTACATGTTAATAAATAACTAAATACTTGAACATATATAAAGTTTAAGCATTTTTTTTTTATTTCGTATGAAATTTGGTTTAAAAAGTTTATTTTTCTTTGCTATCAGTAAAGCCTTTATGTGCATAGTACTTGTTGATTTAAATTTCATATACAAGCAAAGAATTTTGGCCTAAATATCCGCCATGGAACTGCTTCAGAGTTGTTTGATTCTTTGGGTGATTACTCATCAACTGAGCTGGGACTTCGTTTTGCCCGCAAGTAAGTGTAAATATAGAATCTTTATCTCATTGTGGATTTTATATCTTACCAATTATAAAAATCAAATATTTTTTCTTTATCTTGCGACATAATTTATTAATTATAATAGCCTTTGAGATATTTTTTTTCTAGGAAGGTCATCAATGAGGTTGGCAAATAATATATGTGTGAAGTGATAACATCAGAAAAATTGTTAGAATCGCACTTTTCATCGAAAACAAAGCAAACAGAAAATAAAATGACACGATCAGCTCATGAGAACTAATCTTAAACATTACCAATATGCGCAAACAATATCAAGCAATTTGATTCAAGAGTACTAGGAAAACCAAGAACCAGATGGAAAAACAATATGCAACGGTACGAGCTATCAACAGCCAGCGCCACACAAATGATCAAGAGCAAACAATGTATTTTACCGCGGTATTGTGAACACATCTGGATAGACTAAATAAAGAGTACTTATGACGACTTTTGGCGTGTGTGAAACATGATGTAGGCATCCATATTTTATCAGTGACCACCAGCTACGTGATTCGATGAACAAGATAAGAAAAGTGGAGACGGGCTCTTGACGCAGGCAATGGGTAGAGTCATTGCAGAAGCCAACAACACGTAGGGTCATTGCAGAAGCCAAGAACACGTAGAGTCATTGCAGAAGCCAAGAACACGTAGAGTCATTGCAGAAGCCAAGAACAACTAGAGTCATTGCAAAAGCCAAGAACACATAGAGTCATTGCAGAAACCAACAACACGTAGAGTCACCTTTGTCTACGTCCCTGGACACGGTGGTGTACGGGGAAATGAAAGAGTGGAAAGGTTGACTAGCCGTGCTGACGCCGAAGATGGTCAACCATTGAATCGAGCGGACGTTACCAATGCCCTCCGAGATGCGGGAAGGGCACAAGACTTCGACAGTCATGATTCCACCCCATTCTGATGAAAGAGACAGGTGTTAAGATGCGCACAGCCAGACACGAGAGACTTTGTGTATAAGAGGTCTTATCAATCAACACAGAACTGGAGTCGTCAGTCGTTTAACGCTTCGGGACCTGCTTAGGAGATTATCTGTGCACCTATGGACAAGTTCGGAGTACACTGATGATGATAACCTGCAAATAACTCAATAGTTCAAGAAAGAAGGAAAGACGTCTAAATGCTTTCCATATGTGATTCCAGCGTCGCATTTTTCATATCAGCTGGAAGGACAAAACATAGAGGCCCTCACTCGCATAGGTCTCCGTAAGTTAGGTTACGCTGACTTGGTCTCTTACACCCTATGAAAGACGACCGAATGTTAAAAGGTATACTTTACGGACAACTATAACATGGCGAAAGAACTAGGGGACGCCCAAAACTCCGAGTTATTGATTTATATAAACCAGATATGAAGACACCGAATATAAAACGTGCAGTGCGGGAAGACATAGATGCAGACAGAAATCTTTGGAAACACACTTCAAAGATCCAACTGAAGCAAGAAGCTGTTTGATTCATAGAAAACGAGAAAACACGGCGAAAGAAAAGAGCAAAATAGCATTTCCTATGGACGCTGCAAAATCCGTAGCCAACAATGACTAACTATATACTACATATACTACTAGCCCTCGGAGTAGTTGGAGTCCGGCTTCATCAGCTTCCTGCACTGATCACTATCCACAGTCATTCTTTGGGACTCTGAAGTTGAGTACTGTCTATTCTTTAATGTTATCTTTCAATCGATTTCTCTGTCTATCTCTTCTTCCTCTTTTTTTCAGATTTCCCAGGAGAATGGTCTTTCCAAGGCCTGACGATCGAGACACGAGATCAAACCATTTCATTTTGCGTTTCTTACCAATAATTTAAAAAAGCATAATGTATCACGGTTGGTTGTATAATTTTGCTAACGTTTTTTTCTCCCAACCTTACCGTCTAATTATATATGCTTCAAAATAATGACATTCCTTTCTATAGAAGCGTGAATAATATAGGTCTTGCACTTTACAGCATTGAATCCCATCATTTAGGAATTAAGTAATCAGCCTAACAGATAATACCTTCCCAACGCAGCCTGAGATCCTTTGTCCATACCCTTTTCAGCCTCGGTGACTGGAGAGAGTCACGTTTGGGGTAGACCAACAATTTATTTACCTCCGAGTCATTGAGCTTATTAAATTGGCAATGACACTTTGCGACCATATATGCCTGTGTATTGAGTGATTCGATGAGGATGATAACACAAGTGGAGTCCGGGTTTGTACGCATGAAATTGGTAGAGTCATTGCAGAAGTCAAAAATACGGAAATGGTCATCTTTTTCTACATCCCAGGACATGCGGGAGTACGGAGAAATGAAAGTTCGGACAGGTTGGCTAGCTGCGCTATTGTTGAGGACGGTCAACCAATGGATCGAGCGGACATCATCAGTGCCCTCCGAGATGTGGAACGGACACAGGACTTCGACAACAATGAGTCCACGTCACACCTTGAAAGAGATGGGAGTTAAGATGGACAAAGTATAAACGAGAAACGTAGTGGACGTATAAGAAGAGTTATGAGCCAACACAGAACTGGAGTCGTCAGTCGATGGACACTGTAGGACTTGCTGAGGAGGGGATCTGAGCACCTATAGACATGTTCAAAGTGCAATGATGAAGACCCGCAAAAAACTCAATATCTCAAATTAGAATTACCAAACTAAATGTAACCTTATTTCATGGTTTTCTCTAAATTTCGAATATTTCATGAACTGATTTAACGTGTTTACTTTCTTTTCAATGCAATATGTCTTATTTGGCTGCACAGCCACATTACTTCTATTTGATTGTTCAATGTACTCTTCATTCACGATCGATTCTTTACCTCTAGATAATAATGTATATCATGTCGTGTTAGGGACAAAAGTGTAATCATCCAGACTGCACTAGACATTTAATTTTCAGCCCGAGAGAAAATCCCTGGTCTCTTCAGATATTGGATAAAATCATTAAAATAGTACAACATAATAAAGAACTATAATAACTGAATAGCAAAGCAAGCCCTCAAGTAGGAAACAACAGGTAGGAGGAAAACAGGCCGACCCAGAGACACACTGAGAAGAACATTTATCAGGGAGGCAAATGCAGCAGGAATCGCCTCCATCAATGAGATCGAGATGCTGCACAGAACAGAGACAAAGTGTGAGATTTGATAAAAGATCTTTGCAAGGATTGAGACTGCTAGAAAACAAAATTGGAAACATGGAAGGAGTATCTGTGTCTATGCCCAATGGGCCAGCTACGGCTCGAAAGGTCGATAGAGTAGTAAAACAAACGCAAAGCAAAAATAACTAAACAGCGATTTCACTTTGATAACCACCAAGCAAAGCTGCGATAGCAGCGGGTGAGGTCATGGTCGTCAGTGGGTGGTTAAGAAGATAAGATGAGAACTAATCCTTGAGAAAATGGCACTAATTAAGAAGGCTTGGACAATTTTTGTTGAATACCTGTTCTCCATCATCATCATCAAGTACCGGGTCTGCGGGCGTAGATGATCATGTCTCTCCACAACTGTCGATCTCGACAGTTATTTATCATTTCTGTTGTTGACCTTCTGCGAAGCCATTCTCTTAAGCTGTCTGGTATCTTTTATCTTTTCTTCCCTCTATTTCTTCGTCCCTCAATTCGCCCAGTTGTTACAATATATTCCAGTTGTTCTCTTCTCACTACATGGCCAAAAAAATGATGATTGTTTCTTCCTAAAATTGGAAATTAGCGCTATTTTTGCTTTGACCTTTTTCAGACGTTTTCATTACTCTTCTTAGCTGTCCATGGTATTCTCAACATTCTTCTGTCAAACCACATTTCTACAGACTCCAGTGATTTTCTTGTCTGTTGTCCTATTGTCCATGGTTCACATCCATATGTTAAGACTGGCTCTACATAACATTTTAAAATTCTTATTCTTGTTTCTATTGTCAAAAATGGATTGCATAGTATCTTCCTCATTTTATTGGAAAGCTGCTTTTGCCTGAGCCATTCTGCATCTCACCTCTGTTGTACACCTTCCGTCCGAAGATAACAAAGTTCCCAAATATTTAAATTCATTTACCTGTTTTAATATTCTGTTCTCCTTAAGGAGATGAAATAAAGAGAAAGAAGTGGAATATTCACCTTCGAATAATATTTAAGAAATGTGTCTTTCTGGCTTTGCAGTTGTTTTCTTTTTGGCGGGGCGAGCTACAGAACCTCAAACTATGTCTTCTTGGTTATATCAGACAGCAATTGTTACTATAAGATATTAGTTAATTCCATTTCTCTCTCTCTCTCTCTCTCTCTATCTTTCTCTCTCTCTCTCTCTCTCTCTCTCTCTCTCTCTCTCTCTCTCTCTCTCTTTATATTTAGCAAGTGCCGATAACTGACGGAATCATAAATTATGAACCAACTCTCTGCTACTGTCTCCACAAATCTTCGTTACGTGTCATTTCTTCCTCTTCTCCTACTTCTTCTTTCTCTTGTGTTCTCTAAATTATTACCATTGGTGTATTTCTGCATACTTTGATATCCATGGAACTATTATCTTTGTACCAAAAACATATGTTTTCACTAGTGGTTTCAAGCTAAGCTAAATCTCACTCATATTCTTATTTCATTAAATCACTTTAGTGCTTCACGTGACATTTGTAATGCGAAATAAGTTCTCTCCTCGTTACAGATTGTATATTGCTTTCTTTGTTACAATCTCCAGTATTCTCGACTTTCTTTGATGTTTCTACATTTTGCAAGTCAAATTTTACTTTTTCGCTCATCTTTTACATCTCCTTCGGGAATCGAGAAAGAACCACCGTTTTTTTTTTATTCTGTCAATTAGTAGCAGAGCTAGTGTGACGTCAGTCGACCTTACCGTGGGTCTGCCTCGGTATCATTCTTCTCAGGTCATGTGCCCTCTGTTTCGTGAAATCACAATACAATCAATCACAATACCATCAATCACAATACAATCAATCACAATTCAATCAATCACAATACAATCAATCACAATATAATCAATCACAATACATTCTATCACAATACAATCTATCACAATACAATCTATCACAATACAATCAATCACAATACAATCAATCACAATACAATCAATCACAATACAATCAGTCACAATACACTCAATCACAATACAATCAATCACAATACAATCAATAACAATACAATCAATGTCAAAACAACGGGCGATAAGACAGATATAGCTCATTGTCGTTCTTCGAATATGGTGATTGTGAGCTTGAGTCACTTTGGGGTTAATATGGTTTTTTTTCAATAAAAGAAGATATGTATGTGTATATATATATATATTGTATATAGTTATATATATTGTATATATATTGTATATAGTTATATATAGCTGTATATATATATATATATATATATATATATATATATATATATATATATATATGGGCCTGCTGGCGTAGGTGATCATGTTTTTCCATAACTTTCGATCACGACAGTTATTTATCATTTCTATTGTTGACCTTCTGCCAAGCCATTATCTTAAGTTGTTTGGTATCTTTTCTCTTTGCCTCCCTCTATCTCTTCGTCCCTCAATTTTCCCAGTTGTTACAATATATTCCAGCTGTTCTCTTCTCATTACATGGCCAACAATGATGATTGTTTCTTCCTAATATTGGAAATTAGCTCTCTATTTGCTTTGGCCTCTTTCAGAACGTTTTCATTACTCTTCTTAGCTGTCCATGGTATTCTCAACATTCTTCTGTCAAACCACATTTCTACAGACTCCAGTGATTTTCTTGTCTGTTGTCCTATTGCCCATGGTTCACATCCATATGTTAAGACTGGCTCTACATAACATTTAGGAACTCATATATATATATATATATATATATATATATATATATGTATTTATACATATAATGGGCAAAAAGAAATTTGCTTATTTGCTTGCTTGCGTTCGCCTAATGGCTAAAGGAGTACACCTCTTCATAATCCGCCTTTAAAAGGGCGTTAAGTGAGCGTGTCTGCGTTGTGTTGTGGTTTGCAGTATAACTGTGATATTTGCACCTTTTGGCCCAACACATCCGACCTCAGCACGATTTTTTTGAGTACCGGGCTGTCTGCCCTCTCGATACATACTCGCATGGCCAGAATAGACAGGTTAGTCTGTTTATAGAGGCCACACGAAGAGATGGAGCAGTGTCTTGGTGGTTCTGGTTCAATCCTGGCGCAAGACATCAGCTGTGGGTCGCTGACAACTTCCAGCTCTGGTGCTGTGAGGCGTGTCTTCGTCTCCAGAGAGGAGTTTAAACTCTCCTATCAAAACATCTCGAGGTGTTTTTTTTCAGACCTGTAGAAGAAACTCTCTTTCCCACCCCCACCCCGCTAAAAATAGGAGAAAACTCTAATCCCACGACAGAACGCAGAATTGAAATTTGTTTTTTATGGTAACGGACAACTTTCAAGATAGATAAACATGTTATTAGTTGTCTCTGTATAAAGCTCAAACTGCCATTCTTTTCCATGAAAAAAATCACTGGTACCCATTTCTGACTGCGTGAACCTAGAAAACCTTTGATCAAGATTGAATTACATCTCGGCCCTCAGTGGACGCGTTCACTGGCCACCTCTCTAACGGAGCCAACTTTTATTAAGCTTCTCCCATCTGAACATATCGTTGTTTATCTACTTCCAGTCAATTATTTTGCTGTCTACCTTCTTCTTGTCATGTTTACTGTTATCTTTGTCAAGAAGAAATTGATTCTTTTATCAGAGGATGTGTGTATTAATGTTTGATTTTGTGAGGGGATTATATCCGTCTTATTCGGTACATTTAAAACATCCACTTGACAACATTCTCCAGGGATAATGATCATGCTTTCGACAACATATAATATGTGTTTAATTATTCACTTTATCTTTATTGAGATCCTTCATGTGTGGTCTATGGAGGAACTTAACCTCACTAAATGGATGTCGTGTCCTCCACAGAAGTTAGCTGTCCAGATATCAACTTTCCCAATGGTAAAGTTCGTCTGAGGAGTAAAGGAAGGCTTGCCAACTTTAAATGTAGGAAAGGCTTTGAGCGTGTGGGAGTTAAGTTTGCAGTCTGCATGGACTCTGGCCAGTGGAGTCAACAGACACCTACTTGTGTTGGTAAGTCACCGTTTGTTACTAAAGTCACAATACGTGTATTTTAACGTGGTTGTTTGTCCGTATTTATTTTCACAGGTAATCGAGAAACAAAACTCTGTTTCATAAAAAACAAGGAATTAAAACAAGTGAAAGATTTTTAATATTTCTTCCTCTACATGTTTTTATTCTTCATCTTCTGTTCTTGACTACAAGCCTCAAGAACAGTCAATGGCTGGCATATCCTGTGATGTCTTAATGGGAAACAACAAAATTACTACACTTTTGTTCTGCCCCTGACCTTCACTGCCCACCGTTGTTTCTACTGTTCGTCACCACATTCCCTGTGGCCTGTCTTTCTTTAGCTTCCACTCCCCGCCCCTCACTGTAGTCCAATTGGACAGGGGTTCTTAAAAAGATAAAATGCCAACAAATGCTAAAAGGCCTAAATATTTACTTGACTCGAGTCTGCTTCTGATGATCAAATTGCCTACAGTTGGAAAGCTCTGTAAAAAGTGTTCTCTTTCATACTTGTGATTGTTTTCAAGTATCTTGACCCTTCCCGCGCGTGCTTGTAGTGTTTGTCGCTACCCATCTCCGTTCCTGGTGAGATGTTCGATCTTATCTAATAAATCTATGCCTGACAACTTCGCTTCTCTAATAAATGTGCTTGTCAGTGTCTCTCTAGGCCTTCCTTTTTTTCTGTATTCTGATGTTTCGCATAGAAGAGACTGTTTTGAATTCTCTTGTTGTCTCTTCCCAACACGTCCCTTGACATATGTCCAACTTCTCTTCCCTAATGATCGCATGGCCATTTATTTTTTTTTTGTTATTTAATATATATATATAGCAAGTGTAAATCAAATAGCTGGAAAGTAGAGTCTGCAGTAGCCAAGTATTGCATGACAAACTAAATAATAGAATACTTTATACAAACATGGGTCATAAAAAATAAATATTATTCAGTTAAAGAAGAGTACAGTTTGCAGCACAGTCCTTGAGCAGGTACTATATTATATATATCGAACAACATGGATAATATCAGCGACAGACACACAACAATAATTCAGTAACTATCGAAATGAGATGCCTCAGAAAAATATTGAATGGAGCAAGAAAATAAACACTCTTCGTGATCACCGGTTTGTATCAAGTTAGGGTCTCAAATGTTCTTTTTTGCTATCTGGATTGAAATAAAAACTCTGGCTTGACTAACTACACTGGACATGCCGGCTTTATTCGTCGGTAACATAGAAACCCTCATATTCATATCTCAGATATGAGGAAAAGATCGTAATGATAGTTTAATAAGACAAGACAAAGTTAAGGACGATATGACTAGAGAAGGAATAAGTGTAACACTCATTCCAAACCCCTAGACAATAAATGATGGGTGATTGAGTATCTAGAAGTAGTTACAATAGCAGACTATCATGTGGATAGGAAAAGCATGAGATCGACATCAAATGAGAGCAAGCACACGAAGAAAAACGAAACGAAATATAAATTGTATAGATTCTTTCAAAATAATAATAATAAAAAAGAATGAACGAAAGAAACACTGTCGATTAAATACAATGAAGAAATAAAGAAACTTAGTAGATAAACGAGATTGTATTGTCATTTTCTGATTATGTCTTTTCTTTCCGCAAGAATTAACGTTTTATTTCAATGTTGAAGGTACTTGGTATGTTGATAACACTGTATATATGTCATACTTTTTATGCTGACGCTACTTTTTATGTCTGAATCTAATATCTAATATCTGAATTTAAATTTTTGGGAACTTTGTCAACCTTAGACGGAAGATGTACAAAAGAGGCGATTGCAGAATGGCTCAGGCAAATGCAGCTTTCCAAAAAATGAGGAAGATACTATGCAATCAATTTTTGTCAATAGAAACAAGAAAAAGAGTTCTTAAATGTTATGTAGAGCCAGTCTTAACATATGGATGTGAATCATGGGCAATAGGACAACAGACAAGAAAATCACTGGAGTCTGTAGAAATGTGGTTTGACAGAAGAATGTTGACAATACCATGGACAGCTAAGAAGAGTAATGAAGATGTTCTGAGAGAGGTCAAAGCAAAAAGAGAGCTAATTTCCAATATTAGGAAGAAACAATCATCATTTTTGGCCATGTAATGAGAAGAGAACAACTGGAATATATTGTAACAACTGGAAAAATTGAGGGACGAAGAGATAGAAAGAAGCAAAGAGAAAAAATAACAGACAGCTTAAGAGAATAGCTTGGCAGAAGGTCAACAACAGAAATGATAAATAACTGTCGAGATCGAAAGTTGTGGAGAGACATGTTTACCTACGCCAGCAGCCAAAGTACTTGATGATGATTACTTTTTATGTTAATGATACTTTGTATACTAATGACTTAATTATTGGTAGTCTAATGCTCTTCATATCAGTTATCTCATATACTCTCTTCTCCTCGGGCCACTCACTATTCCACCTCCATGCAAACTGTGAATCGACGCCCTCTTGTTTTTCACAGCTTTTGAGTGTAGCTGACATATATTGTATTCAAAATACACAGAAGGGCAAACATAAATGTTGGGACAACGTACGATGTATCATCAGTACAGAACAAATATATGTGATACATGCCATTATGAAGGACAAAAACAGTGCTACACGTCGTTAGATGCTGTCTTTAATTTCATTTTCTTTCTATCATTTCATGCGATCGCTTTCCTACACATTTATATATATATATATATCTTGCTTTACCTTTTCTCTCATTTGTTCTACAATTTTCTTCTATTTAATTAATCAATAAATATATCCATCTGCCTCTAACTGTTTCTGCCTCTCTTCCTTTATTTATTGGATGTAATTTTATAAATTTACCATTCTGATATCATCTCTCTCTCTCTTTTTTCTCTCTCTATATCTCTCTCTTCTATCTTTCAGCTCCCTGTGGAGCATATGTCTTCAACAAACACTTTCCAAGCCGTTCTGTTTCTTGCCATTCTTTTAAGATCGGTCCATGTCTTCCCCATTATCTCTGCTTCTATCTGTCTTCTCCTAGAATTCCTTGGTCTTCCTCTTTGTCTTTTTCCCTGTAGATTCCAAAAAAGGACCTGTTGTGTAATACTCTCAGTTGGCTTCCGTAGTGTATGTCCTATCCAGCGCCATCGTCATCGCTGTATCTCTTTATCCACTGTATTTGACAGGTATATTTCCATAATTCTATGTTAGTGATTTTGTCCTACCATTTCCATCCTTTTATTCTGCGTAAGCATCCATAAGCGAAAACAGCAAAGTGTGTGGTACACATGAGGCATTTTCAGAACACGAAAGGCGAAAATGGCAGACCACCGTGAAAGAGATTGGAGCCTCATCATGTAACAATCCAAAGAAAGCCATGGAGAGAAATTCTAACTACTGTATTAAGAACGAATTAAAAATAGCTACATGGAATGTTAGGACCTTATACCAACAAGGAAAACTAGAAAATCTTATGGTAGAAGCAGAACGATTAAACATAGATATCTTAGGAATATGGGAAACAAGATGGAAGGAAAGTGGATACATACAAGACGATAAATATACATTTATATATTCAGGAAACACAAAAGAACATCAAAGAGGAGTAGGCATTCTAATAAAACGAGAACTACAAAAATATATAAATACTCAATTGACATATAATGATAGGAATATACTAATAAAAATGAAGGCAAAACCATTCGACATAGCAATATTACAGACATACGCACCTACTCAAGACTATACAGACGAACAAATAGAGGCATACTATGAAGATCTAAACACAGTTATGAAGCAAGTGAAATCAACAGACATCTTGATTATAATGGGTGATATGAACGCTAAAGTAGGAAAAGGTAAATATAAGACCATAATAGGAAATCATGGTCTAGGAAAAAGAAATAACAGAGGAGAAAGATTAATACAATTTTGCGAAGAAAACGGACTGATAATATGCAACACCTTCTTTGAGCAAGAGAAAAGGAAATTATACACATGGAAAAGCCCTGGAGACAAGAAGAGAAATCAAATAGATTACATAATGATAAAAGACAGATTCAGGAACAGCGTCAAGAAAGCCAAAACCTACCCAGGAGCAGATATAAATTCAGACCACAATCCTGTAATGATAAAAATGAAAATTAAATTAAAGAGAAACAAACAAAAAACTAATGCAGCAACACCAATAGATATAACAGCGTTAAACCAGAAAGATGTACAAGAAACTTATACTGTACAAGTAAAGAACACATATCAGAAGCTACTAGAAGAGGGGATTGAGCAGTACAAAAGAGAATATCCTGTGGAAAAAGTCACAACAAAATGGCAATGCATAAAAAACAGCATGCAAGAATCCTGCAACACCTTGCCCAAAAAGGAAAGTAACAAAAATAAAAAATGGATAACAGACAAAATATTAGAAAAAATGGAAGAAAGAAACAAGCGAAAAACACTGCCAGATACAAGGATATAGACAATGAAATACGGAGAATGTGCAAAAAGGCAAAAGAAGACTGGCTCAACCAAAGATGTCTAGAAATCGAAACTATGGAAAGTAAACAAAACCTAAGAGAGATGCACACAGAAATAAAGAGAATGACGAATAAAGACAAAAAAGCTACAGGAATCGGATGTATAGCAAACAAAGAGGGAAGAATGCTATCAGACAACAAAGATATAATAGATAGATGGCAAGAATATATAACAGAATTATTTCATGACGAAAGGGACAAAAAGCCAGACATAAAATGTACATACAACTATAAAATCCTGAAATCCGAAGTAGAAAAGGACATAAAAACAATGAAAAAGGGAAAAGCAGCAGGGCCTGACAATATACAGATAGAGATGATACAGGCTCTAGAAGAGTGTGGCGTCGAAGTGATCACAGACATATGCAATGACATATACCATACAGGATACATACCAAACGATCTAAAAACATCAACCTTCATTGCATTGCCTAAAAAGAATGGTGCAGTTGAATGCAGTGACTTCAGAACAATAAGCCTAATGAGCCAGGTAGCAAAAATTTTACTAAAAGTTATACAGGGAAGGATTCAGAATAAAATAATAAAATCAATACTGAATTAGAGGAGCAGCAATTTGGATTCAAGAAAAACAGTGGGACAAAAGAAGTCATATTCAGCATGAGAACATTGATTGAAAAGTACACAGAAGTAAACAAACCAATATATGCCTGCTTTATAGACTACACCAAAGCTTTCGATAGAATACACCATAACCAACTTATAGACTGCCTAAAGGATATAAACCTAGACGACGCAGACATACGACTAATAAGTAAATTTGTACTGGGAGCAAACAGCAATAATAAGATATAACAAGGAGAACTCTACACCCATGGACATAAAAAGAGGAGTAAAACAAGGATGCATCCTATCACCAAGCTTGTTCAATCTATACACTGAGCAAATCTTTAAAAACATCTCAGAGATACCAGGCCTAAACATTAATGGAAAGATAATCAATAACCTGAGATATGCTGATGATACTGTTCTACTAGCAGACAATCCTAAAGACCTACAACAATTACTTAATGTGATAAACACAACAAGCAAAAAATATGGACTAGAAATTAATATCAAAAAGACTAAAACTATGATCATAAACAAAGAAAATTCTCTAGACCTACAATTAAATATCACAGTTGAGGGAATACATCTGGAGACAGTCCAGAGTTACAACTACCTGGGACATACTATAACCAATGATGGAAAATGCAAAACTGAAATAAACAAAAGAATAGGTATGGCAAAAAGTAATTTTAATGCCATGAAAAATATACTAACAACAAAACAAATATCAGCAGGGCTGAAACTAAGAATGGCAAAATGTTACATCTTCTCAATATTCCTGTATGGTGCAGAAACATGGACATTAGACAAGAAAACAGAACAGAAAATTGAAGCCTTTGAAATGTGGATTTATAGAAGAATAGGTAGAATTGGATGGAAACAAAAGATAACAAACGATGAAGTTTTAAAACAGCTGAAAATAAAAAGAGAACTGCTGAACACAATTAAGACAAGACAAATTAAATTTTTGGGGCATGTTAAAAGACACAACAGCCTACTAAAAGTAATATTGGAAGGAAAAATACAAGGCTAAAGAGGCAGAGGCAAACCAAGACTAACATGGACGAGTAACATCAAAAGATGGACAAGTCAATCTA
This sequence comes from Megaustenia siamemsis, assembly GCA_032433765.1. NCBI lineage: Eukaryota > Metazoa > Mollusca > Gastropoda > Stylommatophora > Ariophantidae > Megaustenia > Megaustenia siamemsis. The sequence goes on along the minus strand of JAVIAB010000024.1, from coordinate 40,374,313 downwards.
TGTCAGCCTTCACCATCAAAGCAAGAAACAGAGTAGAATGGCGATCCATGATAGCCAACCTTCGTTGCGGAGAGGGCACACGATGATGATGATGATGAAGCATCCATTAATGAAAGTCTGTAGCTTGATGATTATCATTTTAGTTGTTCTCCATGTTTCACAGCCATATAATAAGACTGACTTATCATTGAAGTTGAAAATTTTTATTTTAATATTTAACCTTATTTCTTTGGACTTCCATATGTTTCCCAGTGCAACAAATGCTCCTCTTCCTTTTGATATCCTTATTTTGGTATCATTTTCTGTTCCTCCCTCTTTATCTATTTTACTGCCCAGATATATGTAAGATTGTACATCTAGTAGAGGTATTTCTCGTATTTTGATTTGGTTATTGCTAACTGCATTAATTCTCATAATTTTAGTCTTATCTCTTTTTATTTTCAGTCCCATCTATTGTGATATCTCATCAAGTACGCTCATTTTATCTTGCATCTGTTGATAGTTCTCTCTCTCTCTCTCTCTCTCTCTCTCTATCTATCTCTATCTCTATCTCTATCTCTATCTCTCTCATTGTAAATTGCATTCACAGTAATGGAATTCGCCTTTCAATAGAGATTACAACCAACAAGTTATTATCATGCAGATAATAAAATGAATAAGCGGAGAAAATTTAAATGAACAGAGAGGATAGAATGAAAGTCTGAAAAATCGCGTTTAAGTATTTTTTTCCTGTTAAAAAATATGAGGTAATAACACATGATCTTTGATTAGAATAATCAAATTTTAAATAATGCTCTAAGTTGGCCAAACATGGTCACTTTCGATTAAACAAAAAGGGAAACTTTTCTACATAGAGATGAGATGTCTGACAAAAGTGTTTGGAGTGAAACAGTTAGAATAAGAATTAAGGACATTGGAGAACTATTTGGCATTGAACCATAAACTATGTATAGAAGCACAAAATAGAATGTTTTGTCATTCCAAAAAGAACGCCGAGCGATTCCATACAATACAAGGCATATATTAAAATTGGAGAAGTGAGATGACAATGGCGAGAACCAAAACTCTGTATCTCCCTCGACACCCGAGCCAATACATGAAGAAGAAGCAGTGAAAGCAAAAGAAGTAAAAGAAGCTCCTGGTCAGACAAGAATACAATGTAAATATACGAAATTCAGATTTCTCATCTTTTACGTAATTGTATTACTGACGTTGATGCGGAAGTTACACTCAGAATCAAGAAAAGAATATTGACGTCTTTATGAAGAAATGCTCACGTAGAGTATAGAACATTAATTAGAAAGACTTCTAGTCAATTGTAACGTTACTTGATGAGACAAGTCAACATTCATAACAAAAAAAGATGGACTTGTATCAGTCCTCTACTTATAATAAGTGAATAAAATAGTTTCACCAGTCCCGATGGTAGAGAGGGTGATAAGAATTAAATAAGAAGTATAAGAGGTGCTGAGCAGAAACCTTAAAAGAAAATGGCTCACGCACGTTTAAAAAAAAAAGGGAAATATGTATCTATTTCAGTTAGCAGTACAGCGTCAGGACATGAAGAAATTATTGCTGTATTTGGCCCTGGTGGAACATAACATAACATAACATAGCATAACATAACATAACATAGCATAACATACAACATATACTCGTAACTTTAGACAGGACGGAAACTTCAAGGTCTAAACAGATAACAATATGCCATAAATCACTGGCATGTAAATTAATACAATCTGTCATAAATCACTGTCATGTAAATTAATACAATCTGTCATAAATCACTGTCATGTAAATTAATACAATCTGTCATAAATCACTGTCATGTAAATTAATACAATCTGTCATAAATCACTGTCATGTAAATTAATACAATCTGGCGAAGATTCATTCTCTAACATTCTAGGCTAAAATGGTCCTGGTCTGATTATAAACAAGAGACGAACAAAGAAGAGTTTGTGTATGTTTGTATGTATGAGCATGTGTGTTTGTTTATATGTGCATGTGTGTTTACAGCTTTACGTTGATCGACAGTACAAGATGATTTCCTGTTTCGACAAAACGACCGGCAGCAAAAAAACACAGAATAAAACTAATAGACATAATACGTTATATACATTATAGTATACATTGATTTGTTTTATAAAGAATTCATATAAACTATAAATGAATATCAAAAAGGCATTTACAGAATACTGCAGAATTGCTGTGTAGTCAAGATAAGGACATTAGGAAATGGAGTCAGATTCGTTATTTAGTGACGTGACAAAAAAAAAATATGTATTGACAATTAGAATAAAGCCAGAATACAAGCACAGAGAAATGAAACATGTACGATATATAGAGCTACATAAGAATTAAATTAATGTATGCCAAATGTTAATATCCTGCAGAGAAAGTTAACCCATATAGTCTTTCAAACGGTTTTCTAGAACAAACCGTCCTATTGTCAGCGCTACTGTTGTCCCCTTCCCATTTGTGATAGGCATTGATTACTCGTGTTCATAAAATGAATGTTCGGCATTGATTCCATACTTCGTCTGAACTTTTGTAAAGCACTTTGAAAGGGAATGTATCTTACCTGGCATACAAATCATAATTCCTAACAAAGCAGCATTAGTTTAATGACTTCCCTGTTATATAAATTCTGCGCTGCCAAACTGGCACTGTGTCTTGCACGATCTGTAAATGTGTACAACATTCCTTCAGGATTATTAATACTCTAATGCTGGTATCTGTCTTGGACTTCCCCATCGACGTTGGCTATTGTGACCTGATCGAGCTGAAGTGCTGAAGAAATCATCGTCCCGGTCGTCGAAATCGCTTTTATTATCCGATGTTATAGGCCTGATCTTATTTCTCGGAGTTTCTACCGTCCCATACGGTTTCTGGCAGCACCATTTGTACACAAGAAATGCAACTAACCCAACGAGTCCTGCAAATAGGCACAGCATGAGGAGTGAGAACACAGCCACAAACCATCCGTATTCCCATAAGTCTTTATCTATGGTTTTATCTGTCACAGGCGTTGTAACAGTCGTAACCGTGGTAGTAGTGATGTCTATAAAGGAAACTATAACTGTTCCAAGAGCAGATCGTGCTGGTACGCCCTTATCTTTACAACTTATGATCAGAACGCATGATTTTCCGCTAAACATCGTACCTGTGTATGAGACTTCTCCGATGCTGGAAACGTCAACGTACTTTGTTGGATCTGTAGGACTCGCTGACACTATTTTGATATCGATATCTTTGTTAGGGGAAGTCAAATCGTCGTCTTTTATCACGAATTTGTCAATTATTCCCTGGGGGGTCGATTGGTCAACAATCGTGTAGCTCACATCTTTGTCTAACTGACAAGTGTTGTCATTAGCATCGCTGATAGTGACATGAACAGACGCTGTCGCTGATGACCCGGCCGTGTCCAAAGCTTTAATAGTGAGATCTGTCGAGACGGGCATCAGACCGTTGTCAACATCGTAGGGTACATTCAGGTAGATACGGTTGGTGTTTTTGTCAAAGTAGAACTTATCGCTGTCAATGGAAGGCTCAAACTCAATACTTGTCACAGGAAGATTATCCTTGTTTATTAAAGACATTAGAATGGTGCAAAAATTGCTCCTTGTTCCACCTTCTGTGAGTTTACAGTAGTAATCGGCGCTGTCAAATTGCATCCCCTCGAAGACATTCTCAACATAGATCGTCAATTTATCGGAACTGTCAGTCGATTTACACCCATCGTTGACAATACAAGTGATCGTGTATGTTTTTTTGGTTTCGTAATCAAGAACTTTCCCCGTCAGAGTGATTGTGTTAGTTCCAGGGTCATATTGAAATACCGCGTTATCAGCAGCGATCGCGTTTTTACAGGTCGTAGTTATTGGTCCTGGAGAATTATCTGGGTCATCCACATCAACCTGAAATACGATCCCTCCGGTTGCATCTTCCTTGACGTAGACAGAATACGGTAAGTTTCTGATTTGAGGGAGCATATTTAAATTGGTTAGAGTGATCTCCACTTTGAAGTCGTCTATGGTGTTTTTGCCGTCGGAGACAGTGAACGTGAGTAGAAAAGATGGTTCTGTGATACAACGTAAGTCTTTGGTTACCTTTACTCTAGTTGTGTCCGGTTCTGTTTGAGGAGTAGAAAGATATTGGATTAACGAATACAAATGGACAAATGAAATCTTAAAGCACATCGTGTTTTGGCATTATAATTACATTTATATTAAAGATATAGTACTGAATTACTGCAGAGTGTAGAACTGAAATGATATATTATTTACTTACTTCCTAATTGTACGTCAGGTGCCCATTTTCTTCATCTGGGTTAACTGTTGTGTGTAAGTCGTGAATCATGTTATTAACTTCCCTGATAACTGTAAGTCAGGTACCAATTTTATTTAGCTGAGTTAACTGCTGCGTATACGTCGTGAAGCATATTATTAACTTCCTTAACAGTGAGCCATGTACCAATTACTTAAAGAGGGTGAACTGGTGTCTGTCAGTTATGGAACATACTTCACGTCCTGGAATGAGGGTTGAAAATGTCTCTTCTTTATATATAAAAACTTATAGCAGTCAAACGCCATGTCATACTGTAAGGTTTCTCATAACCGTATTTTCTACATATACTGCTGCGTGTTCAATACAACCACACGCTAATCAGATGTGACTGATAATTTTTTTTTTTTGTCTGAAACAATCAAGAAACATTCGCTTTAGAATAATTTATTAAGAGAAAGTACCCAGATCAAAAAGAAAACCCTTTCAGAAAGTGTCAGGAAATGTTGGCAATCTAGACCATTGCATGTCTGTGTGTTTGTGAGTGCGTGTGTGTGGATGTGTGTGTGTGTGTGTGCGCGCGAGCGCACCGAAAAAAAAATATATATATATAATGTCTGAGATGAGAGTACACGTGACATGAAGACTGAACATAAACCCTACAGCCTGGGGAGAAATAGATACAAACCGTAATTTTCGGAAACACATTCTAAAGCTTCAGTGCAAACAAGAAGCAGACAGGTTCATAGAAAAAGGGAACTAGGGTGAAACAACAACAACAAAGAAAATAAAATGACATTTCTAGGGGCGCTGAAAAAAAAACCATAGTCAGCTATGACTGACGGAGGGTTATATATATATATATATATATATATATATATGCGTGTGTATATGTGTGTATGCGACGCGTGTATGTGTGTATATTGTCCCTAAAATAATATGTATAGACGAAATGCCCGAGACACATTAAATATGAGAGTAGGAAAGGTCGATCAAAGAGAAAATGACTCAGAATGTTTTTCCCCGCGTCCAAGAAGAAATACAAAAGAGATATTTAAAGTTAAAAAAAAGAGTACAACACCTGGCGAAGAACAGTAAACACAGTGAAATGCAATGTAGACCAGATTTAGATGACTATGTGAAGAACAATCTGTGCAAAACGTAGACGCTTGGTTGACGCCCATCAAGACGTCATAATGCTCATACTGATTGGTTTGTGGCTAAGTTGTATCTAATCTGGCATACAAGTCACCTTGCCTGATTTCGTTTCAGGTCTTTGTTGTTAACAATCTACTGTTCAATTCGGCAGTACTAAAATTCAACTAAAAATATAAAATAATAGCTTCGCAATTTGATTCCCCTTTTAGTTTACTTTGCACATCTTAACACTTGTTGCATGTCTTTTCTCATATCTTCAATGGTAAATAATGCAACTTATGAACTAGTTTTCTCTTTTATAAACATATGATAATAAATTTACAGCTATCTTTACAGCATTTCCCCATCGCTAGGGTCTGTCGGCGAGCAGGGAACTTTTAGATGGGGGGACTAATAGATCGAGGGGATTTCTCGGATTACGTCTAACAAAAATGGAAAAAAACGTAGACATATATTTGTCACAACGTGTGACATAATGTTCTTTATTCAATAGAATACGCAAGGATGAATATATATTCTTCGAAGAAAGGAGTGAGGTGAAGAGGATTGGAATGGTCGTTATCATCACCTTCTTCTTCTTCTCCTTCTCCTCCTCCTTTTTCTTCAGGGTTGAGTTTCCTGTTTTAGCATATCATACTTCCAAAGAAAATCTCTTGTTATCACATGATCTATCCAGCTGTATTCTTTGTTTTCTACTACCTTTCAATTTCTTGTGGAGTATAGCTCTTTAATAATCACATTCAAAACAGTTCTATTTTTGGCATTCTCTTGAGATAGTTTTATATCTTCCCAGTCTTCTCATCTCTTTCCAACCTGTCCTCACCAAGTGTATGTTGACGTTCCCCTTTGTTCCCTCCTCTGGGAGTTCCAAAAAAGGGCATGTCGTGTAATACTCTCAGTAGGCTGTCGCAGTGACACGTGGCCTATAAACCAGCGTTATCATCTTTTCGTATCTCCTTGTCTACTAGTATCTGTTTAGTCCTTGCACATAGTTCTAAGTTAGCGATTTTGTCCTGCCGTCTCCATCCTTTTAGCGCATACTAGGCACAAATACATGAAAGTATGTATCTCCGTGGATATACCCTCTGGGGACGCACCAAGATGGACGCTTGTTTATGTTTGAACAAAGCCCAACGGCCAAGATCTGAATTTGCAGAATTTCGTTCATTCTCAACGGCGGCCGTTATAGTTTAGCTTTTACTAGCACAATGCCTGGAGTATAAGCTCAGAAAACAATCTTGTCGTGCTTTCTCCCTGCATCGTAGGTTGGCGACAATGGAGATTCATTTCACTCTGACTCTTGTGGACGCTGTCTTAAATGAACCAAATTAGTAAACAACCATGCGTCCACTAACGCAGGAGGAGATCAACACCTTCTTTGATAAACTATCCAAATAATAAATTACATGTTTCATCATATATTCGTATATATCTGGTGGAACTTTTAGTTTAAAATACTTACCATAACATGACTTATCAATATCGGTGAGACTCCCGGAAGTTCGTGATAGTTAGGAGGGTCTTATAGTCTGTTGTTTGATGTGTGATGGTGATGGTCTAATCACCAACTAATTACTACATCAAGCTTGGGCAGATGGCGCTCGTAAGCCTGGTAGGGCCGACCATCTATGGACAGAATACCCCTACAGAAAAGACAATCTGCTGCCTTGCAGGAAGATTGGGGACAATCAAAGGCTAAGGAAAGCAAACCTGAATAAAATGATGGCTGAAATCGGATGCACTGAGCCACTGGCGCAGAACACAGTGCAACGTTTTAACAAGTAATCAATCAAGACTGGATCTAACAGACTCTAATTATGATACAAACTATCGCTGACCGGAAAGGCTTCAAGAAACAGCTGAATATAATTCACTGGAATGCGGAGGGCATATACCACAAAAAAACAAGCTCTAACAATCAGACTAGCAGAGGAGGAGATAGACGTTGACTGCATCCAGGAAACTCATCTTAATCCTCAGTACAGAGATATTGCAATGTTTGCAAGGCTCACTGATGCATACATATACTCCGCCTATCAACGCCCAAGAAAAGGTCAATAATATGATAGAGCGGTTAACAAATGGGATCCTGAGAACTGCTAAAGAATCCATTCCTAGAGGAGCAAAAGTAAACTACAAGCCATACTGGAGCAAGGAAATACAAAGACTAGAAGAGGAACTGGACTCTGCCAGAGAACTAGCTGAAACATCACACAGCACAGAGAGCAACATTGCCTAGAAATCAGCCTCGGCCAAATATAGACGTGAGGTCATGATATCAACAAGACAGAACTGGATAGATAGAACAGAGAACCTTAATCTAGACAAAATTGGTCATAAACTATGGAAACTTGCGAAAGCTCTGAGCGACGGAAACAACTGCTGACCTCCAATATCATTAACACACAATCAGAACATCCTCACAGGCAAAAGGGCAACAAATCTACTGATAGAGACTAACAAAAACATTAGAAGAATAAACATTCCAATAGACAAACAGAAAGCTGCAAGACGGGAAACCCAAGATGCAAAACACATGCCTTTAGCACCAGAAGAGCATCAGACGACCATCTTTACCCCGACTGAATTAGATATTGCCCTTAAAGGATTGAAGCTCAAAAGTTCCCCTGGTAAAGATGGAATCTCCAACGAAATGCTCCTAAATCTGGGGCAGAAAGCCAAGAGCCAGCTTCTAAGGATAATAAATGCTAGCTGGAAGAGAGGTCATGTGCCGGCAATTTGGAAAGAAGCTATTATGGTGCCCACCCTCAAGCGTGGAAAAGACCCACTAGACCCAAGTAGCTATAGACCAATTAATCTACTGAGCTGCCTTAGTAAACTCATGGAAAGGCTGGTTAACAGAAGACTTATGTGGCATTTGGAGACAAAACAACAAATCGTACCACAACAAAGTGGCTTCCGTCAGCACAGATCAACTGAAGACCTGGTCACCTACATCGCACAGGAAATCGAGGATGCTCTACAAGAAAAGAAACAGGGAACAGGCAAATAATTGCAATGCTGCGGTAAAGCTGGTAGCAAGGAGCCAATGGTGGGGTGTACTAAACACTCCAAGGTATGGTGACAGCTTTACAAATAAAGAACACAACACAATACTGACGTTTCGGCCTGTGGCCTTCTTCAGAATACAGGGACAACGACAACAAGCGGTGAAGCACAAGTACTACATGTTAGATGATCAAGTGGAGGGCGAGGAAAGTAGGATGCAGAAATAAGAAAAGAGAGAAATGAGTATTACATGATGAGAGGTATGATGGGCGTCAAAATATATAAAATAGAAAAAGAGAAAAATGTATAATAAATTGTACTTAGCTGAGCTCAGAGCAGGGATTCTGTATCCGTACTGAAACAAGTAGGAATGACTAGAAGACAGAGAGCATGTATAGAAAGCAACCCGTGACCAAGACAGGTCAGTTGAGAGGGCAGACGGATCTAATATCGGGAAAACCAAAGAAAGGGGGGGGGGGAAGGGAAGGGGGATAGACGAAGACACTCCTGGGACACGACAAGCAATACATATAAATCACTCAACAATGGAAGTGAGAGATCACGCGAGAGGTTAAGAGAAAGAAATTGAATGACACGACAAAGTAGTGAACTAGGCAAACGGTGAGAGAGATGGACTCTACAGAATGGATGGCCTCGAACTGAAAGAGTTGAGAGGTAGGTCAACGAAAGGAAGGATTGGATACTGGAGGAAGAGATAAGGAGAGGAAGAATAATAAAGCCGGTATAATGAGAAGGGCGATAGAGGGGTGGTCCGGAGGAAGTTAGTCTATCGGGAGGTAGGGAAGTATTAGAGGAGGAGGTATGGAGAGGAGGGATAAGAAGCAGGTATGTGAAAACTGGATAGGGGGAGAGGCGGTAGGTCAGAAGTGAATGGAAAAAGAGAAAGTCTGGAAGAAGTGGAGCAATAGGGGATGGTGTGCAGGAGGTATGAACCATAGGAGGTAAAGAAGTAGGGAAATGATAGAACAAAGGGGGGAATGAAAGTGGGCATCAGGATAAGGGGGATACTGGAATAGTAGGTATAGATGAGTAGTGACTACAAGTGAATAGAGAGGAGAGGGGTGAGCTAGGAGTAGATCAGCAGAGGGGTGGTAGGAAGGACGAGGAACAATAGAAGTGGGCAGAGAGATCGTACGTACAGTCCAGGTGGAGAGGTGATATAGTGATAAAGAGGTAAAGGATATGAAGGTAGTCAGAAGAGAAAAAGGTGTGGGGAGGGGGGGTTTAGGATGAAGAAGGCAATATGGGGGTTACTCAAAGAGGATATGAAAAGCAGGGATGGAAGAAGAGAAATAGGAAGAGAGGTCCATAGGTGGGAGGGTGGAGTCAGAGGCAGGAGGGTCCTCAGAGGGACAGGGATACATTGATGCCACGAGGGGTGAGGCAGCCCCAACGAACGATCAGACGGTGCTCAAGAGTGAGCCGACTGTGGTGATCAGAGGAGCATGATATTAGGCCAGTTACCAAGACATCAGTCATACCTCGATGGCCCCTCGAGTTAAAGTGGGCTGCTACAGGAGTGTCCGCTTCTCGGGTGATGTCATTCAAGTGTTCACGGCACCTATCGCCGATTCTACGACCAGACTGACCGATGTAGGTCAACTTACATCGCTTACAAATGATGGCATAAATGATGTTCCGCGATGTGCAAGTGAATCCCTCTCTGATCTCGAAAGGACCATTGGGAAGAGGACAGTGTCGGCCTGGAGAACGTGGTCACAAGTTTTACATACTCTCCGGTTGCAGCGGATAGTGCCTCGATGGCTGAAGTGGTCAGCAGGAAGACGACCCCTGACAAGAAAGTCTCGGAGGTTCCGGTCACGTCTAAAGGCCACTAGTGGCGGGTCAGGGAAGAGCAGACGAGTAGTAGGGTCAGATCGGAGAATAGGGAGGTAGCGGTGGATGGTCCTAATAGCGGCGTAGTGGTGAGGGTGATGGGTGAGAGCGAGCACTACTCTATCAGAGGGGGGATGAGTAGAGGGGGTAAGAGCAGACTGACGTGAAGTGTGGAGAACTCGACGCAGGGCAGGAAGGAGAGCTGATTCTGGATAAAGGCGTCGGCGGAAGAAATCAAGCATGAGGTGGGCATTGTGAAGGAAATCTTCATCGTCTCGGCAAAGGCGACGAAGTCTGAGAAGCTGAGAATATGGAAGAGAGTTCTTGCAGGATGTAGGATGAGAGGAGTCGTAGCGGAGGAAACTATGGGAGTCAGTGGCCTTGTAGAAGACCGAGGTGAGAAGATGAGAGGTGCCCAAGGAGACTAGGATGTCCAGGAAAGATACGGAGGAGGTGGAGATGTGGAAGGTGATGTGGATAGAGGGGTGGAAATGTCCGACATATTCGATGAAACGGGAGATCTCATCTTCTGGAAGGTCAGACAGACCAATGCAGTCATCAATGTACCTACGATACATGAGGGGAAGAGGGCCCTGGTAGGTTTGGATAATTTGGTGCTCTAGATAACCCATGAAGAGACAAGCATAGCTAGGGCCCATTTTAGTGCCCATCGCCACACCGCTGATCTGGGTGAAGAAATTGCCATTGAACTCGAAAGAGTTGAGGTTCAAGACTAATTCTGCTAGACGGAGGAGGACGCCAGTGGCGATGGAGGGTTGGATCCTACGGTCCAGGAAAAATTGAAGAGCTTGAAGGCCGTCGGAGTGGGGAATCGAAGTATACAGGGAGCAGACATCCATAACGAAGAGGCGGTAGTGACGATCAGGAAGGAGGGTGATAGAGGAAAAGATGTTAAGAGCGTCGTTAGTGTCTTTGACAAACGAAGGGAGGCCCATAACTATGGGTTGAAAGACACTGTCGAGAAAGTCAGAAATGAGAACAGTAGGACATGAGATGGAAGAGACAATAGGACGTCCAGGAGAGTCAGGTTTATGTATTTTAGGCAGCATATAAAAAGAGGGTCTGCCCAAGCAGTGGTCAGGAAGGATCATGCTGGAGGAGCTAGAAGGAAGTAATCCATCCTGAATGAAACGGAGGATCGTACGACGCACCACGGCGTTATTAGAGACAGTAGTGTCGTCGGGGGTGGGGAGGTAGAAAGTCGAGTCGGATAATTGTTTATCCCCTTCCCGGATATAAAGGTCTTTCCTCCATACCACCACAGAGCCGCCCTTGTCAGCCGGCTTGATGACAATATCATCACGTCGGCGAAGATCCTGGAGGGCTTGGTACTCTTCACTACTAAGATTAGAGCGTCGAAGTCTATGGGGACGAAGTGCCTTAATATCCCGGTAGGTACTGTTAATGAACTGGTCCAAAGCCTGTGATTCGCCCGAGCGGGGAGTCCAGTCAGATTTACGGGAGGAAAAGCGGGCAAATTCGTCTGTAGGAGGAGGTTGAGAGGAAGAGTTCGGATGATTAAAGTAATAGAGTTTGAGTCGTAGTCGTCTGTGATACTCCTGAATGTCCCGTAAGAGAGAGAATGAGTCACTCAAAGGGCGAAGGGGGACAAACTTAAGACCCTTGCTGAGAAGAGAGCGCTCATGGTCGGAAAGGGGCAAATCAGGGGGAATACAAGTGACAAGGGAGCTAGAGTCAGAGGCATTGGGGAGAGGAGGAGGTGAGGGAGGAGGAGGACGGAGGTTCAAGAGTTTACGTTTGTGCTGAGAGGATAAAAAGTCATACACAGATCGGTTGTGGTGGTGGATGATATGGCGGATGAAGCGAAGAGTACCAGGAAAGTTAGAGGTGAGTAGATGGAGTTGGGATAGGAGGTGTTGTTGGCGGGTGTTGAGGTGGGATATAAGACGAGAGTGGCTAGAAGCGACAAGACGAACACGTTTCAGGCCATGCTGGAGTTCAAGGTTCTGCAGTTGGCGGCGAAGATAGTTAGAGAGGTGGGGTTGACCGACTTGAGGTGAGAAGTGAGATCGGAACCCACACGGGAGAATTTTACGATGGAGGCAGTTGTTCAAGAAATTCAGGTGACAGGTGAATCTAGTTTTCTTGATGGTAGTGAAGGCAAAGTCTTTGGAGATGTTAGAGAGTTCGGGGGGTAGAGTGGAGAATGAGGCGATGATGGAGTGGCGGATAGAATGAGATAGATGTTTGAGGGAGGGCATAGTGAGGAGATGAGAGAAGATCGAGAAGAGAAATGAGAGATAAACCAACTAGATGAAGATAGGTAGGATACGTGAAGGTATAGAGAAGCCAATAATAGAAAGAGGGAAGGTAGTGAATAGAAAGTATGAGGAGCAAAGTACAAGAGGGGAGGGTAAGGAAGCACCCAGAAATGAAGGCGAGGAGAGACTGACGAGAGATAGAATAGGTAGGTGAAAGAACGGAGTGGAAATGGTTCTAACTAAAGTACACAGAGATGAATGACGTTAAACAAACATAAAGTAGCAGCGATATCAATTGAGTAGGGAACAGGCAAATAATTGCAATGCTGCGGTAAAGCTGGTAGCAAGGAGCCAATGGTGGGGTGTACTAAACACTCCAAGGTATGGTGACAGCTTTACAAATAAAGAACACAACACAATACTGACGTTTCGGCCTGTGGCCTTCTTCAGAATACAGGGACAACGACAACAAGCGGTGAAGCACAAGTACTACATGTTAGATGATCAAGTGGAGGGCGAGGAAAGTAGGATGCAGAAATAAGAAAAGAGAGAAATGAGTATTACATGATGAGAGGTATGATGGGCGTCAAAATATATAAAATAGAAAAAGAGAAAAATGTATAATAAATTGTACTTAGCTGAGCTCAGAGCAGGGATTCTGTATCCGTACTGAAACAAGTAGGAATGACTAGAAGACAGAGAGCATGTATAGAAAGCAACCCGTGACCAAGACAGGTCAGTTGAGAGGGCAGACGGATCTAATATCGGGAAAACCAAAGAAAGGGGGGGGGAAGGGAAGGGGGATAGACGAAGACACTCCTGGGACACGACAAGCAATACATATAAATCACTCAACAATGGAAGTGAGAGATCACGCGAGAGGTTAAGAGAAAGAAATTGAATGACACGACAAAGTAGTGAACTAGGCAAACGGTGAGAGAGATGGACTCTACAGAATGGATGGCCTCGAACTGAAAGAGTTGAGAGGTAGGTCAACGAAAGGAAGGATTGGATACTGGAGGAAGAGATAAGGAGAGGAAGAATAATAAAGCCGGTATAATGAGAAGGGCGATAGAGGGGTGGTCAGAAGGCTTTTGATAGGGTATGGTGAGAGGGTTTAAATAACAAGCTTTTTAGACTTGGCATCCAGGGTCGTTTATTCAATTGGGTCTCTCAATACCTTCAGGATAGGACGGCCAGAGTACAAGTTCAAGGTCAACTAATTAAGAAGGTCACAATTGAACAAGGTGTCCCAAAAGGAGGAGTTTTGTCTCCAACATTCTTTTTAATTTTCATAAATGACATCGTAATGGACATTCTACCCAGAATACACTCTGCAATATACGCAGATGATCTGGCGTTATGGGCTCGCGAGGAAAGTATGTCGGTGGCTGGACCCAGGATGCAAGATGCCCAAGGTGAACTTGAAAAATGGACGAACACCTGGTTCTTACCAATCAACGAAAAAAAAACTACATATACAATTGTCAGCCTATCAAGAAACATACTCTCTACAAACTTGAAGATAAAAGACCATACACTCCCTATTGACCAAAACCCAACATATCTTGGCGTCACCATGAATCGCAGAATGACTTGGAAAAATCAGATAGACAGAGCAAGGAAAAAAGACAGAAAATGAACAAATATTATGAAGAAATTGGCAGGAATAGACTTGGGGGGGGGGGGGGGGCAGACAGCAATATTTTGAAAAGACTATACGTAGGAAGAGTCAGACCAGTTCTAGAGTAAGGAGTCACAGCCTGGGCTATGGCTTCCAAATCACACCTTAGCAAAATTAACAGAACACAGAACCAAGCTACCCGTAACATCACTGGTGCTATGAAATCTACACCTATCAAGACTCTAGAAACAGTAACAGGTTTACAACCCTTAGATGACAGACGGGTCACTAAAGTTTTGCAAGAAGCATGAGAAATATAAAAGGCTCCTTAGCCACCCCATGTACCAAAGAATAACTGGTTCCGGAATTGTACGACTAAAGAGGAACAGCTTCACTGCAATTGCCAATGAACTAACTACTGGAGACCCAGTACTTTCCCAAACAATAACGAAACCCTGTGGCCCATCTGATATGTCTCCTCATGGGAAACATAAAATACCAGAACTTTAGGAAAATATAACAGGAATCATGAAAAAGACACCCAATCAGACACAGAAAGAAAACATGTAGCAGAAAAACACATACACGATACCTACCCACAGGACTCTTGGTCCCACATATACACAGATGGCTCTGCTACAAATACCACCAGAAATGGAGGGGGAGGTGTGTTCTTGACGCTGAATAATCAGGACGAGATCATCAAGTCAATAGCTACTGGAAAATTCTCAAACAACTTTAAAGCAGAAACTGAGACCATCAGAGATGCTGCAACACTGGCTACTCAACACAAAAATAACATGCACAATAAATTGGTGATTCTGACTGATCAGTATTATCAGCTCTAAAAAGCCCCAAGAACAATGAACTAGATGACTTGAGAACAACCCTGGACCAACTATGCAATAACTTCCAGAGAGTAGTCATTCAGTGGATACCATGACACTGTAATATAGACGGGAACGAACGTGCAGACAAATTAGCTAAAGAGGGAGGGAGATTACCACAAGAGAACCATCCGCTCAGATATGATGAAGCCAAATCCATCCTCAAAGGTCAGTTCCATGAAAAATGGAAACGAGAACACCCAAAGCATAAGGATACCACCAACTATCAAGGAGGGATCAAGTCATCATACTTCGCCTACGCACTGGCCACAATAGAATGAGAAATCACATGTTCACCAAATTCAAAATAGGTACAACCAGTCTATGTCACAGTACTCTGGACAATATGACTACAAAACATGTTCTACAGGATTGCCCCCAGTACACAGACCTGAGAAGAGCAATGTGGTCCACACCCACCTCCCTGGAAGAGAAACTATATGGGGCAGTCGATTCGCTTAAACAGACAGCTGACTTCATGAGAGAGTCTGGAATCGTACTCTGATTAAGTCTTGATCGCAGAGAGAGAGAGAGTATCTCCGTGAATGCCGGTTTTATTGTTCTCCATGATTCACATCCGCACAATAGGACTAACTTCACATTCTTTCCAGCATCCTCACTTTATTATTATCTTCTTCTTATACTTTCAATCCATATAGATCACAAATAGTCTTCAAACCTTCCTGTTTGGCGCCACTCTAAACCGCTGCATGCCCTCCCCATCTTCTTCATCTCTATATAAACTCTTTACGGATTTTCTCTGATTGTGTTATATATCTCTCGGATAGAGTGACCTTGTCTGTCCTAGATGACAAATTTACACTATTTTTTTCGTCCTTTACTTCCTCCTATTTTTGAAATGTGTGCAGTTTATTATTATGATTTTTTTTTTTTTATATAAGGTATGCAGCCCTCTGTGACACTGTGACCTTCCAGGCATGTCGTAAGAGGGGACTAAGGAGATTGATCGATGGCTTGACAAGCTGTCATTGTAAAAAGTATTGTTATGGAAACAGTGCCATATATTTTAGAGCAGTGATCTCTGCAATATGTGCCACTTTGGCACGCAAAGTTTCTGTTTTGAGATTGTGGTTCTGCACTATGTGCCGTCTTCGGCTCGAAAGGATAATAGATAGATAGAAATCAGCCCTCTGGCCAATTCTCCTTAGTCGTCTCTTACATATTTGTGGGTAGCATACAGCGTCTCCTTATTTGCCCCCACTTGGGGTCCGAAAAAGCACGAGCGTCAACATATTATCACCTAATTCATAACATAATTGATTGTATTTCGTGGTAGATTTTGACTGCTTATTGTGTGCGACCAAAATTGGTTGAGAATTGACCTCATACTGGCTGGTGCTATAAATATATTTTGTCTTATGCTATACAGAGTTTTGGGTTTTTAATAATAAACTGTTTCTGATTGAAACCAAAATTAAAACAGTAAAGGTTAAATGAAAAATGAATGAAGAAAACTTACGATCCAAAACAAAAAGTCCCATGTTTGGGTACTGGTTAGTCAGTGTGATCGTTAGTGCATCACTTTCCGGATCAGTTATCACCAAAGTGTAAGCTGTACCAGTTGCAAATTGAAATGTTTTAGCATTCAAGGTAACTGAGTCTGAACGATAATTTGTGATTGAAGGCGGTTGATTTGGCAGTACATAGACAAAGAGACTGTACGGATCGCTCAGGGTATTGAAGTTACCGCCGTAGCACCGAACCTGAAAAATATAAATAACAAAAAGCATTAGATTTGTGAATGAATTGCACTTTTTTTTTACAAATCAAGCATTTTGTGGACTAAAATAATTAGACTTCCCGTTTGCCACAGACAAACAATGCAGTCAATAGCCTACACGTCATACGATGCAGAGTAAAAAGAAAATCTCTCTTCTTTGTGCTGTCCATGACCATCGTTCACAGGGTGTCCTTCTAACCTACAATGTTGTTATCTTTCTACACTGTTCTTCGTTACGTTATTCTTAGTCTGCTTCTCTTTCTCACAGGAGTCCAGCTTCAAGCAGTTTTAGAACTGTTTCAGGATCGTTCTGTTCTAGATTTCCTCTGTACACACGCTACATTCTAAACACAGTACTCAATATAACTTCATGCACGAGACTAAACATTCTTGATTTTAAAAAAACATTGTCTAACTTCAGTGCGCATATTTTAATCGGTTGCTACAACAAATGCCAAATCGCCTAGAAAGAAAAATAATAAGTGATATCGTTCTTTGAATGGGACCTTATATAAACTAAGAGACTGAGAATTTGTTTACAGATTTTGGTCAATAGTAAAAATACAATTATATAAGAGCAGTGTACTTTCAGTATGTCTATTAGGTCTGAATCTGAATGTTAAAGAATCGGTAAAAATTAAATGTTCTCTCATACCTTCACTCAACATTTCTGTGGGAATTCTTTGATGCCTTGGTGAAACAATATCAGAAATGAAGAACTTCTCATAAACTGAAATCAAATGCAGTTGTTTAGAATGATAACAGGCAAATGACGCGGCTAGGCAGGTCATGTAATAAAAAGAAAATATCCAGGAACAACCACAAGAACTAGCATGATTTAAACTCCGGAAGGAAAGCGAGGCAGACCTAAGGGGCCGTGAGGATGAAGTATGGGTCAAACATGAGATACAGTGAGAAGCATAGTCCCGGACCACAGGCAGCAGCAGATATTCAGAGGAGGCAACAGAGACTACGATTCCTCTAATATTTTATCAAAATATATAACATAATACAATCACGTTCTAACTCAGTGAGTTAAATGCCAGTGTACAACCAGTCACCTGGTTGTAAATTCTAGATCATTGATTAAATCATTAGCTCGTCCTATCTATGTGAAGGCATTAAGAATGTCAGCCAGGTTGAGATAGGTCAGCACATCCGCCATCCACGGCAGCCGTTCTAGCAAGTCTGTCAGCTCGTTCTTTTCCTTTAACTGTCCAGACTTTCCAACCTGTCCAATTTGTCTTGACAGTCCAACCTGTCTAGACTGTCCAAACTGTCCAGACTGTCCAAACTGTCCAGACTGTCCAACCTGTCTAGACTGTCCAGCATATCTAGACTGTCCAAACTGTCCAGACTGTCCAAACTGTCCAGACTGTCCAACCTGTCTAGACTGCCCAGCATATCCAGACTGTCCAAACTATCCAGACTGTCCAAACTGTCCAGACTGTCCAAACTATCCAGACTGTCCAAACTATCCAGACTGTCCAAACTGTCCAGACTGTCCAAACTATCCAGACTGTCCAAACTGTCCAGACTGTCCAAACTGTCCAGACTGTCCAACCTGTCTAGACTGCCCAGCATATCCAGACTGTCCAAACTATCCAGACTGTCCAAACTATCCAGACTGTTCAAACTGTCCAGACTGTCCAAACTATCCAGACTGTCCAAACTGTCCAGACTAACCAAACTGTCCAGACTATCCAGACTGTCCAAACTGTCCAGACTAACCAAACTGTCCAGACTATCCAGACTGTCCAAACTGTCCATACTGTCCAGACTATCCAGACTATCCAGACTGTCCAAGCTGTCAAACTGTCCAGATGTCCAAACTGTCCAGACTATCCAGACTGTCCAAACTGTCCAAACTGTTCAGACTATCCAGTCTGTCCAAACTGTCCAGACTGTCCACACTGTCCAGACTGTTCAAACTATCCAGACTGTCCAAACTGTCCAGACTGTTCAAACTATCCAGACTGTCCACACTGTCCAGACTGTTCAAACTATCCAGACTGTTCAAACTATCCAGACTGTCCAAACTGTCCAGACTGTCCAAACTGTCCAGACTATCCAGACTGTCCAAACTGTCCAGACTATCCAGACTGTCCAAACTGTCCAGACTATCCAGACTGTCCAAACTGTCCAGACTAACCAAACTGTCCAGACTATCCAGACTGTCCAAACTGTCCATACTGTCCAGACTATCCAGACTGTCCAGACTATCCAGACTATCCAGACTGTCCAATCTGTCAAACTGTCCAGATGTCCAGACTATCCAGACTGTCCAAGCTGTCAAACTGTCCAGACTGTCCAAACTATCCAGACTGTCCAAACTGTCCAGACTAACCAAACTGTCCAGACTATCCAGACTGTCCAAACTGTCCAGACTAACCAAACTGTCCAGACTATCCAGACTGTCCAAACTGTCCATACTGTCCAGACTATCCAGACTATCCAGACTGTCCAAGCTGTCAAACTGTCCAGATGTCCAAACTGTCCAGACTGTCCAGACTGTCCACACTGTCCAGACTGTTCAAACTATCCAGACTGTCCAAACTGTCCAGACTGTTCAAACTATCCAGACTGTCCACACTGTCCAGACTGTTCAAACTATCCAGACTGTTCAAACTATCCAGACTGTCCAAACTGTCCAGACTGTCCAAACTGTCCAGACTATCTAGACTGTCCAAACTGTCCAGACTATCCAGACTGTCCAAACTGTCCAGACTATCCAGACTGTCCAAACTGTCCAGACTAACCAAACTGTCCAGACTATCCAGACTGTCCAAACTGTCCATACTGTCCAGACTATCCAGACTGTCCAGACTATCCAGACTATCCAGACTGTCCAATCTGTCAAACTGTCCAGATGTCCAGACTATCCAGATTGTCCAAGCTGTCAAACTGTCCAGATGTACAAACTGTCCAAACTGTCCAGACTGTCCACACTGTCCAGACTGTTCAAACTATCCAGACTGTCCAAACTGTCCATGCTATCCAAACTGTCCAGACTGTCCAGACTATCCAGACTGTCCAGACTATCCAGACTGTCCAAACTATCCAGACTGTCCAAACTGTCCAGACTGTCCAGACTATCCAGACTATTGAAACTGTCCAGACTGTCCAGAATATCCAGACTGTCCAAACTGTCCAGACTATCCAGACTGTCCAAACGTTCCAGACTATCCAGACTGTCCAAACTGTCCAGACTATCCAGACTGTCCAAACGTTCCAGACTATACAGAATGTCCAAACTGTCCAGACTATCCAGACTGTCCAAACTGTCCAGACTGTCCAGACTATCCAGACTGTCCAAACTGTCCAGACTATCCAGACTGTCCAAACTGTCCAGACTATCTAGACTGTCCAAACTGTTCAGACTATCCAGACTGTCCAGACTATCCAGACTGTCCGAACTGTTCAGACTATCCAGAATGTCCAAACTGTTCAGACTATCCAGACTGTCCAAACTGTCCAGACTATCCAGACTGTCCAGACTATCCAGACTGTCCAGACTATACAGACTGTCCAAACTGTCCAGAATATCCAGACTGTCCAAAGTGTCCAGACTGTCCAAACTGTCCAGACTGTTCAAACTGTCCAGACTATCCAGACTGTCCAAACTGTCCAGACTATCCAGACTGTCCAAACTGTCCAGACTATCCAAACTGTCCAAACTGTCCAGACTATCCAGACTGTCCAAACTGTCCAGACTATCCAGACTGTCCAAACTGTCCAGACTGTCCAGACTGTCCAGACTATCCAGACTGTCAAAACTGTCCAGAATATCCAGACTGTCCAAACTGTCCAGACTATCCAGACTATCCAGACTGTCCAAACTGTTCAGACTGTTCAAACTGTCCAGACTATCCAGACTGTCCAAACTGTCCAGACTATCCAGACTGTCCAAACTGTCCAGACTATCCAGACTGTCCAAACTGTCCAAATTGTCCAGACTATCCAGACTGTCAAAACTGTCCAGACTATCCAGAAATTCCAAACTGTTCAGACTATCCAGACTGTCCAAACTGTCCAGACTGTCCAGACTATCCAGACTGTCCAAACTGTCCAGACTGTCCAAACTGTCCACATTGTCCAAACTGTCCAAACTATCCAGACTGTCCAAACTATCCAGAATGTCCAAACTGTCCAGACTATCCAGACTGTCCAAACTGTCCAGACTGTCTAGACTATCCAGACTGTCCAAACTGTCCAGGCTGTCCAAACTGTCCACATTGTCCAAACTGTCCAGACTATCCAGACTATCCAGACTGTCCAAACTGTCCAGACTATCAAGACTGTCCAAACTTTCCAGACTGTCCAAACTGTTCAGACTATCCAGACTGTCCAAACTGTCCAGGCTGTCCAAACTGTCCACATTGTCCAAAGTGTCCTGACTATCCAGACCATCCAGACTGTCCAAACTGTCCAGACTATCAAGACTGTCCAAACTGTCCAGACTGTCCAAACTGTTCAGACTATCCAGACTGTCCAAACTGTCCAGACTGTCCAAACTTTTCAGACTATCCAGACTGTCCAAACTGTCCAAACTGTCCAGACTATCCAGACTGTCCAAACTGTCCAGACTGTCCAAACTGTCCAGATTGTCCAAACTGTCCAGACTATCCAGACTGTGCAAACTGTCCAGACTGTCCAGACTATCCAGACTGTCCAAACTGTCCAGACTGTCCAAACAGTCCAGACTATCCAGACTGTCCAAACTGTCCAGACTATCTAGACTGTCCAAACTGTCCAGACTATCTAGACTGTCCAAACTGTTCAGACTATCCAGACTGTCCAAACTGTCCAGACTATCCAGACTGTCCAAACTGTCCAGACTATCCAGACTGTCCAAACTGTCCAGACTATCAAGACTGTCCAAACTGTCCAGACTGTACAAACTGTCCAGACTGTCCAAACTGTCCAGACTATCAAGACTGTCCAAACTGTCCAGACTGTCCAGACTATCCAGACCAATGCTCATTAATGGTGTAAGTGTATTGGCAATATGGTTGTTTAGGGAGAACCAAGTTACAGCTGCCTTCGTCACGTTTACCAGTGCTCATGCATCACATCAATATCTATCTACCCAAGCTGTTCAATAAGTTCATTCTAGAGTTCTGCTCCTTTGTACTTTGGGAGTAAGACCAAAACATTGATAGCAAAAGACATTGTCCGCCACAGTCCGATAGTCTGCTCACCTACTATATTTATAGTGGAAGTATTAAAAAACAACTGGAGACAGGCCGGGTGGTAGGCCGGGATGTGTAGGTATTAGGAAGTCCACGTACCACACTTGAAAACGGCCCTCCACATTATGCAGTACTGTTGAACAACGAAAAATATTCAAACTAGCAGTTATAATAGCCAGTGTCCCTCTTGATGATGCAAAGGCCATGTTATTTATTTATACATTCGAGACGATTTATGTTGACACTGGCAGAGGGAATAAATCTGTATGTTTCGAAGCTCGTCATGTTTTACTATCGCTAACAATGCCAAACGGCTCAGTAGCTCGTGGAGGCTTCTGTGTCATCATCAAGCACCATACCGGTTAGCGTAGGCGATCATGTCCTTCCACAATCTTCTATCTACAGTGCATCGTTTCAGTTCTGTTGTTGACTGCTTTCCATTCCATGACACCAAGCTATCCAGTATTTTCTCTCTCTGGCGTCCGCGATCTCTCTTTCCTTTTATTTTGCCAGTTGTAACCAAGTATTCCAACTTTCCTCTTATCATGATGTGCCCGAAAAATATTGATTGTTTCTTTCTGATGTTTTTTAGGATCTGCTTTTTTATGTTGGCCTCTTTGAGAACTCCCTCATTGGTCTTTTTAGCTCTCCAGGGAACTTTCAACATTCTTCTGAGAAATCCCATTTCTGTGTCCTCTAATCGTCTTTCTATTTGTTTGTCTACTGTCCATGATTCGCTTCCATAGGTCAGAATTGGTTCTATATAGCACCGATGAACTCCCTTTCTCACTTCTTTTGACAAAGATTTGTTGCATTATATATTTTTCATTCTATAAAATGCTATTTTGGCCTGAGCTATTCTACTTTTTATTTATGTGGTGCATCTCCCATCTGATGTTATTATTGTGCCCAAGTATGGCTTCTGTATAGCTGTGGTTAAAGGGCTGGTCGAGTTTTGTATCGGTTAGAATCTGTTTACATATTTACATATACATTGTCAACATAAGTATTGATAAGATAAATATTTTTTTAAGAACCTAATATTGTTCAACAAAGTTTACCGTACTACTAAAATGTATTATATATATATATATATATATATATATATATATGTATATATGCAATATGTAAATAATATATATGTTGATATAAAAAGAGGAGTAAGACAGGGAATGCATCATATCACCAAGCTTGCTCAAAATATACACTGTCAAATCTTTAAAAACATTAAACCGATTCCAGGCTTTAACATTAATGGAAAGATAATCAATAACCTAAGACATGCTGATGATACTGTGCTACAAGGAGCAAATTCTAGAGATCTACAACAATTACTTAATGAAATAAACATGGTAAGCAAAAAATGTGGATTAGATATGAATATCAAAAAGACTAATAACTATGATCATAAACAAAGATACTTCTCAAAACCTACAAGTGGATATCAAAGTTGGAGGAATAGACCTGTTGACAATTCAGAGCTACAACTACCTTGGACATACTATAACTTCAATGATGAAGAAAGGAAAACTTCAATGATGAAGAAAGGAAAACTGAAATAAACAAAAGAGTAGGAAATTTTTTTAAAAAAGGAATTTTAATATCATGAAAAATATACAAGCATCAAAACAAATAAAACCAGGGCTAAAACTAAGAAAACCAAATTGTTATATCTTCTCAGCATTCCTGAAAGGTTGAGAAGCATGGACTTTGGACAAGAAAACAGAACAGAAAATTGAAGCCTTTGAATGTGGATTTATGTAAAAAATATGAAGAATTGGATGAAAAGAAAAGAAAATAAAGGATGAAGTCTTTCAACAGCTAAAAATGAAAAAAGAACTGCTAAATACAATTTTAAAAAAAAACAAATGAGATTTTTGGGGCATGTTAAAAGACACAACAGCCTACTAGCGTTCCTTGGTGGCCAACCTTCGATGCGGAGACGGCACTCTATAATAGTGGTGATGATGTAATAGGAAGCCCTTTACTCAGAGCTTCATAGCAGAAGGTAATCTGATGATCAGAGGCAGACCCCGTCTAGTAATTGTTTCAGCCCTTTAGCTTCTTGACACTCTTCTATTTCTTCTACCTTTTTTAGCTCCCAGTGGAGCATAGGTCTTCAACAAACACTTTCCAAGTCGTTCTGTTTTTTGCCATTCTTTAAGATCAGTTCATGTCTTCCCCATCATCTTCATCTCTGCTTCTGTCTGTCTTCTCCAAGAATTCCTTGGTCTTCCTCTTTGTCTTTTCCCCAAGGGATTCCAAAAAAGGGCCTGTTGTGTAATACTCTCAGTTGGCTTCCGTAGTGTGTGTCCTATCCTGCGCCATCGTCTTCACTGTATCTCTTTATCCACTGGTGTTTGACTGGTACATTTCCATAATTCTATGTTAGTGATTTTGTCCTGCCTTTTCCATCCTTTTATTCTGCGTAAGCATCCATTAATGAAACACACAGCCATATAATAGGACCGCCTTAACATTTGAGTTGAGAATTTTTATTTTTGTATTTAACCTAATTTCTTTGGATTTCTCGCCCGTGCGCTGCCGGGGCCCGAAAGGGGAGTAAAGAATAGCGGCGCTGTACCCTACCAGGCATGTTCGTAAGAGGCTAGAAAGGAGGGTTAGGACTGGCTATCCCATACTGTAAAAAAATAAGCCGAAAAAACTTCACAAACATGGACAAGTCTTGATACTCTAGGGGAGGTGAACCTACCTCGGTCGTGACTTCCAGTCGTCGACCTCCTGCTTTATTGAACTCAAAAGTTAACAATATATTCAACATGAAATAAAATAACGACACTTATTCTGCGCAACACTTCTGATCGAATCTAATGTCTACACTCGGTCGCGCACGACTGGCTTGTCTTTGCTTAAACCTAGCACATGGAAGTCGACAGTTTTAATTAAATAAAATAAACAATGTTAGTTCTATAAATGTTAGTGTAGAGAATTCGTTT
Organism: Megaustenia siamemsis; assembly: GCA_032433765.1. Taxonomy (NCBI): domain Eukaryota; kingdom Metazoa; phylum Mollusca; class Gastropoda; order Stylommatophora; family Ariophantidae; genus Megaustenia; species Megaustenia siamemsis. The sequence continues at coordinate 40,349,358 of JAVIAB010000024.1, read as the reverse complement.
AGTTGTCTATAGTGACAACATTGTCATTGACTAGACAATATTTATGAGACTCAAAAAATAATATGTCAAGCGAGGCACAAGTAGAGGAACGACTGGTAGAACAGAATTGGAGTGTGTTAGCGTATACATGTTGCATCATCTGCATCCTACTGTACACCTCGGGGTCTGCCCTGAATGCTGAAAGCTCTGTTTATCGAATCTGTAATCACTTAACAGCACATGCTATATAATTTAATACTGACTATCTATAAACACGTCATGAGTAAAAAGCTTAGAAAACAGCCTGAACTTGTTATCGATGTTTCTATAGAGAAAGTTTCTACAATACGCGTATCAACGTGATAGAATAACTTTGTAAGTAAGAAATTGAATTGAATTGGATAAGCTTCAAATATCACAGACCAAAAGTATTAAGTTATAATAAGAAAAATTAGCAATAAAAGGAAGGAATGAAGGATGGAAGGAAGGAAGGAAGGAAGGAAGGAAGGAAGGAAGGAAGGAAGGAAGGAAGGAAGGAAGGAAGGAAGGAAGGAAGGAAGGAAGGAAGGAAGGAAGGAAGGAAGGAAGGAAGGAAGGAAGGAAGGAAGGAAGGAAGGAAGGAAGGAAGGAAGGAAGGAAGGGAGGGAGGAAGGGAGAGCGGGAGGGAGGGAGGAATAAAGGGAGGGAGGGAGGGAGGGAGGGAAGGAAGGAAGGAAGGAAGGAAGGAAGGAAGGAAGGAAGGAAGGAAGGAAGGAAGGAAGGAAGGAAGGAAGGAAGGAAGGAAGGAAGGAAGGAAGGAAGGAAGGAAGGAAGGAAGGAAGGAAGGAAGGAAGGAAGGAAGGAAGGAAGGAAGGAAGGAAGGAAGGAAGGAAGGAAGGAAGGAAGGAAGGAAGGAAGGAAGGAAGGAAGGAAGGAAGGAAGGAAGGAAGGAAGGAAGGAACCGAATAAAGCATGAAAAAAGAATCAGTTACAACTGTCAGTGTAATTTTTTATTCTTCAGACTAAACAGCATAAAATATAAAAAAATACAATTAGTTATTGAAACACGCGAAGTAAAGATCTGCCCATTTATCACGTGTTGCTCTTTTGACTTACCTTAAGTTCGTAGAAGTTGGTAGCTTTATAGTTAAGATCACCCTTTGCATTATAATAAATATAATAACTCGTTGTGCCTTTTGTCTGAGCATCGAAAGGTCCAGAGGGATAACTTATCACATAGCATGATGTGAGTTGGGTAGCGCCACTTTTGGGTTTGATTTCTGCGAGTCTCACTTCTGTAGTTGGGTCCTCTGGGACATTCACAGGCGCTGTGAAATCCATTAGTTCTGGATCGCTAGACTGACTGCAGCTCAAACCAAAGATAGCTGAAAGCAGTAGAAATGTTGCATCTATACTTATCTTCATTTCTTTACGGCATAAGACCTGTGAAAAGAAATCGAACGTTAATATTTAAATCTGTGACATATACGATCGAGAATCATAACTACAATAGGACAATAGCTGAATTTATAAAGGTAACTTAGTCCACGGGTGATCTTCGTTGTACATCAGACAAGTCCATAAATGATCCGATCTTCTCCAAAGTGTATCCCTGCCCTCAACAAGCAGCGACTAACGACATCGATATTGTGCTGGCTGACAAGTCTTCGTTAGATTCTTGCGAAGCGTTACCGTCAGGAACTTCTCACGCTGACCATGATATTCGTGAAATCTGTCTATGGCTGTTGATTCAGGCCATTGTATGGGTTTTTTTTTCGCCCAGCGTTCCTAAGGGTAATCAGAATGTCAGCGCATCAAAAATGTGAATACTGGGCATGAAAATGAGATGATTCCCCAAGATTCGATGCATCTCGTGTAATGACAAACGGGAAAGTTCATATAATCATCCCCATCCAGTAGTAACAAAGCCCTACACGAAGAAATTCTTACGTTTGTTAAAGAAAAAAAAGAAATGATACTGGTCCTTTGCATGTCGCAAGATCTAACGTATTGATACTATTCATCTAATAAGAACAGACAGTGAGGAAGAGTTAAAAGAGCAACAAAAGAGAGAACAGATTGGTGATAATGCAGTCGTAGCGAGAAGAACACTTGAACAAACTCAGAAACTGACACACAAAAAACAGGTAGAATGAAGAGAAGGGTAAGGCATAAAAATTCGAAGCTGCAGTAAAGCTGAATGTGAGGAAAAATTTAAAAAATAGAAAAAAATGGTATGTAAGAAGTTTTACGTGATAAGTGGACGACACAGACTAAACGACGTTTCGGCCCAATAGGCCTTCAGCGGGAACAAACAAAAAAACACACACTCATATAGTATGAAGAGAGGCTGTAATTATCGCATAATATATGCGCACCAAAGGTTGTCATGAGAACTAATGTATCAGGCCTGCAATAGCAAAATACAGCATTTCAATTCAAATCTGAAAAGCAATTGTACATTTTTATTAATCAAATTATCATTATTACTATAATTTTTGTAACAGAGAACTTACTTTCTGAATTATTATCTTGTTTCATAAAGAAGAATTATAGTTTTAAAATAGTGCAGAATTCATGACGTCTTTATTTACGTTAAAAAAGAAAAGCAAAGAAACAAAGATTTAACTTTAAAAATACATTTGGAAAAACAAAAGTAAAAGATACGCGTTAGACTTGTGCCTTATATGTTGCTAATGCCCGCTTTGTCTTCATGAATATCGTTGGATTTGTACACAAAGTGGTCATTATTATGTGAGCTCGCCCTACTTCCCCATGAGACAATATCAGGTGCACATTTTCAAAAGACTGGATTAATTCTATCTCTCGAGAAAATTAATCTCCAGTTAGCAGGCTAGTACACAAACCAATTCGCCAAAGCAGCTTCCGAATAAACAAAAACTTGGCTCTGCTTTCTTTTTTTAGTACAAAAAAAATAGTAATATTAGTAAGCAACTGAGGATGGGTTCCTCATAAATAACAATGAAAACAAAGATAATAAAACTGTCAGTGAAAATATAAATATCTAAATTGTATTTCTTCTGATCCAAATGGCTTTTTAGAAAGACGAAAATAATGTTAATAGGAATAACATTCGAATTTGAATATCTTTTGCACTGAATATTTTTAATTTCTATCTCAATTCTAACAGTTTCACACGTTAAACCTCGTCATTGAAAGAAACAATGTATTTAACCTATGTATATATATATATATATATATATATATATATGATTCATGATTGTACAAAGAAGTTACGACGGTGGTTTTCTGTTGCCTTCCGTCGGTTTGTTTACGGCTGGCTCTGCTAGCCTTTGACTAAAAAAGTCTCACCCACAAGGCAGAGGTGAGATGTAGAATGGCTCAGGCAAAAGCAGATTTCCAAAAAAATAAGGAAAATACTATGCAATCCATTTCTGACAATACAAACAAGAAAAATAGTTCTTAAATGTTATGTAGATCTAGTCTTAACATATGGATGTTAATCATGGACAATAGTACAACAGACAAGAAAATCACTGGACGCTGTAGAAATTTGGTTTTACAGAAGAATGTTGAGAATACCATGGACAGCTAAGAAGAGAAATGAAAACGATCTGAAAGAGGTCAAAGCAAAAAGTGAACTAATTTCCAATATTAGGAAGAAACAAGCGTCATTTTTTGGTCATGTAATAAGAAGAGAACAGCTGGAATATATTGTAACAACTGGGAAAATTGAGGGACGAAGAGATAGAGGGAAGCAAAGAGAAAAGATACCAGACAGCTTAAGAGAATGGCTTGGCAGAAGGTCAACAACAGAAATGATAAATAACTGTCCAGATCGAAAGTTGTGGAGAGACATGATCACCTACGCCATCAGGCTTGGTACTTGATGATGATGATGATGATATGTATATATATATATATACACATAAATTTCAGTTATTTATTTTCTACTCATTAAGGATAATGAACATCCTTAGCATAGGTAATGTATAGTTAATATACATTTTACGTTAACGTTACACTTTTGCATTGTTAATTAGCATTAGTGTCAGTAGTTACAGTGTAGATGTATTGAGTGACTGTAGTTAACTACTCTCTAGTCCACAGTTGAAAACAGAAATAGATATCCGGATCACTGTGCTAGGAGGGTATTAATAACGAGAAAAAATCATTACTCTCCTCGCATTAAAGTATTGTCGCCTAATATTTAAAATGTTATACTATTCTCCCTTATAGAGAACATAATATGGGAAATACCTTACTTTTATTTGTTAAATTCACAGTTATTAATTATTTGGATTTACGTGTACTTCATCATCATGTGCCATACCGGTTGGCGTAGGCGATCATGTCCCTCCACAATCTTCTATCTACGGTAAAAGTAAGTAAGTAAAGTACCCCCGTCACGCCAAGTGGCGTATAGGGAAATATGGTGTTAGTGACCCTATATTTTACAGACCTTCAGCACATTGTTTTTGGGGTAATGTTGTCAGTATTACGACCGTGCTGCTTTACTTTCCCAGAAAAAATCCGGTACCCATTTAAGGCTGGGTGAACCCGGAAGCCGTCGGTTGGGATCGAACCCTACCCCTTGTCCGATATAGTCCAGTTCACTAACCACTGAGCTGTCGCGGCTCACTTCTATCTACGGTGCATCGTATCAGTTCTGTTGTTGACTGTTTTCCATGCCATGACACCAAGCTATCCAGTATTTTCTCTCTTTGTCGTCCGCGATCTCTCTTTCCTTTTATTTTTGCCAGTTGTAAACAAGTATTCCAACTTTTCTCTTCTCATGATGTGCCCGAAAAATGTTGATTGCTTCTTTCTGATCATTTTTAAGAGCTCCCTTTTTGTGTTGGCTTCTTTGAGAGCTCCCTCATTGGTATTTTTTAACTTTCCAGGGAACTTTCAACATTCTTCTGAGAAATCTCATCTCTGTGGCCTCTGATCGTCTTTTCATTTGTTTGTCTACTGTCCATGATTCGCTTCCATAGGTCAGAATTGGTTCTATATAGCACCGATGAACTCTCTTTCTCATTTTTATTGACAGATGTGTTGCATAAGATATTTTTCATTTTCTGAAATGTGTACTTACAATATAGAATAAATCGTACATTTAAGAAAATATCGTTTTTATTCTGATCACAAAGCTAAAGGTGTGATAAAGATTAACGTTTTGTCTTAAATATCACCAAAGAAACAATACAGAAAATTAAAAATACTTACCTCGTAGCTGATCTCTTTGGAATGTAAACTAACCCTTGCATTAGAATAGAGGGTTAACTTCTGGCTCAGCCTAAAATGAAGGGTCGTTTTCAAACCCGGTATCTCTATCAGATGTTTCGCAACTAAATCCACGACATTAAAATTGTCACCCTCTATTCTAATTTGTAATCCACAAGGAACATCAAAAAGACGTAATATTTTACTACAATAAACGAAAACATTTCATCCTCTGAAGTTGAGCTTAAGCGCGTCTTATAACTGATTTATTGATGTATAACTGATGACAGTTAACTATCTACACTAAAAACACAACAATATTATATCCAGAAATCGTGTACTAAACAGAAAAATAAATGCTTTACTTCACCACAGTAGCTGAACAAACTATAAAGCTTTGACATAAAACGTGTAAATCACACAAGGGGTGTTTGAAATTTATAGTTTCTCTCCACTGTTTACAAAGATAGCTGCCCTGATGGGATATCAAGATTACGACACATTAACAGAGAATTCCCTTAATTTATCTCGCGTGATCACAAACTCGTTTCTGGTTCTTTAATTTGATCACTTCAAAATGTAATTTGTTCAAACATTTCAAAACACTCAACTTGGTAAAGTTGGCGGGTGTTTTAAATCGATCGATTCGATCGCAAACGTCATATCAGATTTGATTTAGGAATTGCTTATTGATTTCAAATGAAAGAGTTTCGGTGCAGCCAAGCGTTTCTTGTTGAAGGTTTAGGTATGGTTATTATACGATTTTTTTTTTATTTGGGTTATTTTGTATAGAAATGAGTAAGTGATGAATGCTGGGATTTTTTGTAGGTCATCATCAACATCATCAAGTACCGGGCCTGCTGGCGTAGGTGATCATGTCTCTCTGCAACTTTCGATCTCGACATTTATTTATCATTTCTGTTGTTGACCTTCTGCCAAGCCATTCTCTTAAGCTGTCTGGTATTTTTTCTCTTTGCTTCCCTCTATCTCTTTGTCCCTCAATTTTCCCAGTTGTTACAATATATTCAAGTTGTTCTCTTCTCATTACATGACCAAAAAATGATGATTGTTTCTTCCTAATGTTGGAAATTAACTCTCTTTTTGTTTTGGCCTCTTTCAGAACGTTTTCATTACTCTTCTTAGCTGTCCATGGTACTCTCAACACTCTTCTGCAAAACCACATTTCTACAGACTCCAGTGATTTTCTTGTCTGTTGTCCTGTTGTTCATGATTCACATATATATGTTAAGACTGGCTCTACATAACATTTAAGAACTCTTTTTCATGTTTCTATTGTCAAAAATGATTATACAATTATTATATAATTGGAGTCTGTAGAAATTTGGTTTTACAGAAGAATGTTGAGAATACCATGGACAGCTAAAATACGAGTCGTAAAATACGAGTCGTAAAATACGAGTTGGTAATACTCATTTAAAATAATTTATAAAACATTTATCGTGAGACAGTTAAAATCATAAAAGTTTATCGGCACACAGTCTGACACAGCCCTGCCAACAACTATAATGCTATAACTAACATGTCTTTCTTGTTTTTGTTTTTTAATTTGTAACCAAATAAATCAATTTGTTCACATTACAATATTAGACAAGCTTCTCTCTTATATAATCTCTAGAGGACGATATTTTGATATTAAAGGCTAATATTGAAAAGTTCACTGTCTCAATTAGTTTTTTTAATTAATTAAAACCTTCACTGCTAACGTCTGCCTCAGCATTAAAGTGCAACAAATGTAGGTTTCAAAGTTATGAAATTTAATCTATATTTTAGCCAAACAAATTCAAACTTTCGTGTTATTTAAGCACAACAAAAGCATAAGCAATATGCCGATATGTAATGCAACTCTGTAACAAAGAACTTACAGACATGTAACTTCAGTTACTCTTTGAGAACATTATAATTACGTCACTTTAACAACTAGAAATGATAGCACTAGATATGTGAAGATTTTTTTAATAATATCAGCCACGAACGGTGCAACTCTCTCAAATAATAAAGCAACGCTATACAACAACACATAAAAAAAGATATGCGATAATTAAAAGCAAATATAATATTCGTAAATAAATCCGGTCACGGAATGCGTCAGATCTCGTATGATAAGCTTGTATTGCTCTTACATGATTGATCCGTAGGTTCATTCAGGATACAGGTTATAAATTTAATTATTCTGGCTTTTATTGAAGCTCAAAACGCCAGCATATAAAGGTGGTGACTTGATGAATAGGAAAGGACAGCTTAGCGTTAATGTATATACAATGGTACACACTATTAAAAAAAAAAAATTATCCACACACCCTAAAGTAGATAAAGAACAATCTTAACTCTTCCTGAAGTTCCATATGACGGTAAAAAAAATATATTTTTACAGTAATTATACAAAATATATTATGTCTAAACAAACCCTGAGTATTAATTAGAAAATATAAAAGTGCTATAAAACAGACTTTTGTGAAAGTACATAGAAAGTACAAGTGGTAATACTTGACCAGAAGTAATATTTAGCCTTTTGAACAAAAGTTATGAAGTATCTGTAGCTTGGTATAATAAAATAAAATACGAGTCGTATTTTCGTTTGAAGATTGTCCTTTAAAATGTACCACGCTGAGCATATTCTGCAATATATTTGTATTAAAGAGGATTCTTTGAGAATAGTTATAAATGGTTATTTTTAAACTAGTTCGTTTCGTATGTTTATACATATACATGTAAATATTTATGCACATATACATGTACATACAGACAATGAAACAGTTCAAAACGATTGCTGTATCGATCAAAACCATCTAGAGGGATTATTTTTTCTCCATCTTGGAATGAGCGGTTAATCAATAGTTTAACAAACCATCACCATAAAACATCCATTATGATTTAAACAGAAATATTTGCTCTAAAACAGAACTGACGAATTACAATCTGGAATAAGTTCAAGACTAGTGCAGAAGTAAGAGAAATGACAAACCATCCAAAAATAGCAATTATAATCAAGTGAAGAAGGTGGTCATAGGTTGGCCATGTGACGAGAAGAGACAACAAAGGAATCACAGAGTAGGCTCTCAACTGGGAACAAGACGGTAAAAGAAAAAGTGGCCGACCTAGAAAAACACTATAGAGAACATTAAAGCCAGAGGCAGTAACATCAGGCATCAGCTCCCTCGCCGAGATTGAGCAACTCGCCCAAAAATTGAGCTGTGTGGTGAGACACAATAAGGTCCGGGGCAAGGTCTGACAGTTGAAAGCTCGTCAGACACAAGAGTCGATGTTTTTTGCTGGGAATCATGCACAATCTAAAAAAAATAATTAAGAAAGAAAATTGTTTCATTCAAAATTATATGCCACGGGGAGAAAAAAATCTGAAAATACTCTGGGTAATTATGAAGGATGAGGAAGTTCTCAAAGAGGCCAACACAAAAAGGGAGCTCTTAAAAAACATCAGAAAGAAGCAATCAACATTTTTCGGGCACATCATGAGAAGAGGAAAGTTGGAATACTTGGTTACAACTGGCAAAATAAAAGGAAAGAGAGATCGCGGACGACAAAGAGAGAAAATACTGGATAGCTTGGTGTCATGGCATGGAAAACAGTCAACAACAGAACTGATACGATGCACTGTGGATAGAAGATTGTGGAGGGACATGATCGCCTACGCCAACCGGCAGGGTACATGCTGATGATGAATTATGAAGGAAAATGAAGAAATGAAAAAAAACCTGAGCATAGAAGAGAATTGATTTGTAAAAAAACATCTATAGAGGCAATTATATATTACCGCCACATCAAAAGACACAATGGGCTGGAAATAGCAATAATGAAAGGCATAGTTCCAGGACAGTGAAACAGGGACAGACTAAGATGAAGGTGGTTTGTCCAAGACCTTAATGAGACCTTGAACAGAGGATAGGAAAGAACTGGCTAGAGACAAGCGGACTTTGGTGAGAGCAATGTTCTGCAATGGTCATCCAACTAGACTGAGGCGGTGATGTGTGTGTGTGGCTGTGTTGCATGTGTGTGTGTGTGTGTGTGTATGTATATGTGTGTGCCGTGATGTTTCTGGTAAGAAAATGTTTACTAGAATTTTATTATATCACCATTTCCAATTAGCGAGAAAATCGTGATATCCTAGATCGCTGCCGAAGTTTGGGTGTATTTACACTACAATGGATATGTTATTTATTTACATGTTCTTCTATATTTGTGAGTTCTTAGATGTTATATAGAGCCAGTCTTAACATATGAATGTGAATCATGGACAATAGGACAACAAACAAGAAAATCACTGGAGGCTGTAGAAATGTGGTTTTACAGAAGAATGTTGAGAATATCATGGACAGCTATGAAGAGTAATAAAAACGTTCTGAAAGAGGTCAAAGCAAAAACAGAGCTAATTTCCAATATTAGAAAGAAACAATCATCATTTTTTGGCCATGTAATGAGAAAGGAACAGCTGTAATATATTGTAACAACTGGGAAAATTTGAGGGACGAAGAGATAGAGGGAAGCAAAGAAAGAAAGATACCAGACAGCTTAAGAGAATGGCTTGGTTGAAGGTCAACAACTGAAACGATAAATACCTGTCAGGATCAAAAGTTGTGGAGAGACATGATAACCTACGCCAGCAGGCACAGTACTTGATGATGATGGTGATTTTATTTTTCTTATTATCATGTTTATATTACATTTTTATTAATTAAATGAAATGTAAAACAGTCCAGTAATGGGAGTTAAGTACAATGACCATTAAAGTGCTACAAGCTTACGGTAACTTCAGGTAGTTCTGGCTGAAAAGGTTCCTATATAAATATGAAATATTGACAAACAAATATTTACCGATAAATTATAGTATAGCCGTTATACATAAGATAATATTGACTCATTCAACCTTGATGTGTTATAAGCTGCCCATGTATACAACTATTGTTCAACGAATGCGAATACTGTGTTATAATACAGTGTTCTTGCATATATAGCCACATTCATTACCATTACATTGTACTCGAGAAGTGTTTGCAGCACTCCGATTTCTTTTCAGACCATACTTGAAAATTATGAGTAAAACCAAAAGTATGTGGGGGGAAAAAACAGGAAATAAAGAAACCAATAAAAGAGAATTGCAGGGAAATTGCGGCAAGAGAGGGCAAATATTACCGATCATAACAAACTATATGTGTGCGTGCGTGCGTGCGTGTGTGTGTGTGTGTGTGTGTGTGTGTGTGCGTGTGTGGTTGGATCAATGGATATTTATAGAAATAGGGGTGAGAAATGCCCATAGGAATAAAATTATTATTTATCTGTCAGGTGGCGCTAGAGACAAGTTAACACTCCTGAATGTTGTTGTTTTTCTATTAGGGAAAGGATTTGGAGAATAAAAAACCTAGCGATCATGTTCTCCATAATTCTCTGTCCACAGCAGTGGCGTATACTAGTTTTGGGGTCTGGGCTACCGCTGACATAATAAATAAAGACATACATTATAGTCAGTAAGCTAACATGAAGTAATATTTGCTAATGACTTCACTACATTTTAAATTACTTACTTATTTATATGTAAACTCTATCCGTCTTCTTTGGGACGGAAATGTCTCGATGACTTTGTCATTGAAAGTACTGTTGGGTTGGTTTCTGAGGGAATGATTTCTCAATGGATATTAATGCCAAACCAGAAAAGCGTTCTTGTGTCTGAGTTGAGCGACAATAAGATTTGATTCTCTTGAGAGCAAAAAAAGTTCTTTCTACATATGCTGATGCGCATAACATAGTTATAAATATGTTAGGAAGTTCCGATAATCAACATAGTTTCACTTTCATTTTGTGACGATTCTGATTGGCTAGAGCTATAAATAACCCATGAAACCGCATCAATATAGAGGTAGCTCTCGTCCGTATAATTTTGACGGGAATTGTTTAATGTCAAGGTCAATAATTCTAAGTCTGAGAGAAGAGAAATGCACCGTTGCTGATTAGCAGTTTCTTGTACTATTTTTTAATTGTAGTTTCAGCTTCATTCACAAACGTTATAGTGGCCAGAGGAAAACCTTGCTTTAATAAATGCAAATCAAAGCAAATAAATCATATTGGCCTACGAAATATGTAATAGAATATTCGAAAATATGTAATATAATTATGGAAAAAATATAATAAATTATCATTTCCTTTTGTATTTCGTTAATATGTTAAGGCTACCGGCGGTAGCTGCGGTAGCATAGAGAATACACCACTGGTCCACAGTATATCGTATCAATTCTGTTGTTGACTGTTTATCGTGCCACGACATCAAGCATCTATCTTTATCGTCAGCGATCTCTCTTTCCCTGTATTTTGCCAGCTTTAACCAAATATTCCAATTTTCCTCTTCGCTTAATGTACCTAGAAAAAGTTAACTTTCTTTTCTTGTTATGCTTTTTAGATGCACTACTTTTGTATTGGCCTCTTTGAATTTCCTGGTTGGCCTTTCCAGGTGTTCAGAGAACTATTATTCTTCAGATACATGCTATCGCCGTGGACAGTAATCGTCGTTTCTTTTATTTGCCTAATGTCCATGGTTCACTTTCATAGGTTAGAAGTGGCTCTAAACATCACTTGTGAATTATCTTTCACACTTTTATTTAAATGTACTTGCTCCACAAACAGTTTTTCATTTTCATAAATGTTACAATGGCATGTACTACTCTGAGTCTTATTTCTAAGGTTCATCGTCCTCTGATATTATTAATAATAATAATCATCATCATCAAGTACCGGGCCTGCTGACGTAGGTGTTGATGTCTCTCCACAACTTTCGATCTCGACAGTTATTTATCATTTCTGTTGTTGACCTTCAAGCAAGCCATTCTCTTAAGCTGTCTGTTATTTTTTTCTTTGCTTCCCTTTATCTATTCGTCCCTCAAATTTCCCAGTTGTTACAATATATTCCAGCTGTTCTCTTCTCATTACATGGCCAAAAATGATGATTGTTTCTTCCTAATATTGGAAATTAGTTCTCTTCTTTTGGCAAACTTTAGAAACATACGGGGTAGCAGGACAACTACTAGAAAATATAATAGCACTATATAAAAACAGTCAAAGTGCCGTCAGAACATCGGAAGGTCTGTCAGAATGGTTTCAGGTTACAACAGGAGTAAGACAAGGATGTGTCCTCTCACCACTCCTCTTCATCATATATATGGACAAAATAAATCAGGAAACAACCAACAACAAGGACAAATCAAATAATAACATAGAGGTAGAAAACTCCAACATCAATGAGCTACTCTTCGCAGATGACCAATGCCTAATATATGAGGATGAAAACCTGCTACAACAGCATTTAACATCTCTAGATAAAAGCTGCACAAACTACAGTATGAAAATTAACACAGCAAAAACAGAGGCTATAAGAATAAGCAAATTGAGACACCCATTAAACATCAAGATCAAAGACAAAGAAATAAAACAAGTAGAGGAATTCAAGTATTTAGGCGCAATGTTCACAGAAGATGGAAAACTAGACAGAGAAATTGACATGAGAATACAAAAAGCAAATGCTGTCACATACCAGCTTTCACCATTATTAAGACATCCAAACATTTCTATGCCAGCTAAACAACAAATGATAAATAGCATCTTCATACCAACTTTGTGCTATGAAAGTCAAACATGGACCCTTTCTAAATCCCATTTAAGAAAGATCAATACATGTGAGATGCGATGCTTGAGAAAAGTAACAAACAACACAAGAAGAGATAGAATACCAAATTAAACCATAAGAAAAATGGTAGGAACAAAACCCTGCCAAGAATATATAGAACAACAACAACTTAAATGGTTCGGCCACCTGGTCAGAATGAATCCTCACCAATCACCATCAAGGGCGTTTTTCTCGAGAATGCATGGGAAAAGACCAAGAGGAAGACCCAGAAGAAGATGGATAGATGCAGTGACAGAGACATGTAACAACAAAGGAAAATCACTAATTCAGACAATTCGAGCAGCACAAGAACGACAAATGATATAAATCACGACACCTTTTAGGTATCAGTGAAAGAGAAAAGAAGAAGAAGAAGTTCTCTTTTTGCTTTGACCTCTCTCAGAACATCTTCATTACTCTTCTTAGCTGTCCATGGTACTCTCAACATATTCGTGATTGTACAAAGAAGTTACGACGGTGGTTTTCTGTTGCCTTTCGTCGGTTTGTTTACGGTTGGCTCCGCTAGCCTTTGACTAAAAAGTCTCACCCACAAGGCAGTGGGGTTGTTTATTAATAATATCTATATTTAATTGAACAGAAAATGAAATAAAATGTAACTAATATTTAATAAAATTATTTTGGATTTCAATTCCTTTCGAGAACAAATGTCTTCGAAGACTGCTAAACTGTTGGTCAAACTTCAAACCAAGTACAGAAATAAGACATGAAACTGAACAGGGATATGTATCCAACTACGTTAGAAAACGACGCTGGAAATACCTTGGCCACGTTCTCAGATTGGACGATAGAAGGCTGCCCCACTAAGCCCCTATGTGGTAACCAGCAGGCAAAAGAAAGCGAGGAAAACCAAAAGAGACCCTGCGTAGACCCACCATCAAAGAGAGCGCAGCCATGGGTCTCAGAAACAACCAAGAATTAAAGTATATTGTGGTCGACCGTCGATCATGGAAAACCATGGCTTCTGCCCAATGCGCCATATTTGGCTCAAAAGGAGCATCCATCAATCAATCAATCAATCAATCAATCAATCAATCAATCTATCTATCTATTTTCAGTTTAAATTGTAGAGAGTTTTGAAATGAAAATATCAACAACCGAAATGTGTTGGAATGGAAAAATCGTCTGAAAATACCCAGATTTTGGAAAAATAAAAATCATCAACGCCATAAAACACATCGTTGGTGATGATTAACAAAAGTATAGAAAGTCAAAAGTACTGATGGTCTGGTTAAAGAAAAGATGTGCGACCAATATTAAATGTACTAGCCTGTACTATGGTGCAATAAACAACATTAATCACCACGCCACAGAAAAGAGATCTGTTAAAAAAAAAGGTAGTTCCAGGATCAGAAGAGACTAAATCTATTATGATATAATAAGAGAAATAAGTGGCATAGACTCAAGTTTGAACTTTATACAAAGACAACAAATAAAATGACTTGCCTATCTGGGGAGAATTCCCTTGAGATTAACTATCACACACATCATGTAGAAATAATGTCGATTCAAACATCAGCTGGTCTGCGCACAGACCATATGGCTTGTGCTACCCTGCTTTTTTATCTTTATGGTGCATCTTCCGTCTGATAATACAATACAATACAATACAATACAATACAATACAATACAATACAATACAATACAATACAATACAATACAATGCAATACAATACAATACAATACAATGTAATGCAATGCAATGCAGTGCAATGCAATGCAGTGCAATACAGTACAGTACAGTACAGTACAGTACAGTACAGTACAGTACAGTACAGTACAGTACAGTATAGTATAGTATAGTATAGTATAGTATAGTATAGTATAGTATAGTATAGTATAGTATAGTATAGTATAGTATAGTATAGTATAGTATAGTATAGTATAGTATAGTATAGTATAGTATAGTATAGTATAGTATAGTATAGTATAGTATAGTATAGTATAGTATAGTATAGTATAGTATAGTATAGTATAGTATAGTATAGTATAGTATAGTATAGTATAATGTAATATAATATCTCTCCCTCTCTCTCTCTCTCTCTCTCTCTGCGATCAAGACTCATTCAGAGTAGGATTCCAGACTCTCTCATGAAGTCAGCTGTCTATTTAAGCGAATCGATTGTCCCATATTGTTTCTCTTCCAGGGAGGTGGGCGTGGACCATATTGCTCTTCTCAGGTCTGTGTACTGGGGGCAATCCTGTAGAACATGTTTTGTAGTCATATTGTTCAGTGTACAGTAGCATAGGCTGGTTGTACCTATTTTGAATTTGGTGAACATGTGATTTCTTATTCTATTGTGGCCAGTGCGTAGGCGAAGTATGATGACTTGATCCCTCCTTGATAGTTGGTGGTATCCTTATGCTTTGGGTGTTCTCGTTTCCATTTTTCATGGAACTGACCTTTGAGGATGGATTTGGCTTCATCATAACTGAGCGGATGGTTCTCTTGTGGTAAACTCCCTCCCTCTTTAGCTAATTTGTCTGCGCGTTCGTTCCCGTGTATATTTCAGTGTGGTGGTATCCACTGAATGACTACTCTCTGGAAGTTATTGCATAGTTGGTCCATGGTTGTGCTCAAGTCATCTAGTTAATTGTTCTAGGGTATTTTTAGAGCTGATAGTACTGACAGTGCATCAGACAGAATCACCAATTTATTGTGCATGTTATTTTTGTGTTGAGTAAGTAGCCAGTGTTGCAGCATCTCTGATGGCCTCAGTTTCTGCTTTAAAGTTGTTTGAGAATTTTCCAGTAGTAATAATAATAATAATATAATATAAATTAAAATGGCTTCTTTCTATCTGTCTGTCTGTCTGACTGGCTGCCTGTCCGACAACCGTACATTTATCCAACCATCCATCCTTCCAAACATGCATCCATCCATCTAACTATCCATCTCTCCAACAATTCATCCATTCATCCAACCACCCGCACACTCACCATATTTTATCCTTGCATGTTTCTCATGTTCATAATGTTACACTTTCATTTTCTACTTCTCGTCCATTTATCTTAATCATTAAGCACTAACATGCTCATGTTAAAACTATCTCATCCTTGACCTTTAGGAACCACCTGCCCGAAACCACCCAGAGGACCCAACCTGATTGTCCAAGAACTGTACAAGGGTGGCGTTCTTAAGTTTGTCTGTGGCGCGAGACTGACGAGGTCTGGGCCAGAAACTATCATGTGTGATGGAACGAACTGGAACGGGGAACCACCGAAATGCATTGGTGAGCTATGATTATTGTTACGTTAGATTTAATATGCGCAGGGGAATGTCTCAAGTAAAAGTAAGTAAAGGTTCCCTCCAGGCCTTGCTAGGCGTATAGGGGAATTATGTTAGTGACCATATTTTTCTATGACAACGGCACATTTTTGGGTGATGTGGTCGGTATCATGTCAGATCGCCTTTACCTCCCAGAAAAAATCTCTGGTAACCATTTTTAGAGGCTGGGTGAACCCCGGAGCCTTGTCAGTCCCACAAAAGTCCACCACTGCTGGAGATCGAACCCGGACCCTTCTGGTCAGGAAGCACTAACCACTCAGCCACCGAGGCTCCTAGGGAATGTGTTTTGCAAGCAATAAAAACGTTGTCAACAAAAAAATTGAAAACTGAACAAACAAAAGTGAAATATTTTGATATATTATTTTGTTATTTTTAAAGCGAAATCTCTTTAGTAATATTTTCGTGTGCGACATTCTTAAATGTATTCAAAATACAGTTACATGGGACATGGTCAACGAGAGAAGTTTTAAATAAATAAAAAACATTAACAAAATTAAATCCCTAAAAATGTAGCAAATTTTTATGGATTTGATGTCCTGTCAGATCTGACACTATGGTACAGTATAACTGAATGTTACTCTTTAGTTTTGCTGCATGCATTGAAATTGGATCAGTTACGCAATCTAACCATTTATGGATCCTAGGCCATGCATGTGGGATCATGGTTCCTCTCAGATGTTTTCAAAATTTGGAGATAATCGGATTATATATATATATATCCGGAGTGAAGTGGTGTTGATCCAAGCATATTCATATATGATCATACAAATCCAGGAAGCCAAGTTTGGAAGTCGCAAAAAGTGAATATTTTTTTTGAGAATTTGGTTTGATAGGGTTTGGTCTGTAGAGAATAATTGAGAATATGTTTCACGGGATTTAATCTTCAGAAAATAGTTCACTCATTGTTAGGGTTAATGTCTGAGAACTTGCTAGATGGGTGGAGTAACCTTCCTCTTCGCCCACAGGCCTAACTGGCTTAGGTCCAAATACTAGAGTATGACAGAGTAACAGTTGCATCTAGAGTCAATTAGACAGTTGCAGTTATAGTGCTTGATATTTGTACATTGTTAGCACATAAAACAAGATAATTAGTGATAGACAGACAATAGAGACAGAGAAACAATTGTCTGAATGAGATAATGCCCCTGGTTCCTGGAGGACATTACATTCTAAGTTATAATTCAATAATTTGGGTGTGTTTCTTCTGCCAAGTCAGATAACTCATAAACCCGGCTAGTACGCCTTTCTCATCGAGATTTAGTAGAGTTATTTAACTTATATCATCAGTGAGTCTTGGCAGAAAGCTGTTTGTGACCTGTTTTATTTGTGATGCTTAGAGGTCGGATTTTTATGACCTAAAAAAATGTCAAATATGCTTGTGATTATGACCTACAAAAATACATAAAAATGATAAATAAACCGAAATATATATGGCATAAATTAATTACTCATTTGCTATTAAAAATGACGTTAGATAATATGTTAAGTCATCTACATCTCTTGTGTCAGGCTTTACTTTCATGTGCTGGATACAAATAATAATACATAAATATTATTATATAGGGAACTTCCGAGGCGATAATAGGGAATAATAGAACAAAGAAGTATGTGATTACTTTCATGTCTTTGTCTTTGTTGACGAGCAATCTCTCAGACAGCGCATCTCTCTGGCTTTAACTTTTTTTGTGTTCAAATGTTTGACATATTATTCTCTCTTGTGGCCTGCAATTACTTTCACATCAAAGGAGTGTCTGACTGCGTTGTCTCCACTTAAAACAGTGAAGCCGCTGGCGATAGTATTTCTGTTTGAAGTCTCATTTTAGAACAAACTTTCTCGACAGCGGTGTCCACTCCTATGCGCTGCTGCTCGGTGCGGTGTTTTGGTCAAATGTCACTTTTATATTTCAAATTTATAAAAAGAACACAAAGAAAACTTCGATAGACGAGATGAGACAAAGCAAGAAAAGATTCCATGGATTAGAGGGCAGTGCAATAACAACAGCAGAGGATAACTTGTTGACAGTTATAAGGTAGAGAATAATGAAATGGATTTTAAATAAGAATGGATCTTAGACTCAAGAACTATCAGAAAGATAACCACATATACGAAATGTGTCAGATGCATGACAGGAAGGAGCCTGAGAGTTAAAATCAGAAATGAAGAATTACGAAAAAGGCTAGGAGCGGAACCAACTATTGAATACATAAAGCGACAACATATAAAAGTGGTTCGGACGTGTGGTAAAACATAAAGAACTAAATCTAATAGAACGAGTTACCAGCAAACAATACACGAACACCAGACCAAGAGGCCGACCAAGAAAAGGTGGATAAACGGAACACTGGAAACATTAGGAGGTATAACAGCAGAAGAGGTCAATAGGAAAGCAAGAAACCGAGAACCATATCTTCCCTCTACGCTGAAAGGCAGATGAGGAAGGAAAGTAAGAAAGAAGGAAAGTGTAAGAATTATTTAATTGATCTTAATATAAACGAGGACGCGAAGGCGCGTCTCACAGCACCAGAGCTGGAAGTTGTCAGCGACGCACAGCTGATGGCTTGCGCCAGGATCGATGAACCAGAACCATCCAGACCCTGCTCCACCTCTCTGCGGTGCCTCTAGTAACAGACTAACCTGTCTAGTCTGGCCAAGCCAGTAGGGATCGAAGAGGGAAGACAACCCGGTACTCAAAAATGTCGTGCTGAAGTCGATTGTGTTGGGCCGAAAGGAGCAAATATCACAGTTATTCTGCAAACCACAAAACAACGCAGACACACCCACTTAACGTCCTTTTAAGGGTGGATGATGAAGTGGAATTCTATTGTCTACGAATACTCTAGAATACTTTAGTCATCGTGCGAACGCAAGTAAGCAATGAAAAATTACCGGTGCTACAGATCATTACAGAGACGGTGAAGGTTCAACAAAAGATGTAGTAAATGCAAAGTCTGCTGTGGTTATTGCATTACATTGTGTGTTGTCTCATAGAAGTAACTGTACTGTGTGCTTTGCAAAAAGTAGTATTTTCATTTATGTACAGCTGGAACGAGCTTAGAGTGTGATTTTGAGGAACAAAGCCTTTGTGGGTGGAGCCAAGACTTTGATGATGATTTTGATTGGACGTGGGACAAAGGAGAAACTCCCACAGCCCAGACAGGTCCTCAAGTTGATCATACGACTAACACTTCTGAAGGTGAGAGCTTAATCTATCTATCTATCTATCTATCTATCTATCTATCTATCTATCTATCTATCTATCTATCTATCTATCTATCTATCTATCTATCTATCTATCTATCTATCTATCTATCTATCTATCTATCTATCTATCTATCTATCTATCTATCTATCTATCTATCTATCTATCTATCTATCTATCTATCTATCTATCTATCTATCTATCTATCTATCTATCTATCTATCTATCTATCTATGTGTCTATCTATCTATCTATCTATCTATCTATCTTCTGTGTGTCTGTCTGTCTGTCTGTCTATCTATCTATCTATCTGTCTGTCTGTCTGTCTGTCTGTCTGTCTGTCTGTCTGTCTGTCTGTCTGTCTGTCTGTCTGTCTGTCTATCTATCTATCTATCTATCTATCTATCTATCTATCTTCTGTGTGTCTATCTATCTATCTATCTATCTATCTATCTATCTATCTATCTATCTTCTGTGTGTGTGTCTGTCTGTCTGTCTATCTATCTATCTGTCTGTCTTTCTGTCTGTTCGTCCGTCCGTCTGTCTGTCCATCTGTCCATCAATCTACCTATCTTTCTATCTGTTTGGCTGTTTGTTTCTCTTTTTGTATGTCTCATTTTTAATCTATTCACTTGTCTATCTCTCTATCTCACTATCGATCAATCCATCAATCGAACCAATGCTCCATATTTTCTTTCTCTGTATGTGTTGCTCATACATATACTGGTATGTCTGTCTAATTCGCTGGTTATATACAGTATCTCTAAACATATATATATATATATATATATATATATATATATAAATATATATATATGTTTATGCCCTCTGGAGATCAATTGGACTATTTCAACAAATAAAACAAGATTCCAGACAAATTTTGGTACTTTTCCCTCGATTTATGGTATCTCTATACTGCATAGCGAGATTCTAATAAGATCCTAGCCCGGAGTATTGGTCACTAGTCATAATAAAACCATTAGATATGTTTATGGCACAGACCTAATCCCTATTAGTGAAACTGAGTTACATAAAATTATTGACATTTTATTATTTCAAGTAAAAAAAAAGGTCTTAACCACAGCAGTGAAAAGGAGCCGCGATAGCTCAGTGGTTAGTGAACTGGACTACAAAGGACAAGAGGTAGGGTTCGATCCCAACCGACGGCTTCCGTTTCACCCAGCCTTTAATGGGTACCGAATTTTTTTCTTCTGGGAAAGTAAAGCGGCACGGGCGTAATACCGACCACATTACATCAAAAATCATGTGCTGAAGCTCTGTAAAATCTATGGTCACTAACACCATATTCCCTATACGCCACTTGGCGTAACGGGGGTAGTTTACTTTTTTACAGCAGTAAAAAGACAGAAGCAACGCGAATGATAGATGGAAGCAGAGAGAAAAGATACAAGATAGTTTAAGAGAATTAGGTTTTTGAGAATTCACTGCATGAACATAAGTGATAGATGTTTACCAATAAAAAAAAAAGTTAAGTACCCCCGTCACGTCAAGTGGCGTATAGGGAATATGGTGTTAGTGACAATAAATTTTACAAACCTTCGACACATGATTTTTGGGGTAATGTGGTCGTTATTACGCCCCTGCCACTTTACTTTCCCAGAAAAAAATTCGGTACCCATTAAAGGCTGGGTGAACCGGAAGCTGTCGGTTGGGATCGAACCCTACCTCTTGTCCTTGTAGTCCAGTTCACTAACCACTGAGCTATCGAGGCTCCCATCTATTTACCATGTTTCCTCTTTTTCTGTGAATAGATAACCCTAACATAAATCTGCAGTCTCCTCCTGTCCGGGTCTATGCCTTTCTTCACCAACACTGACCCACTATTAAACTCAAGTATTCTCTCCCTTTTGCACTAAACCCTCTAAAACTCAGGTTATAACCAACTACGACTCGTACATTGTTCTCGTGGCCTTTCAACTTGTACATATAATCCTTATCTCCATATAGTTCACATATGAATGTGTACATGAGCCACTCACGTTAAAGACCATTTATAAACGTTTACATGATAGTTTAATTAAATGTATGCTAAATTCATAAAACTAATATCTTCAGTAATAAAGAAAAGACGATGGTTATATGTTGGACATATGATGAGAAGAGATAATAACCGAATAACAAAGCAAGCCCTCATGTGGGAAACAACAGGTAAGAGAAAAAGAGGATGACCCAGAGAGACACTGAGAAGAACATTGATGAGAGAGGCAAGAGCATCAGGATTCGGCTCCCTCAATGAGATAGAGCTGCTTGCACCGAACAGAGACAAATGGCGAGATTTGATAAAATATATTTAAAAGAATTGAAAACTGCTAGAACAAAAAATCAGATAAGAGAAGGAGTATCTTGGTCTACGCCCTATGGGCCGGCTACGGCTCGAAAAGTCAATAGATAGATAGAAATTCATAAATAAATTGTGTAGAAACCTCTGTTTCTCTTGTAATATTTATTTTGATCCGAGCAACTTAATCTCTGTCGATCTCTTTCTTCCCTGAGCTGTCATATCTAAAGTCATGCAACATTATATCTCAGTAGGTGATGTTGTTCTTACGTAAGTTTCATGCATTCGAATGTGACTAGGGACGTATTCGTAGATTATTATGGATCACAGCTCGTGCACGTGGGTCGGAGTTCTTCTCTGAGATTTTCATTTCCAGGAGAAAATCCGAGCACCTATTTGTATGTGTAGGAGTGCAACGATGATAATCTTACAACATAAAATAATGTTAGTCCCACTTTAGATTAAATCCTTTTTTATACGTTGGTTGCTCAGTTCTCTGAGACTAAGAAGAGTAACGAAAACGTTCTGAAAGAGGCCAAAGCGAAAAGAGAGCTAATTTACAAAATTAGGAAGAAACAATCAGCATATGTTTGGCCATGCAATGTGAAGGAACATCTGGAATATATTGTAACAACTGGGAAAATTAAGTGACGAAGAGAGAGGGAAGCATAGAGAAAACGAAATCAGACTGTCTCTTAGAATGGCTTGGCAGAAGGTTAACAACAGAAATGATAAATAACTGTCGAGATCGAAAGTTGTGAAGAAACTTGATCACCAACGCCAGCAGGCAATGTACTTGATAACTCAGTTCTCACCGTAGATTAAATCCTATTTTATATATTAGTTATTCAGTTCTCACCATTGATTAAATCCTATTTTATACATCAGTTACTCAGTTCTCACTATTGATTAAATCTTATTTTATACATTAGTTACTCAGTTCTCACCATTGATTAAATCCTATTTTATACATTAGTTACTCAGTTCTCACCATTGATTAAATCCTATTTTATATATTAGTTATTCAGTTCTCACCATTGATTAAATCCTATTTTATACATTAGTTACTCAGTTCTCACCATTGATTAAATCCTATTTTATACATTAGTTACTCAGTTCTCACCGTAGATTAAATCCTATTTTATACATTAGTTACTCAGTTCTCACCGTAGATTAAATCCTATTTTATATATTAGTTACTCAGTTCTCACCATTGATTAAATCCTATTTTATATATTAGTTACTCAGTTCTCACCGTTGATTTAATCCTTCCTTTTTTATGCATTGGTTACTCAGTTCTCACCATTGATTAAATCATATTTTATATATTAGTTACTCAGTTCTCACCATTGATTAAATCCTATTTTATACATTAGTTATTCAGTTCTCACCATTGATTAAATCCTATTTTATATATTAGTTATTCAGTTCTCACCATTGATTTAATCCTATTTTATATATTAGTTATTCAGTTCTCACCATTGATTAAATCCTTTTTTATATATTAGTTACTCAGTTCTCACCGTTGATTTAATCCTATTTTATATATTAGTTACTCAGTTCTCACCGTTGATTTAATCTTTCCTTTTTTATGCATTGGTTACTCAGTTCTCATCATAGATTAAATCGCCACATGAATTTGGAGTCCTTAATTAGTACTTAGATTAAATTTTAATTGCTCATTAATTGCTTATTCCCACTTTAGATAACATCTTAATTTGCACGTGGGGAATCCTTCATTCCCACTTTTGATTAGGTACGAAGTTTCACACTCTTTCTTAACAGCATATTTAAGATTACAGACTTTATCTTAATCAACACGTCACTTATTGATATTTTATTATCTGTAAATAATAATTATTATTGTTTCCTAGGCCATTATTTGTACATGGAATCATCAGCCCCTCAGACATCGGGACAAAAGACGAGAATTATGTCTCCTTCCTATGCACCTGCAGACATGGTCAACATGTGTCTGGAATTCTTTTATCACATGTTAGGACCAGTAGGACCAGAGGGTGAGTTCAAAGTAATTATTTTTCTATTTTA